>VWPW01009299.1:0-61686 GCA_013389825.1 Crypturellus undulatus | reverse complement strand
TTTTTTTTTTCTAAAAAAGCCACATGCTAATTTTAGATAGGATGGATAGCTTAAACTATGCAAATACAAACCCTGTCAACGCAGAATATAATAATGATCGACAGCTTAGCAATTAGCAGTAAATAACCGTGCTATGCAACACAGCAATATCATTTGCATGCTTGCAAAATAGTAACCCAAAGCTGTAATGGACTATGCAGCCATCTGTTTATCAGTGTTACAGCGGTGAAAGCCAAAATACACACCACATGAAAACTGACCAAAGTGCTTAAGACCAACTTCTGCCCTTGGTTGCTCTTGATGCTGTGGTCCCACTGAAATGGGCTGGTGTTGAGCAACACAGCATCTGGCTGCTCCTTGTGATATGGACAGGTCAGGAGAAAGGGAAAGTTTTCTTTGGGAGGCCCAAGTCAAACCCCAAGCTTGCAGGCAGCAGCAAAGCTTTTTCTCCTTCACGAGTCCCTGGCCCAAGGCTAGACTGCAAGTTTCTCTTTTCTCCAGCCTGAAAAAACCTTCATACAGAACAAACATAGCAGGGAAAGCTCCTGACAAGATTGCTAATTGGTTTACACTTCCCTGCCTGCTCTCCTCTTCATTCCCTGTCTCCGTCCTGCTCAGTTTATCACCTTTGCTAATGGTGCAAATTACCACTAAGGCTGAGGAATTCCTTGGCCTGCTCTGATTTGCACGTTGATTTAATTGGGTTAGCCATGATTTAATAAGCAAATGTAAAGGTATGGAAAAGGTGTTGCCTGTTGTGCACAAACAGCTGATCATTTCACATTTTGCAGCTTGACAGATGTAACTGTAAAATCTGAAAAGTGACCTACTGTACTAGCATGGGATTGCCCAAGCTGCTTAGATAATACAGTGAGTCCCTTATAGAGTTGCAGGACAGCAAAGGGCTCTAGGGAGGTCACTTTGCTCTAGTGAAGAAAAACTATTGATTTCAACAGAGCTAGAATTAAGACTTTGGTGTCTAAAACTTGCTTGGATGAGTGTTGAGCTGGTGTCTGCTCCTCCCTTAGGTCTGCAGAGAGACCTAAGGGAGGAGCCACAGACATCACCACCACGAGTGCTGTGGTGATGTCTGGTTCCTCTTCAGCCACAGCCTCTCCCTGAAGGATTTCAAGGGATGTCATTTGTTTAAAGTCATGCAGAAGCAACGTCATTGTTGCTTTTCTACTCAGGATATGTCCTCACATTGTCCTCATCACCAGTCGACATGAATGTTGGCTGCTTGCCCAGTGAGTAACCTATCTATTACCTGTCATCTCCTCACACATGCTGTATGAGAATAAAAAACATAAGATGCTGTCAGCCTTTTTCCTCATGATGACTCTTTCTAGGTTGCCTGGTTGTGGCCAGGGAACGGGTTAAACCTGAGTTCATCATCCCTCACCTTGGGCTTTTAGCTAGGGACAAGCATTTTTACGAGTGACAGAGCTTAGCTGGATGGTGTTAGTCTCAGTCAGTTTCTCTCTTTCCTTTTTCTCCCTTTCTCTCTTCACTGGTGGAGAATCTTTGAGTGAGAAACTTTGGAAGAATATCCATGTCTATTTTACTCTTGTCTGTACCAAGGTTGTCTGTCTCTGCTCTCTGTCACAGAGTCATGCAGGGACACTAGCTTGAGTCGAAAAGCCCTGTGGCCACTTCAGGATGATATGAAGCCCTGGACATAACAAACCTTCGCCTCTGGTTTCCCCGCTCAGAGCTCACTTTGCGCAGGACCAGATCACTGTCTATCCTGTGCATCGCACCTGGCTTCAGGTGAGTTGTGGTGTTTCTGCACTTGGGTTCCAGATATCCCTAATATTTTTTCATCCATGTAGGCATAACTGAATTTAGAAAAATAGGTAAATATCTTCAGTTCTCAACAGTAGAGTTAATGGCATGGCCACACCTTTTCTGAAAGGACACGTAGCTTCTGCACACCAAATCCCACCCAAATAAAAATAAGCACTTGATGATCTAACAATCTTCTTTCCTTTCTTCCTTTCTTCCTTTTTCTTTCTTTTTCTCTCTCTCTCTCTTTCTTTCTTTCCTTTCTCTCTTTCTCTTTCTCTCTCTTTTTTCTTTTTTTTTCTTTCTTTCTCTTTCTCTTTCTTTTTCCTTTTTTCTTTCTTTCTTTTTGTTTAAAAAGGTCATCTTTACCATCTCATTGATATTCCTCTCCTGCCCTATTCCTCTTCCAACGGACCAACCCAAGTGTAGCAAAGAAGAAACTAAAAAAGTAGTAAAATGACAAATGTAATGTTTCGTGTCAGTCATTGGAGTTATTTTGCATAGTGTTCCTGTTCTGGCCTATTGACAGCTTGATTTAATGTCGCAGTTGCTTGGTGTGTTGACATGACAACTGTAGAATATGTCGTAAATATTCTAGGAGTGGACATGAATGGTATGTCTATATTGTACGTGCTGTATTGCCTGACATGTGGCTAAGCTCTTGGCAGTTTCAGCTGGCAATGCTGGTGGCCGAGCAGGGTTTTCTCTGGTTTTGTTTAGAAAAGAAAAAAAAAAAAAAAAAACAAGAAAGAACCATTAAAAAAAGAAAAGGAGACATTACTTTCATTTTGGTTCGTTTTGTAAGTCTTTGTTGTTGCAGGATCTGCTCTGCGGGATCAGTCAGATCCATTAAGACCAATTGACTGAAGAACAATCAATCAACCCGTTTTCTTAGAGATTCAGGAGTATTTATCCCCCCCACAAGGCTGGGTTACAGGAGAAGCGCAGCCAAGTCTTCTCTTTGAGGACAAGCCCTGAAGTGGAGGACAGGCTTTTAAATCAGCACAGGCAGACATGAGTTAAGATCCATTATTAAAATAAAGTCGAAAACTGGTCAAAGCTAGTACAGGTTCTTACTGATTTTAGGGCAGGTTCCTGCTTGCTTGAAAAGCCTTTGGGATGAGTTTTTGGGGATATTGTTGATATTAGTCTTGTTGATATTAGCGATCCAGTTTCTGACCTCAGTAAAATCAATATGATGGGGAGCAACAGCAGAATTATTTCATGGGCTGAAGTTCAATAGACTTTTTCTTGCTTGGAATGGGTTTACATCTCCTCCGTGTCTCTTCCTCATGACCCATCCCACGGCACCAGATGACTGTGAGCAAGGATGTTGGTGAGGAGGTCCCTGAGACACAGATACCAGTGTTTGATGTCTGCTGTTTAGGGGCACACAAGAGGGAGCAAATACAGCAGAAGAGATACCCTTGCTTTGTTTTGAAATTGGTTCAGCACTCAGTTATGTGGGGTGCATATGGATCAGAAGATACTCACCCAGAACTTCTGGTGAAGAGATAGTTGTTCACCTGTACCTGGGGTAAACAGGAAAATTCATTCCTTGAGGAACTTTTGATGAGACAAAAGTGGATGAAAGCACCTCATATGGCATCTAAGAAGTCTAACCAATCCAAAGCATGAACTTGAAAAACAACCTAACTCAGTTCTAACTGCGCTACCCATCGTTTGTTTTCATGTGTGACTGTCGTGTCTGCCCTCACCACTGTCTCAACTGTGAGACCAAACCCCACTGCCTGCAGAAGACCTAACCCAACCTGAACCCCAGGTTCAGTGTTGGAGGTACAGGTAATTCAGGATCATTTTATTACTCTTATTCTTCCACAGTATCAAGTGGAAAATTATCAGGTAGTCCACCTCTTCCCAATGCATGATATCTGAACAGCTTGACAACAATTGAAAATAAAGATTATAAATAATACAGCTGCAGTTTCTGTCTCCATGAAATTCAATTTTCCAAAGAGATCAGCAAGGTTTACCAGGGTAGAATTTCAGTATTTTCAGGAATTTGGATACCATTGCAAGGTTAAACAGGCTTTTCATGTTTGGAGAAATAAAATAGATCGATGATTATTTTGTAAACTATATGCTCAAATTAATCCAGGTCAGCTACCTCAGCAGCTTTTTTTTTTCCTTTTTTTTTTCAATCTAGCATCCATTTATTGTCACATTTGCAGTCTTTCATTTTCTTTTAGACTTAGAGTTTATAAAGAAACATGCATGCATATTTAGTTTTGTTTCAAATTGAAATGAGACATTATTGAAACAAAGAGAAAGCTTCCTCTCCTCCCTCTCCCCATTGCCTACTTTTCATTGTTTTCATCCATTATATGCAGTAAGACAAATGACAGGGAAAAGTTTCTCCCCACTTTTTTTCCTTCTCTTTTTCTTTTGTAATTTTGAAAAGAGCTCCGACTTGAAAGGAAGATGAGTCAGAACAGCAAAAGAACGGAAATAGTCAGCAACGTCCATCACTGGGATTTTAAAATGTTAAATGCACCAGGGTGACAAGAGAACAATCTCTGTCATTTCAATATTTTTCCTAGGTTGGAATTGTGGAAAGAGATGCAAAAAGAAAAAAAGAAATAAAAGCAACTCCTAAAAGCAAATCATCAAATGGAAAAAAAAAAGAGTGAACTCTAGATCCCTTTATTCAAAGTTATTTGATTGTGAGTTTTTTTTTGTAAAATCCTTCAGATTAAGCTGTGTATTGCCTTCAGCTCCACAGTTATCTTCTAGAGACAAGAAGATACTAGGCAACTTCCACAGGAGTTGGAAAGAATCATCTGTTCGCCAGCATCTAAACGCAGTCCGGACTACATCTATTCAGGGCCTTAATCAGAAACAGTGTGACATTGAATAACTTTAATGTGATGAGTGTATGGTTTTCCTGGGAGAATTGCAAGGGCCTTCTTGTGGCTCCTACCTTCCCTACCGATATCCCTAACACTGTAAAAAATTCTGTCTTCATGCTCTGTGCAATGCAGTCACCTCTGTACAGCTCTTATGCCCCTTAATTTGAACCAGGATATAGCAAGTCTGAGTTTGGAGCTACCAGGAGAAGAGGATCTGTGGCTTCCTTAGGTTATTTACGTCTTTCCACCATGAGGAAGATCAAAAGGGAGGCAAAGGCAAGAGATTAGGTTCAAAATCTCAAAGTAGAGTTATTTCTGAAAACTGAACAGTTTATTTTTTTGAAAATGTTCAGCCGTGCAAAATCCATGCCCATCCCCTTCCCTACAGCAAACAGCGAGGTAGACAACGCGTCATGAATGTGGGTTTACGTACCATCTCCAGCAATAACCTGAGGCAGGTGCTCAGGGAGAGCTGGAAAAGGAAGGCAAACACATGGGGACAAGTCCCCAAACATTCCCCAGCCCTCAAAAATGACTTCCTGAGTCAGAAGTCATTTATTTAACAACTCCCAAAGTCAGAAGTCAAGTATTTAATAACCCCCCAAAGAGGTTTCCATGAGTTCCTCTTGAACTCACATCAGTTATTGATACCTAAGGTGTCCCATAACCAGTCTCTTCATAGATCAGTTAGACATTACGTGAAGACCCACCTCGTTTTTGTTTGCATGTCCCTGGGCTTTGGCTGAGGACACTCATTTGGTCATCCCTCACCTTTGCATCTCACCTTACTTATTAGGTCCACCCAGATGGAGGTAATGTATGTATGTTGAAGCTCCTCTTCTGGATTTGGAATGACCTCTGGCTGCCTTATGGTTCACTATCTAACAACTGCTGTAGGGCTGGAGCACAGGTTCTGCTTTGCTGCCTGCAAATTTCATCCTGGAAAGGTCTTTCCAAATGCACGTGGCCTTGATGCGTATGGACGTGTTACACCCATGGAGCTCATGGTGTTGCTCCAGTCCGTGCCAAACTCCTTGCGTATGTATCTGTAGCATTTAAGTGCATTTCTTGAAAGCACCCTATTCTATCAGCAGGCCAGTACTGGCTGGGCAGAAGCACATCATCGCTTTACGTAACGCTGCAAGCTGGCGTGTGGACCCACTGAGGACAAAATCCATTGGAAACACTGGGAAAGGCTTTGAAGGGTTAAAACGCAGGTCCTCAGCATCAGCCAGGATTTACCAGGGCTCCACTCCTCTCCATGTCCCCGCCTGGGATCTGAGCAGCACAGCAGCACTCAAAACCCTCAAAATCATAAATGAAACAATAGCAGTCTCTCCCTTTCTTCCTCAATGCCGGGCGAAACGCCTCGATTAGTTTTTGTTTGCCTGTTTGCTTGGGCTCGTTTGTTTGTCGACGTGTGTTGTGTATTTGTACGTGTGGGTAGGTTTTATTGACCGAGGGCTAAGTTGCGGCATAAGTGGGGTTATGTGCAGGCATGGAGGAGAAGAAGAAACCGGGCTGGATTGATAGATATGGCATTTACATTTGCACTTCAATCTGCATTGGAGAAGATGGTTGCGGTAATATTGGTTTTGACTGAGACTTTAGGAAGACCCAAGGAAGCTCTGTAGACCATGCTGCGATCTGCATGGCTCGGTGTGGCTCTCATGAACTTCTCCTTCCACCTCCCTTCCAGGAAAAAAAAAAAAAAAGTCATTTCGTGCTAGTTTGGCATTTGTCATCCCTGACTCAGGTCACCCGCTTCTCTATCAGCGCGAGTATGCTCGGTATCCAAAGCAGCAGCTCCCAAAAACTCCCCCAACCCATGTCCCACTTTAGGAAATGATCAGTAGCTTTCAAAAAGGGTAAAGCCACAAACAAAAAAAACCCCTTTGAGCACCGACATCCCCAGCAGAGGCGCATGCAAGGGCACCGGGAGCTGCCGCAGCCTCCGCGCAACATCTGCAGCTGCCCCCAGACAGACAGACAGACAGGGAACCCGGCGTGAATTATTTAGCACAAAGTGCCGTGACCTCCATTAACAAAGGGAGATGCTTCCAGACCTGCGGGCAGCACCCTGGGAAGCAGCTGGATCCGAATCAATCTAATTGAAGCCGGGTTGGAATTTATTATCGGAGCCAGCGCAAAGCTCCCGCTGGAGATGCTGGTGGGGGGGGGCATGCCGATACAGCAGCTCCATCGGAGGGATCGTGGTTGTAAATTGTGCTTAAGCGTAAGATCAGTGCGCCCGTGCTCATGGAGATCTGCCAAAAGGCAGAATTTCCTCANCGATACAGCAGCTCCATCGGAGGGATCGCGGTTGTAAATTGTGCTTAAGCGTTAAGATCAGCGCGCCCGTGCTCATGGAGACCCGCCAAAAGGCAGAATTTCCTCCTCCGCTTACGAAAAAGAAATTAAAATTATCTTGAAATTTCCTGAGTTTTTCTCTTGCTCCCCCCGGCCCCCCCGCCGCCTTCCCCTTCCTCTGCAATCAAAAGAAAGAGCTGAAAGAAACGTGCACTTCAAGGCTTTAAATCTGAAACTTCCTAATCCCCTGAAGTCCACACTAGACTTCTTGCCTCCATGGAAACCCCAAAGCATTCATCCAAGTGATTGGCCTCCAATGAATTTTAGATAAGACAGAATGGAACGGAATTGATGTGATTTTAATGCAGAAGGAAGCGGTGGAAGGGAGGTCCGCTCGGTTCATATTTGAATAAAGCAAACACGGCAGACAAAAGGCTGACAGCTGTAAATGACATTGTCAGTACAAAAATTATCAGCCAGTTTACAATCTGTTTGCTTATGTTGAACAAACAGAATGTGTGTGGCATCCCCTGGCTTGGTGAATGGCAGAAATGCTTGCGGGCTCCGCAGAGCGGCGGATATCTGCTCCCCTCCAGCCCTCCCACTAGAAGATACCCGCTTGACAGGCACACCGAAAAGCACAACTCCGTCCTCGCCCTGTTTTTTCCCTCACTCTCCTTGGGCACTTTTCCCCCCTATTTTTTTCTCTCACTTTTTTTTCCTTCTTTTTTCTTTCTTTCTTTCTTTTATTTTTTTTAATGATAACACCACAGCCGGGGATGGACCCTGGAGTTTTTGTGCCCGTGGGGTGAGCGGTGCTGGGAGCGCTGCTGCGTGGAGCCGTTCCCTAGCAGGTCCGGCATTCCCAGGAACAAACCTGCCGTTTCCTAGCGAAAGTTGTGCCCCAACATGCTGCAATTTTCCTTTTTCCTCCCCCTTCGCCTTTCTTTTCCCATTTCTCCCAGGACGCAGATGTTAGCAACGCCTTCTGATTTCACGACTGCCTCCCCACTGACTTTTGCTATAAAAAGCAAAATGTTATTACTTGCCTTAATATTTAATTCCTCAGAACAGCCAGCCCCTGCCCGCTTCCTGGATGCTCCCACAAAACAGGAGCTCGGGGAAGAGCCCTTCTCTTTTGGAAGCGGTTTGACGTCCTCCCGCGAGACTGCCGGGCAGGCCACATGTGAGATGAGTTGCCAGGTCTCAGCTGAACAAATGCCCTTTGCTCAGCTGTGGCAACGGGCTCGGAAAACTTCCCCCTCTGTTTGGTAATTAGCTTAGGTGTTAATTATTTTCCCACTTTTATTCTGTGGTTCCTATCCTTGTTCTGGAGTCACATTTGTGTTTTTCCTGTCCCTTCCTTTCCTGCCACACTACAGGAACGCAGACAGTGCCAAATTGCTCCAGGGACCATTGGAGCACCCAAGCAGCCCCAACCCTGGGACCATTGCTGGGTCATAAATCTATATTTGCCCGATTTGGCTTGCAATTCCCGGAAAAAAAAAGCCTCCTGTTAGCCCTGGGTGATGTTCCATTAAAAACCACCCAGGCTGAAAACCCACCTTCACATTCCTTATTTCCAGCCTGGTCATTTTATCACATCGTGACCTCAGCACTAAAGCTATAAGAAAATCTGATGGTTTGCTGCCACGAATCGAGTTCTTTCCTTTTTATGTAAATATAAAAGAAAAACGAAGGGGGGGAAAAAAAAAAAAAGGGAATTTGTTTAGTGACACTTGGCTTGTTGGACCAGAAAGAAAAAAATAATGAAAATAATGGCAGGTGAGTGCAGCCTGTTTGCCGCAGATAAAGGGCGTATAATAAAGGCAGAAGAATACAGCGATTGCTTTCCAGGCAGTCGAGCATCAAAACACATTCACTCGTATGAAAAGTTTATCCAATTATTGCCAACCGGATGACGCTTGTTATGTTGTGTTACTCTTCCCATTTTAATCTAAATTGCTGCTTCTTTCTCTCTGATATGGCAATCGGTCATAAAGAGTTGACCACCATTAAAGCTGTTTGATTTGGAAGCCTGTAGTGTTTGACTAAGAGGGTAAATGCAAATTTGATGAAAGAATAAGGATAAATTTACATATCAGGCTCGGCTCACATGGAGAGAGTAAACATTCTGTTTATCTCAAGTGTCACTTTATGATTTCGGCAGAATATAAAACTGACCTTGCTCCAGACATTGCAAAAGACCTGAATGAAATATATTGTTGTCTAAATACAATTTACTCAAGTAGAAGTTGTCAGCAAACCCGGCGTAACTCAGCAAACAGGGTTAGGCGGCAGGGTCGCCGCCACAAAATCGTCCCGGACGGCTCCAAAATGAAATTCTTGAATGCTTTGTACCGGGCAAGTGGGCGCGAAAGGGATCGGAAAGGCGATCCCTACCCCGCTGCGAACAGCAGAACCTCCGCGGTCTTCCCCTTCAAAGGAAAATAAAAGCAAATAAATAAATAGGTGCTAACTGCATAATACTGCATAGTGGCGGTAGGGGCAAATAATATCGGAGCGAAGATGCGTGTTAATGTTATTAACTAATAAATGCTGCATTCGCAATCTTGATTTTTTTTGTATAATTTTTATTATTCATTTATTATACATGTGAAATCTTGCTGCTGCTGTTTTTTCACACCGCTTAAGTTAATGCTGGACTTTATTCAACATCGCCTATAAATAGTGGTACTTCAGGATGCTACCACTTATAACCTGGTAGGCATATTTTTTTTTCTTTCCTGATATTATAGGATTTTACTTTTAGGGAAAATATAAGGAACTTTAGATTCTAATGGAGGTGATTTTATTCCCGCAGAATATTTAAAATATATTGAGCAATTTTCTTGCTCTATCAGATCATAAGAAAAAAAGAAAGAATAAAGAAAAGACATACAATTTTCTCCTCTGGTAAGCTAAGCTATCTATGACTAATTGATATGCACAGAGTTATGTTTAATTAATGATTTTATTTATTTAACAAAGAGACAGAAGGAAAATGACTAAACAAATAAATAAGAAAGTAAGCTGAGCTGATGCCCTGAAATTTGAAAAAATAAAAATAAAAATAAATGAAATGAAATGAAATGAAATAAAATAAAATAAAATAAAATAAAATAAAATAAAATAAAATAAAATAAAATAAAAACAGGATGAGGAAGAAGTAAATAAACAATCAACCGCGGCAGCAACCCCTGCCCCAAATGTAGGGTCTCTTACAGCATATGTGCCCGACAGTGCATTAGCAGAGGTCGAGCATGGATGGTTTTGCACCGGAGCTGGTGCTGCTAGTGCGATGCTCTGTGTTGCAAAGTGCTCAAGATGGCAAAAACGGCATCGTAGCCTCGAGACCCCATTTTTTGCTGCCGTCGGAGCCTTGGGCTCGAACAGAGGAGCCGAAGCTTTGCCGTGAGGCGGTGCAGCGGGACAAAGGCTGGGGCAGAAACAAAAGCGGCAAACGGAGCGAGCGGTGCGGGGTCACTGATTCCACCGCAGGTGGGGCAGTCACTGCTTTGGGGTTATTTGTTAATAAAAACATACTTTTATTTATGTATGTATGTATGTATTTATTTATTTATTTATTAGGGTTAGTTTGCATTTATGGAAATGGTGTTCACCGGTGGGTACAGACTGCGGTAACTCTTCTCCATCAGCATAACTCCCCTAAAGACACAGGACTCTCATTCGGAAACCTTTTAGTTCTCCTCTAACAGGAACCTTGCAAAATGGAACAAAACCAACAAATCTTACAAAACCGCAAAGGATCAGTTCTAATCACTTCTTAAATGATTTTAATCATTTCTTTCCATTCAGCCCAATGGACCCTCCTCCACAACATGAGCAGACATGTGGGCTCTGACCAGAGTCAAGTTGCATAAGTCCCACTGGTGGGAGTGTTAAGGCAGCAAAATAGAAATTATCAACGACTAAGGGACTATGTTCAATCACCAATCTCTAAAAAAGATGTTTTCCCATCCTTCACTCCCAGCTCCTGGCATCGTTGATCCCAGTTTCCATCCATAAATGTTTCCACTGAACTCCTGTAAATGTCTTCATACCAACACAGCATTTACAAAATAGATCAGGTTGACTTCCCGCTTAGTTGGAGAACCAGGTAAAAGGTTCACATTTTGTGAATGTGGATGTTGTATTTAAAGAAGAAAATTCCAGAGCGGGAAAAAAAAGTTATTGGGACTTGACTTTCCAACAAGTTTGGGAACCAACCAGTACGTCTTGCAGGTCCCACGGGTCTCCTAGGCAGTTCCCAGTGTAGTTCTGCTCCATGAGGGCTGCTGCTGGTCGCATAACGGTGCCTGAAAACACTTCCTAGATTCCCATAACTCAATCATGTTCTCATTCAGTGGATTCAGTGGGGAAATGGTCTATGAACATCATTAAGGTCAATCTCCATTCATCTAGAGAGAGATTTGACCATAGTTGTAGAACCTTTTCAAGCGGTCATACCTTTTATTTCTACGTTTTATTCTGGCAGGGGGAGGTTGGACTAGGTGGTCTCCAGAGGTCCCTTCCAAACCCAAATCATAATCCAGAAGAGGAAAAAAGTCCATGGAAGCATTTTCACTGTAACACAAATGATTGGAAATGTCCCATCCAAGCCTGATTACGAACCCCACATTGCCGATAAAAGTCAGGCTGTAACTGGATGAGAAATAAATCCCCCACAAAGGTGCAAAATGTGCACCCACGCCCAGCAGAAGCCATAGGAAGAGCTATAATGTACATCTTATGTGCAGCTTCATTGGGTGAGGTGCTGGAGGCACACCAAAGAAACCTCAAACTGCCTGCAGGACCGTGGCTTGTTCGCAACCTCCAGCGAGGCTAAATACATTTAATGGCCAACCAGAAATATCCTTCTTCTCCCCCTTCTCCTCCTCATCCTCGCTCTCAGTGGTCCTGGTACTCACCCAGGCTTTTGCCAACCTGGGCATGGTGTAAACCCCTAGAAGGAGGTGCTTGAAAAGTATCTCTGACCGTCCTATGAACGACTCTGAGCCCATCTGAAGGCAAGGGGCCGGCAAGGGATGTTGAAACCTGCCTTGCCTGACACTGGCGTCGGATGTAAGACTGCTTTTACACAGATGTCCCTGGAGGGACTTCCAAGGGCTCTGGTGAGGCCCCAGGCACAGAGACATCCTTCACCAACACCATCCATTTTCCATTTCTTTCTAATAGAAGAAAGATCTGTGCCTGGTGTAATCCCACCAGCGTTTACATTCTGTACAGATCTGCACCAGCAGAGTTTGGTCCCCGTATGCCACTAACGTACGGGGAGCGCCATTTGGGAAACATTATCCCCAGATGATACCTGCCCGCTTACACCTTTGGAAATGAAGGACTCGGCCGCTCCGAGCGCTCAGCTCGAGTTCAAGTATAAGCCCCCGCCGTCCTCCAGCCCAGAGCAGAAAACGGGGCTCATAATGGAATTGCTGACACTGCCTCAATTACACAGTGCTGCAGGGCTCCCACGTAATGAAGGAATTTGCTCCTTTTTGCACTATGAATACTAATTCACGCAGGCTTCCGTGCAGCACGAGCACAGGAGAATGGTGCCATCTAAAGGAGCCGAAAGCAAAAAAAAAGAGCAGCCATCACCACAGAAATGGTGAAAAGAGACACTTCAGAGTGTTTTAGCTCTTTCTCTGCTGTCTCTACCCTCTCTCTGGAAGCGATGAGCTTCGTGCTGAGATGTTCTGGCAGGTTAAATGTTGGTGTGCCCTCAGAGATGCCCAGGGGACCTTTTGGAAGGTCTTTCAACAGGGACCCACAGAAAGGGGGGCACTTGTAAACCCAGGAGCACCTGGGATGCAGGAGCCAGTGGCTATGCACCTTCCCTCTACCCTTCCAGGCTTTCTGGGACTGCTGCCGGCATAAAACTCGTCCATGCAAGACCGAATCAAGCAGGAATGAGAGCACCTATGCTTTCCCTCCACTTCCACCTCCTCCAAGCTCTGCCAGCCTCCTCGTACGCTCATCTGCTGGAAGGCTTCCTCTTGTCCTTGCAGAATCTGGCACAGGGAGGATTTTACCACTGAAACCAAAGCATGTTTGAGGGTCGAAGGAGACCTTTATCATGGCTCGTATAGGTTTAAATTGGATGCCCTTCTCCTGTTGAAACCACAAGGGATAAAGAAGCTTCTTCCTGCCCCATGACATAGCTGTGTCTGGTTTCATCACCACTCCATAACTTACCCTTTGCCAGCAGAAACGTGCCCCAGTTGGGCTATGCATCATGACAACCTCAGAATCTGTGTGTCCTGCATTGACTAAGTAGTGGATGTCACCAGGAGTAACTGCTGCTTCCCATTGCATCTCAAATGGACAACGTGACCTTCTGGAAGCATTTCCTCCGGAGACTTGCGTTTGGACCTGCTGTGACGTAAACTTGTGACTGAGATTTTGCAGCCTGGAAGAGATGATACCTGCAAAATAATGTTTTGAATGCAACAAAAACTGTTGCCAAATGAGATGACTACAGATGGATTTGAACCTCTCAGTTTTCAGATAAATTGACATTTTCCAAAACTAAATCTTTCTTAAATGACAGTGATGCTTTTATGGCACATTAGGGCATAAGGAGAGCTTGATTTGAAGAGAATTTGCCTGTTTCCTACAATGCTGAAGTTCAAGTTTTTTTTTTTTTTTTTCTCTATCATCTTCTTGTTTTCATCATCTGTCCTGTACACAGTTGAGGCCATGGAAAGCAATGGTACATCAACATCTGGTCATCTATCATCCTTAAACCAAGTGAAGCAGGGCAATGCATCTAAGGCCTCATTGTCATTGTCCCAGAATAATGACTCTGTGGAATTAGTTGATATCAGATTTAGAAATGCCCATATCCAGTTTGTACGTGCTTAGCACAGCCCCGTCTTGGTAGCCTGGCTGGGTCATCAGAGATGATTGCTGCAAAAGTACAAGCTAGGAACTGTGAACTCCATTGAAAATCATTCTTGTTAACCAATATAAGTCAACCCATGGGCATATCTGCTGGCACTCTGACCCAGGTTAAATTCCCTCTGATAAATTCCCTTTGTCAAATGGCTGCATTCATCCAAAAAAATTGTCTTGGCATATGCTGTTAACATGTCCAAACCAACCCTAACATTCCTAATTTCTTTTTCTTTTTTTTT
Organism: Crypturellus undulatus; assembly: GCA_013389825.1. Classification (NCBI taxonomy): domain Eukaryota; kingdom Metazoa; phylum Chordata; class Aves; order Tinamiformes; family Tinamidae; genus Crypturellus; species Crypturellus undulatus. Next base: position 47,564 of record VWPW01009299.1, on the reverse strand, counting down.
TTTTTTTGAGTCACTGCACGCTATGAAAGCAACATTAGTCATGATTTACAGAATCGCTGCAACGATCCTGAAAGATGGGATTGTCTTTTGAATTCCAGATACATGAGGAAGGCGGACACTTTTGTTTCAGCAATTAATTAATTTTCACCAGGCTTTCACTTTTACAACCTCTTTTCCACTTCCCAGGTTGCTCAACTCAAAATCAGTAGACCACCCTACGATAAAGACATCATGCTGAATGTACATGTCATTAATCACTCCAGGTACCTTTCAACTCAGAGCATTTCCTTTGTCGGAGCCTTCCCTTGTGGTACTGGAAAAACAAACAGGCACATTTATAACAACCCCTTAGGGCTAAGTCAACAGTTGCATTCACCTCCTTAATCAACATCTTGGGCTTAACTGAGATCATCTCTGAAACTCCTCAAAGAGTTGCAAAGCAGTAACTGTATTTTCCCAGTACAGATAATTGGGATTTTACATGGCATGATGATAGACTCCATTGAAAAAGTTGTCTTAACAGTATTGCTTGGTTCTGGGAGCTCTAAAGTCATCACCCAAACTGAAGTGAGCATTCAGATTTCTGATAGCATCATTAAGACATGCTAAGGCATGTTTTTGGAACCATTAATGTTTGGCTTGGGTGCAAAGGAAGATGAAAGAATGGGAGTCCTGGGCTTTCAACCAACCAAGCCATGTATTAAATGAACCTGTAAAACAGGCCCTGCCATGCCTCGATCCTATTTTTACACACAGATCCATCTCATGTAAAAAAAAAAAAAAAAAAAAAAAGAGTAGTAGTAAGGTCACCAAGTCAAGAGCTGAACACCTGGACCCATCAGAATTCAGGTCATCTGTACAAGCTTGCTTTAGCCTTCTTATGTGCATGGTTCCAGGCACGCACTGCTGACAGGATTTTTTGCCTCCTAGCACTCTTTCACCCCCAGAGCAGGATGGACCTGCCGTGGGATCGAATGAAGGCAGTGAAATGCTAGTGGAGAAAGGATCCTGCTTAATTCCCATGCAGATTTGCCAGGTAAGGGGAATGGCAGGGTCTGTCAATCCTCCTTCTCTGCTGCATCACGCGCCCATGAGTGATGGGGCTTTGGCTGCTCCTAGATCTGGACTGTAACTGCTCCTTTGCTCTACAGAGAAAACAAAAAGTGAGGGCATCAAAAATCTATCAGGAATGATGAACTTTCCAATGACTCTTGCTACTGTGCACTGTACAGGGAGTCAAAAATTGTAGCAATGCAAACTACTGAGAAAAGGAACTTTTGTTGCTGGCTGCATGCATGCACACACACATGCACATGCCCTAAATTCATATCTGTGCATCATCTGACACACGATGTATTAGCTGCCATTTTAAAAGATTATCTGTAATTCTTCATTGACTACGGTCCTCCCTTCACAGCCATAGGAGGAACAGTAGGCCCTATGCTAAAGTATTTAAAATATTTTTGAATGAAGGTGTCAGTTTAAGAACCCCAGCATAAAACATACCTAACAAAGCCTATTTGCAAAGTAAATTTACTCTGGATTTCTGATACCCAGGAAAGTTTTTTCTATTATATTTATTTAAAATTACAACAGTTTACATTAGAAACAAGCTCAAACAATTAAGGTAAAAGATAAATAACTGCATACAGTTTAATTTTACAAAATGCAAACATACATCTTTCATTGTTCCATTATCTGAGTATTAAGTACAATATAATTGTCTGATGCATTTTCGCTGACTTAAATGCTATAAAATTAAACAGGTTTGACTTTTATGAAATAATCTTTATTTTCTGTCTTCATGCAAACAGTTATCCATGAGGCTTCTGGGAGGGCACCTTTAAATAAAATGTTCATTTTCTGTTATGATGCTCTTTTGTGGTGGTGTTTTCCTAGTCCAAACTTAACCTGATCCATGGAGAGCATGTGGTATTCAAGGAGCTGTGATCAAGCCACCAAACCCCAGCAACTGGGAATCATGCACATGAGGATAGGAAATAAGGATAGAAAAAGGATTAAAAGGATAGAAAATAAACTAACAGGAGGTTTATGTGCTTATGTTGCACGTTGAATACTATAGGTAGTACAGAGACTCCTAAAAGTCCTATCACTATCAGTAATGAGGGTCCAAATATTTTGGAAATAGTGAGGGTGCTCCTTGAGGAAGATATTGAAGCTGAAGAAGAAATCATGTCCAAGTGGAGGGAAAATGAAAGCTGGTGTTATCTTGGTAGGGACAGAGGCTCCTGGTTATAAAGAGGCTGAAAGTAATGGTGTTGTTTAATTCAGCAAGGAAATGAGAGAAGAGAGACGTGGCAAAAGAACAGCAAATAATGAAGGGCCTGGCAAAGGCAGACAGGCTGCAGTGCAGCTTTGATCAGCTGATGGTAGGAAGACTGGCATGGGAGGAATGTGTTTCATTGGGAAGAGCTGCGTAAGGGGGTCTCCCCAGCTCCCGCCAGAGCTAGGGAATGGCATCACAGCAGGCTGAAAGGCTCCCCAAGGAGAAGGCAATGTTCCCAGTTAAAACTAACATGCGTTTGATTAGGTCAGGTTGTCGAGATCCATACTCTTATCTCTGGAAATGAATCAGAGCATGAGGATTATCAGCAGCGACAGTGCGTGTGGGGAAGTAATCTTTTCCCATCTACTGTAGCATGGCTGCAGGGAGAGAAACGATGTGCCTTCGCCAGCAAACCATGCAACCAGCGTGGATACCAGCAGGTTCAGGTAAAAAGAGGTAATTACAATCCCCATGTCAAATAACAGGGCACAAACCCCTCCTGATCACATGTTACCCAGATTCCCTGGCACACAGGCACAAGTGCGGGCTGGAGTCAGTCCTTAAACACATTTAATTTTGACAAGAAGCCAAATACTACATTGAACCTTGTTTTGCATTGTCTCTTGTAACAGGCAACTGTCCCCTTGTCTTGAAGATTGACCTCCTGCAGAGAACAGTGTTGAACCACACTTGGGACAACCCAACGGGCCTTAGGCCACCCCGATGACATCTACACAGATGGCAGGTGGGATGTGTTACCTCAGCCAGATTATGCAGAAAACACCAGCCAAACCCTATGTGAGCATCCACAAGTGCTGTCTGCATCTTGAGGTGCACTTCAGAGCTCACATCAGGGCACACCGGGGCTGCTGCAAGAAGTAAGGGAGGTAGGAAGTCAGCTGCAAAATTTGGCTTCACAGTCTCTCCTGTATTGCAGTATAGACTCAGCCATCAAGTCCCAAAGGAAGAAAAGATTGGAAAACATAGTACTTCTTAGTAAAATCTATGTAAAATATTTATCAAAAATATATTTATATCAAAAACTTCTCAAAAATGAATGAAGAGGAGTTTTGGATATTTCTTTATTGTGGTTGCAGAAACCAGTGTTTCCAGCTGCCTAGGTGCCTCAGAGCACCCATCATCATTTTTTACCATGATGGACCTCTGGTTGTGGCAATTCATTCCCCACAGGAACATCTGCAAGCAAAACTCTTTGGTATATCCTGTAGTCTGACCAGATTTACACTAAAGATGCTCCATTCTTGGTGGATGTGGTTTCCACTTTTTGAACTTGCAAACCAAGCTCAAAAAAAACCTGGTGTTCCTAAAAACAAAAATATTTGGCAACCAACTGGGAGGGAGGTTGAAGATAGACCATATCATCATTTTTAGCCACAGACTAACTTAACAGCAGTGTTTTCCTGTGAGCTTGACAAGCTGCTATGTCCCTCATGAGCTCTTTCACAGCTACCTTACCAACCCACTGACGTGCCAGGAGGGAACACAATACCCAAATCAAACTCCAGCTGCTCAGGTAGCATCTTCTCACATCGGTGAGTTATTAAGACGATGTTTGTCTTGAAAACAGGCACATTCCTCTTGTGCACAATATCTCAGGCCACGTCCTCAGCGGGCATGAATCACATCTGCCCACTGAGATTGGCCCTATAACTCCTGTCTCCCGGAGCTCCGCAATAGCTTATTTGCACATACGGATCCTGGGAACATTTTCCAACGCAAATCAAGTGTTTTGATAAGAAGGGCCCGCTGTAGAGCCACTAGACATTGATTTGTGTCAACTCGTGTTGCTATGATGTTAAAAGGCCAGGCCCTCAGCTGATATAAATTGGCACCGTTCCTGGGGGGCTGTGGGTCAGCTCATAAAACGGTGCAACTCTGTATAGCCCTATTGATGTCACAGAGTCCACACTAATTTACTCCACCTGGAAGCCTGTCCCACAGAATGAAACTATTAACTTTTGCTTTCGGACAGTTCGGGAATACCTAGTAGACCTAGGAGAAACACTTAAAAAAAAAAAAAAATGCTGCTATGGGCTTTTTTTTTCCTTCTCCCTCTTTTTTTTTAAAAATATTCCTTTAGTTCTTCCCCTTCCAGCTGCATTATCTGTTGTCTATTTCTGCATGCACAAAGAGGGGCTGCCGAAGAAGAAGCCCGCATGATAATAACTCAATATCTAGACAGTCGCAATGCCTCAGCCTTCACACGCACCCCCACACAAAAAGGCCATGTGTCAGAGCCCAAAGACAAATGCTCCCGGCACAATGCGCCGACACAAGTGAAAAGACCGGAGGTCAAAAGTTATTTGTGTAAGCCAGGGTGCTTTCAGTGGCGAGACGTGGCAGGCTGAAACAAAACTTTAAAGGTCATTTTTGTCTCCCTTTCTCCGTCCTCCTGCCTGCACCTGTCCTCAGGACCCAGCCCCTACAAAAGGCGGGCAAGCCTTGCAAAATGAGAGTCTACTGGATCGTGCCAACGCTGCATCACCCGCTTCTTCCTCTTGCCTCCTGCCTGCCCGAGGAGGACGTTATCTAAGAGCTAAACCTGCTTGAGACCTGCAAGGGAAGGGCAGCGGCTGGATCCAGAGAGTTGGAGGTAAAGTTTCCATAACATCCCTCCTGCCAGGCCCCAGGTCTACTGTTCAGAGGTCCAAGCTTGGCACGGCAGCACCATGGTCAACCAAGGTAGCAACCTGGGGATGTGCATGCAAATGCAAGGAAAAAAGTAAAGATTGAGCCAGGCATGAAGAGATAATAGTGTCTCTATGGAGGTGGAAAGGGGGAGAGGAGGTGAACGTGACGGAAAGGAGTCCGACACATTGAATATGCTTCGATATCGAACACTCGCCCATCTTGCAACCCCTTTAGATTAATGTGTTTGGGTAAAGGAGCTATAAAAATTTGGCTTGCTGAAGATTCATCAAGTATGGGTTTGTTACCTTGCTGTTGAAGGAGCTGCCCTCTTTTCTGGAGGAAGAAACAGAAGTCATGCTGCCATTTGGGTGCTCTTGGCTTGGTACCAGATTTAGGCATGAGGAGGCCAGTAGAGTTGCCCTAGGAGAATCAGGACATCACCACCTGCTTTCTGAAGGATGCTTTCTTCTCTATTTGAAGGATATCAAATAGAAGGATATCTATCTGTGCAAAAAACACTGTAAAGTTACCAAGAGCTAAGGACTTCATTGGAAACGGTCAGAAAAGAAGACAGGAATGGGAGAAAAACCCATCCTCTATGTTGAAATAACTTTCAAGCAAGCAGAAGATGTTGATGAACTCAGATACGGCACCAGTGAGATCTGCATAGGAAAGGAGATTACCACATCCAATTTACCTCAGATACTGTCACCCATGACCCTTAGATTTGTGTCACATGCAGCAAGGCGTAGCCCAGGCCTGGGAGATGGCAAGGTTCATCTCCCCAGTCACTGATGGAATTCATCCCATCCATCCATGGAGACTGTTGAAGAATCCCTGCACCTCAGAGAAATACCTCTGGGGAGCAATTTGGCTGCCTCAGGAATGCACCAACCTCATTCATACATGAGGGCATCCTTGGAGAGCTAAACAAGGTCCTCACCTTTCCTTCTCCTTTCAGTTTTCTGGGACAAAACATAAATACCTCCAGCCAAGTGCACTCAGCGCATATTTGTTTGCCAAGCCATTATCTACTCCTGGGTTATGAGAAAGCATTTGTGCTTCAACGGGAATCCAATCAATAAATTCCACAGTCTTTCACCCTCTCTTCTCAGCAAACATATCCATCCCGCCCTACTACACCAGGTTTTCTCCTCTGGCTGGAGTTAAATATTTGTGGGGCCTCTTGTTAAAACACTGGAGGCTGCACAAGACTCCCAACCAGCACAGGCAGGAGTTTCTCACAAGGAAATTCTTTCCTTGCTTGCAAAAGTAGGTGGTGGAAGGAGGTGGTCCTTGTCCTGTCCACACCCTATCCAACTGCTTTGATCACAGAGCAGACAAATCAAATGGAAGATAATTTTCATGGCACAAACCTTAAAAATGTTAAGTTGTCTTTATTCCATTGACAAGGTCAACCTCTCTGATCTCCAAAAAGGAGAACATCCATGACCTATTTTCACACTCTCTTCTCTTTCAGAATTGAAAACACATACAAGATGCCAGAGCTCTCCATATGATGGAAATGCAGGTTTTCCGTCTGTTCATCTCTTGCAGCACCTTTTTAAACTCTCAAAAGAAAATACAGCCATATTCAGCAACTGATATGTAACTTGCAAGAGCACTCATGTTCAGGTGCATTCACTACTTCAGCTAAAAGGCAAAACTCAGTTCAAAAGCTGCATAGGTTCTTCTGTCTTTTCATGTATCTCAAACTATATCTATTTCATATCTCAGTCTAATGAGAAAAATTACTTGAATTAAGGTTCACTAAAATTAAAATTTCGGGACAATATTAGATCTAGAGCCAAAAGAAGTGGAAAGAAATGTGGTTTTACACTGTGCTCCAAATTATCCATGTAAATCTTATTTGATGACAAACGTTTTCAGTGATTTAAAAATCATTTTGCTGAAAAAAGAATCCTACGATTAAACAAGACCAAAGACAAAATAAATATGCTCTATCCTTCTCCTAGAAGAAGTTTCTCTCAGGCTGGTTTCTTCGGCCTGTCTAATCCTCGATAGCGCAAACCAGACTGAACACTATGGTATTGCTGTGGCCTTCCTCTTCCCCATGTACCCTCTGCATTGCTAGTTTTAAGTCAAACACTTCTCCCCTCTTACTGTACCAATGACCATCCTTACTTTAATCTATCTCCACAGTAGTTTGTTTGCCCAGGCTGCTGCTGGTTATTACTAGTGGCAAAAGCAAATTGAAGTCAACTAAGGATGTTTTCCTAGGGTTCAGGTCCATTATTTGAATCCTGATTCTGGAACTGGATTTGGCATCCCAGAAGTGTCCAGCACTGATCAGGAATGAATTTGTACTAGGAACTCTTGAGCAGTTTGGACGCCTGTAGCTATTGATGCACTCAGCCCTGCATTTAACAATTGTCCATGTCTCTGCTCCCAGATTTCTCTGTACAGCCTTTTTCTCTTGGGACTGTGAAGCCTGGAAATACGTTTCCAGTTAACATTATCAATGGAGGTATTAAGTGAATGCAGGAACACTGAGATTGGAATTTTTTTGATTGGTACCATACCTGTTATACAGACAATCTTGTGTCTTTTCACATGCAGACTTGCTTTGTGCATTAATGGCTTGCATTCACAGCAAGTCATTCCGAGCCTGACCATCTCATCAAGTCAAGATGTGCCAAGATGTGTCAGACAAATCAGCGGGAGAACCCCCATCCGTGCCAGCAGCGAGCGGGGTAGGGGGTTATGCTGAGCAGTTAACGCTGCCCATGCATTAGCACTACCGAGTTTACATCTTGTGATCTTCACACATGTGGTAGCAGCAGGCTGCTGGGTTTTAAAAGAAACCAAAGCTTCCTGTTACTGCCAAGTACAAGCAGAATCCACAGAGACAGGCAAGCCTTTTCCCCAGAGTGGACTTCCCACTTAGTGTCCCAAAGTTGATCTTTTCTCCCCACAATTATATGGAAAAGGCCATGCCATGCCTGCTCCTCAGATTATACTCTGTAGGTGTCCTGGCCTCGCATTAGGAAGAGTTTGGTACATTCCTAATCTAATCTCAAACTGAGCTGCACTGATTTAGAGCTGTTCTCTAGGTCAGAAGACCTCTGCAAGACCTTCAGTTAAAACCAGAGTTGGAAGAAGTTTTAGACAAGGCTTTCAAAGATACTTTCAGACTATCTGCGTTTTCTCTATAATACAATGGAGCATAGCACACATTCATAGAAGTGAAGATAGATGTTTAAATATTAAGAAACAGAGTTGTATTTCCAGAGAAAACAACTCTGATCAGCAGTTTTAGCATATTCTGGGTGTTACAGGCTCTTGCAGACCCTCAGCTCAACACTGAAACCAATAGAGACAGACTTCATTTTATGCTAGGTGAGAATCTGAACCAATTCTTTTAAAAAAGCATTTGTTTTCTGCAGCAGAAATACCCCACGGAAAACAAAATATGTCACCTCAGCAATGGGGAGATTTTAGCAAAAGTAATCAGTGTTGAAAGGTATTGGCCATGCTGCAAAAATCTCTCAATCAAAAACCACCATTAAACAGCTAAGTCTGGAGCAAAGACTGAGGAAATTTTAGCAGAAATTGTCAGTGGGGAAAGAATTCCACACTCCTGGCAGGTAGTCGAGTCAAAGCCAGTTGTCGATCAAAGAGCATCTCGCATTGGAACATCCTGTAGATCTTGAGCAGCAGAAAAGGAAGGGTGAGCAGGATGACAGCTCTCAGAAATTTTAGACATTTTCCACTGAGATAACGAAACTGAAAAAAGAAACTCCCCCAGTTAACTTCCATCTAACTTAAAGAGACCTTGCTCGCTAGATCAGGACAGGGTCATCCCTTTGGCGCAGGTGAAGATCCCTCTTCTTCTGGAAGTCCTGAGTGAGCAGGCTAGGAATCTGCGTGCAGTAAGTCTGATGATTCTTCTGTGGCGGGGGCAATCTTCTTCAAATAAAGGTATGATGGTATATCAGCCACACTGTTGCTGGAAATTCTGTGCAATGAAAAGCATAGTCTGTGCTCACATGGGCGCACATAGCACATCCAGCAAGCAAATTTAGCTAGTATCGAGACGCAGTACCCTCTAATACGCACGGGAGAGAAATATGGCCTGTGTGAATAATAAGTGTGGATTCTCACCAAGAAATCTCAAAGGCTCATTAGACCAGTCTCTATATTTGTAGTTATTTGCTCTTCAAAACATATGTCTCTACACACAGCTCTGTCCTGCACAGCACAGCCTCACCAGAGTAGGAACGGGACTGTAATTCACACATTGACCACTCTGGGCAAATCTACCTTCTGGCTCTCTCTCCCAGCAGCCACCCCATGACCATCTCAGCTCTCCTTGCCAGCCCTCCGGAATGAAACGGCACCAGACGTGAGCAGGGTACTCCAAGCAACGGCCTTTTCTTCGCCTTCCTCCCCCCAGGCTTCAGCTGATTGACAGGACAGTGATTACCTCACTGTGGACAGAGCATCTCCTAAGGACACCTAAAGGGCCAAGGCTCTGGTTGAGGATCCTTAATGATGAAGTTGCCTCTCTGGTTCCAGATTCAAGTTTCCCCTGGCACTCATGCCCTGTCCCTGCAAAACTGTCACACTAAAACCTCCAAGGGCAGGAACTAGGGAAGAGGGAGTCCCAAATTTGTCCCAACATCTAAGGTATCTTCCCTTAAAGAATACCCAGCTCAGGCCGTGGTTGATTCTTGAACTTGCAGTTTACACATAGCTGTGGGCACTGAAGTTTAGGTTCATCCTTGAATGGAGCATATTATATAATAGTTATTATGTATTTTCCATTTTGTCCATCTGTAATAAACTATAAGGAGAGAAACATGATGAGAGAATGAATGAACCTCATTGTAGCAGCATCCCATGTATTCTATATATATATATATATATGTATATACATACACACACAGATTGTATTATAACAACTGTATTATATCAGGGCTAATTTTTAATTAGGGCTATTTGAGGGATGATCCTTCCATCATTGAAATAAATGGGAAATATCTTTAAGTCTTAACCTTTTTAATCATCCCCGCATGACATGCCAGAGCTTGTGAATAGGAGCCTTTTGTTCCCTCAAAAAATCTAACAGACAATTGCATGTGAAGGCATCATCTATATTTAATAGACAACCTGTCAAGAACCAGGCAGCCTGTTACCCTCCAACCACATGCACAGATAAAGGAGAGCGTATAAGGCTGGGATTTTCAAAGGCGAGTGTGCTCACAAAGACAAATTAAAGGCCCTGGGAGCTGTGTTTACACAGCACCTCTGAAAATGGTGCCCTAGTGGCCATGGTCCAGACTCTATTGAATTCTTTGGAAAGGCTCCCACTAGCCATCAATGGACTTTGGATCAGGCCCCATGGAAGTAGCAGCGTCTCAGGGGAAATGTGACCTGAATTAATATAAATAAATAAAAAAATAAATCACACACATACACACAAACCCAACTGTTTAAACTGGAAACGAACTATTTGGGACTTAATGTGTATTCATGAGTCAGGCAATGGTGTGAAGGCTAACAACTAAACTATGCTGGTAAACCACAAATCCTCTGAATCAATATTGTTAAGTTTACTGTACTAATAATGGCAAGTAGTGCAATATGTAGTATTATTGTGAGGGAGTTAGAGCAGGTTGTGAGGTTTTTTTTCTCCCCTTTGCAAATCTGCAGTCAAAACAGACGTAAAACACACTTGCAGAATAAAGCAGGGTTCAACCAAAACATTTTAAAGCATTGTCCTTGCCTTTCTGAATCAAAACAGAAAACCAAAATGTGGATGTGTAAAGATGTCCCACCAGGAAACATAGGAAATGCTATCTGTGGAGAAACAAAACCAAGCCTTGGGAAAACAGATTTTGGCAACCCACCCCAAAGACCCCTTGTGGGTTTGGGCAGTTCCTATATAGCAGAGGGGCAGGACTGACTTTCCAGTCGCTAAGGTGGGGGAATATAACTTATATTGAAAGAAGACAGGCTAGTGGTCACTTCTGAGTGAAGCAATGTGATACCATCAGCCACAGAAGTGATTTACCACTGAGCCTGCAGTGGGTCAGATTACGAGAACAACCAGCAGACAAGAGTTCAGGTTGGCTCCGGAGTCATTAGCTCTTTAGTCAAACATTAGCTCTCGGTTTACTAGCCATGAGCACAGAGCTCAGCTTTGCCTGTTCTGCAAAGGGGACCAGACTTTCTGATGTACCTTGATCCTGTTGCACGACGTGCACGGCTATTTCTGCATTGTTTGGTGGTGGTCCAAAGCTGTTTTGCCCATATCAGCCAGCTGAAACGACAGACACATGCAAGGAGACAAACCTGTAGTGAGGCACAGATGCTCCAGGTGCGAAAGACCTTGCTAAGGCCAAGGAGAACGGTCAAATCCAGCATCTAATTCACATCCACAAAGTACATTTCAGGCGCAACAGCTAAGAGGTAGATCATGAAAGCAATTCAAGTACCTAAAGAGATGGGCAATTGCTGGATGAGATTTGGGAAAACAGAAAGCTTCGCAAAAGATTAAGCACCTCATTAGCTCCCAGTGGGAGGTGGAAGGCCGCAAGTCCTTGTGCATGTTGCAGGCAGCAGCGCTCTGGACTTCCCAGCTCTCCAGTGTCTCGGTCAGATCCAGCCCTGTCTCCTTTGGAGGAAGATCCCCTTCAGTTTACATGCCAGGAGGACAAGGGTGCTGGGGCAGCGAGTGTGAAAACAAGACAAAGGCAAAAAGTAAAAATGTGGGAATTTGCAGTGACGAATCTTGTGTTTTCCTTTGATTTGACCATTTCACTTGCATCCCTGATGTTTCCAGGACCCAACAGAATGTGGAAATAAGGATCAACTCTTTTTTTTTTGCCCTATCACTAAATAAAATTAAAGGGCATGCTAATGTGTGGCTCAGCAAAAGCATTTGAATGGCCTAAGGAAAATATTCAGGTTCTCTGGCCCAAGACTCAGTAACTTCCACAAATCCCCCAGGATTTCAGTGCATTTAGTTTTATTTATTTTATATACATACATATACTTTGTTTATTTATAAATCAAGGGAATGGTATGGAGTTACAAACTGAATTAAGGGAAAGCTCCATGAGATGCTTGGAGTTTCCTTCCTGTCTTTCCTGCAGGAGTTTGTCAAAAGGCAAGAAATCGGAGCTCAGAATTTAAATAAATCACACTTCTCTCCGTTTACCTACCAGGCAGCGTGAGCAAAATCTAATCAAACCTCCCCAGCCTTAGTTTAAGTGCAAACATATTTCAAAACCAGTGCCCAATCACTTATTAAATCCTGATGCCAGAAGCCTGCCCTTCGCAGGGGAGGCATGAACTGCTTTTCTGTTGCTTGGGCCTTGCCTAATCGTTTGCCATATGCTCCCTCCAGCGGACAAAGCATCTAAACACAAAGCCCAGCAGCAGCAGAAGAGGTGCTTAAACCTCTGCGCTGGCAAACAGTGGTGAGGAATCCCAGTTTTGGGCTGCCAAATCCCGCTGGCCTTCAGAAACAACCGGATGCTCACGATAGTTTCCCAATATTTGCTGGTCTCCTCAGACATCCCAGTCCAGCACTGACCTGCAGCATCTCAGGCGGGAAGGAAAACTGAACTCGAGGAGGTGCCGAGTGCTTTAGGTCCCATGGGAGTTGAGGAGGGGGCTCTCATCAAGGGTTCCAGTGCCCTGTTCACGGTGGCTTTTCCAGAGGAGACCCAGGAGCAGTTGGAACAGGCTATCCTGAAGCCCAGAGCACTTTTGACTGCAACTTTCCAGTCGGGTTGCCTTAATTAGTAAAAACAGCTGAGGACAGTTTGGATTTAACGAACAAAGGCTCAGTCTGCTTTTCCAGGCTCACCCTACTATTTTCAGACCAAATACAAGCAACTAATAAGCAACCTAAAAGTTTTGCCTTAACTCGAAGAGAAAGATGACGTCTTGGTGGGGCTTACCCGGCATTAGTTAATTTGGTCTGATCTAACCTCTCGGCTTAATCGGAACAACTCTTGGGTACCTTTGAGAACTTCTGGGGAATTTCTGCGGGGAAAACGCAGCTCTATCCCTACTCAGATATCAAATATCTGGGTGACTCTTCCCCTGAAGTGCTTTAGTCCCAAGGAAATAGACATTAGGCCAGAGTGGCATATGTGAGATTTCTAGAGCAGAACATCTAAGAACCATTTACTTGACTGATATTTTTCCTCCTGGCTGATTTTAGGGTCTCTTTTTAGGATCCCAGCACCATTCCCCATGATTAAAAGTCTTATCCAGGAACCTCATAGGCCAAATAAACCATCACAAACTGATTCCTCTTTGCAGAGCCAGAATTTCATAAGCTGCAGTGCTTCTCCCCCAAAAGCCCTGACACGTAACCTTTACGCTGCGCAAAATCACTTTAATGTCTTGTTCCTTCCACTTCAGACGTAACTAGCTTTTCAACACCCGCAGCCACAAGTTTTAAGCCTTTGGTTAATGAACAATGGAAAAACTATTGTTTAGTAGTTTTAGAGACTAGTCAGAAAGAATGCACACTGTCAACTTGTCTCTTGGTGTTAGGGGGAACAAATTAAGAGCACAGTGACCTACACGCTGCCATCCAAGACCAGCTTTCCTGGTAGAACAACAAGTGTGCTCTTGCTGGTGCTTTTTGCACCTCCATGTGCTGCTCGGATTTATAATTTACAGCTCACTCAGAGCTTGCAATGTGGCTTACTGGGGATTGTGTGGCACGGTTTGCTGAGCGGTACAAAGAACTAAGGAGGATGAAGGTATCCCATGGCTGTGCCATGCCAGGTACCTGCACTTCTAAAAGACCCCAGAACACCTGAGGAGCTGCAGGAACCTCATGATGGAAAAGGGAGAGAGAAGGAGGTGGAATAAGGATTTTTTTTCTGGATCTGGAACTACATAGGAAAGAACCGCAGTTCTTTTACCGCAGTGGGATAAATACTCGTGGGAGCCTGGGGAAGGTGTCAGAGGGACATGTGATGCCCATAGGGACTTTAAAAGTGGCATGGAGAGAAGCGAGTCATGGATTAAATGTGTGAAAATAAATCAAAAAATGTGACAAATGCTGCATAGTTTCCCTGTGAACTGCTCAGAAATATTGCCTGAGTTCTTTGAGTTGTTGCTTTCTGCCATAAAAGAAGGGGCATGAGAGCACTAAACTCGGACCAAAGGCCCATCCAACCCACCAACTTCTCTCTGGCAATGGCCAAAAGCAGATGGGTACAAAAACAAATCACCCTGCCTTGTCCATGTTTTTTTTTCTACTCACAACTTCACCCAATGTCCTCCTAAACCATTTCTATGTTTGGCCTCCTCAGTATCCTTTGGCAATAGTTTGTCTAATTTAAGCATGCACATCTGAGGACTCTCATAATCTGTGCTCACCTTCCAGCACATCTCATGATTTTTCAGAGGTGTGACTCAACCTAGAGCCATCTCTCCAAGGAACAAAGGCAAAATCAGAATTTTTACTTGCTAGAAATTCTTACAGAGATACTCCCATTACATACACGTGGTCCAAAATGTCCCATCCATCCTATTTTTTGACAAAACATTTTGTTGCACTGAGTGACTGTTCTGAGGGTAAAGCACCTAACTTTCTCCAGTTTAAAAGTGCTTTTGTTTGGAAGCCAAAATCCTCCAAACTTAAAAGCAGCAGACAAAATCAAAACCAATTGTATTTTAACCAAAGCCGGGTGAAGGTTTGGGGATGAAAATTTGTCATTGATCAGCTTTTGGAACAGAACACAGTAACATTAACAACATTTCGAATATTTTTTACGAGCAGCTGAAAACTTCTTGACAGGGCTGAAAGCCAGTGTTTTTCCAGTAGTCTCCCAGATTTCGTGTGGTTTAGAAAGGCTCCTTTCTTCGGACCGCTCTGCCCATATGGTGAGATACCTGCGCACAGACGGGTTTGATTGCAGGATCGTGGCCTCGATCATTACTCCTGGCATCCTGCACTGGCAGGAACAATAGGGCTCCCTCTGCTAAAACAAGCACCTACAACCTCAGCTCAATCAAAGCCCTTTCAAACTGACCAATTCCCCCTAAGAAAACGCAGTTTTCCTATTAAGCCTGAAAGCAATTATCTTGGATTAGCATCAGATCAAAAGGGATTACTTCAAGTATTGTTTTGAAAACCCTCAGGGCTGGCAGAATTATGACAGCAGAATAATGCTGCAGGCAAGGAGAACTGGCAGCCTGTGTGCGAGAGGAGAGAGACGCAGCACAGTCCTGGCACATCTCCTCACAGGTAGAACCACGATGCCCACGGGATTGCTCATCCCACTGTAACATTGATGGGAATGCAGTGAAGCAGCCAGGATGCGGATGTGATTCCTGGGCAGCTTCCAGGTGTACTGGGTATGGGGGTTTCTTTGCCATGGCGCAGTCTTTCCGCATCGTTTTCTTCCCCATTTTATTTAATTAGAGACTTGCACAGATCATGGGCAATGCTGCTGGGGGGCAGCTGAAAAAACGGTGCTGAACAGACTGCAGAGAGAAGTGTCTGGAAAGAAAGCACAGCCATGGGTTTTGCACAAGCCTCCGTTAGTAGAGTTGTCTTCAGTGGGGACCATTTTATGAGATGCATTCTTTTTTTTTCAGATATCTTCATATAGAGGCTTGCATGACCTATTGCCACGGTCAGAGGTAAGAACAACATGAGCAGTAGGACAGCCCTGCCTGCTGCTGGACTGCATGTACTGCACAAGAGGGTATGGCTCTGCTCAGGTACCTTGGTACCTGTGTATTATTCCCGGTCCCACCATCCTGAAGTGCAATCCCTGGCTTGAACACTGTAGCAATACTCCCAGCTCCTGTGTAAGGCAGCTGGGTTAGCAGTGCTTTCTCAGTGCCTCAGTTTCTCCATCTGCAAAGGTGTCAGAGCTTATTGCAATCACAGCTGCAAAGCCCTTCGATAACTACTATTGCTACAATAATTTGAGAGATTTGTCTTAGCTCCTTGTGCCAGTAGAACCTTAGGAGGGTGATTTTGTGTGAGGTGCTGCCAAGCCCTCCCAGCTATGAAGCCCTCTGGTTGTATGGACCCTCTTGACCTGCAGCTACGAACACCCAGAAAGGTCTGGGTGCTCCCCACCTTGAGCAAGGCACCAGCAAGGTGGTGTGATGGATGTCTCATTCCTTCTCCAAATCTTGCATCCTATTCCTATGCTGCTGCCTGCATGGAGACTGGGCTGAAGACTCGACGCAATTTGCTTCTACAGCAAACCAGAGAGAAGGAGCAGAGCTGCTGGCTACTTTGGATGATGAAGGTCTTCCTACACGGAGACACGGCAGCTCCGTGCACAACTCTCCTCTTAGAAAGGATCAGCTCTCCCGACCGCCACTCCTTTTTATTCCTTTGCACAATTTAGTGGGTTGGGTCCCACCAGCAGCAGGAGCAATAGATCTGGGGCCTGCTGCAGGCTCAGAAACCTTAAGGAGGTCAGCACACAATAACATTTCATGCTCTCTTTCCCGCTCACCCCGGCAAAGCAGGAGGTGATGCTGGTTCACCGCAGCCCAACAGGGCTGTGAACTGTAAATGCATCCAGGCACGTAAAGGAGAAGATGCTGAAGGGGCTAAGCGCAAGGGGTTATTATTAAATCAGCCCTGTTGTAGTGTCTGTGAAGGTCTAAAGTTGCAGGCAGCACAGGCTTTATAGAGGGAGGTAAACATCTTTTTTTGGATTATTGGGAAAAAGACGTGCTTTGGGGCTGGAGGAGGGAAGGTGACTCCAGAACCTCTCCCAGTGCCTGCATTTCTATCGAATAGCCCAAGGAAATAGCTCACTTCTCCTTACAAAGCTGCTCTAGCTGTTTTAAAAGCAGTCTGCGAGTTACGCTGCAGATCACACTGGATAATCCTGGAGAAAAATCACCTGCCACACCACATACCCTTGCAAAATACGTTAACTGTTTGGTACAGCCTGTCTCTTCTCTATCACCGCCCAATGTGGTGGTGAACAGGTTGTTTTAGAGAGCCACCAAGGGGACAAATCTGGGCATAGCTGCCTGTGAGCAGAAAAGCACAGATTGCTCCAGGAGTCAGCAGGAAGAAAAGAGGTTGTTACGGCCCCTTGGCATCCACTCCAGTGTTTTGGGGGCTTTTTAGTGGAAAATTAGAAACATAGGTATCTGCATCTTATTTTTGGCATCAAGAGGCATATAAAGACCAGCAAGATTCATGCAGCGATCACAGAACAACTAACGGGGATGCAACTGGTGGAAATAAATGAGTCACACTTTTATTTTTTTTTTGAGGGGGGATTTTTTTTCCACCTCCTTTTTCTTGTTATTTGTCCATTTTTATTTTTAGAGTTGGTGTGTCCTTCCAAAGTGAAAAAAAAAAAAAAAAAACTCCGTGGCCAAGTAAATCCTGCATTTTAAAGGTTTGGGTGATTCTGCATTTAACAACTGCTATTTTAGTATTTTCCTACAAGCACTATATAATACTGCTTTTTTTTTTTTTTTGAGGGAATGTTTAGACTTGTCTGTATTAAACCTCTACAGGTAAACAGGATATTATTAACCTCCAAGGTAAAGCTCCCTCTACACGCGTTGATGGGAAAGGATCTCACACATGCAAAACTCCAAGCTTTTATACTCTAACTAAGGGCAGACGCAGGGTACTCATGAGTATGCCTTGAAACCCTTGACAGCAAAGGGCAGGGCTAGCCGGCAATTTTCTAATTAAATGGCTCCTTCTCAGAAAAGGCCAGCTGTCACAGCAGAATACTTCAGTGGGAATGTATTAGTTTTCACCAAAGTTGACTCCTAGAAATGATTCCTGGGCTCAGGATGGTATTTCTAGTCTTTAAAGCAAAGACCTGAGCGTGCTTGGTTCATATCACAAGTTAATTCCCTGGTGACAGGCTGAATATCACTCCGAATTGAAGAAATTTTTAATCAGCTATTAAACAACAGAGCAACTTTGCCAAAGGAAAGGCACTTCCATCGGACACCCTATGAGTGGGCGAGCAGAATATGTTCTTAAAATTGCTAGCTCCTGTCCCTGCGACATATTAATTTCAGTGGAGGGAAGTTTAGTAGATCGTTTTGTTGGGTAATAGGGAGTATAAGGCTGCCTTCCACCTGACTGGTGTGTGACTTGGTGAGAAGATGAGTCAGGTACTGCTGGACGAAGGACCCCAGAAGGGTTCACAGCAACCTGTACCTTCAGCCCTGGCCACCACATGGAGATAAAGGTGCCCCAGGACTGCAAGGTCTACAAGATCCAGGGTCTGCTAGCAGCAAAGGAAAAGCTCATTTTTGAATCTTATGCTGTGTGTGTGCGTTAAGGACCAGATTTAGTTTGTGTCTCTGAAGAGACTGAGTCTGATTAAGCGAGAGTGAACAGGCCTGGGAGCCACCACCTCTGATGAGGGCCAGAAACCTCATCCTGCTGAACACAGGGTCTTCTCCACGAGGTGTCTCATTTTGTTAGTTCTGAGCCTTTTTTTTTTTTTTTTTTTCCCAAATGTCAACAATCTCTTTGGCCTAGTTCCTGAAACCAGCATCATGAGATAAATAGAAACTTTGTGCAAAGGCCTCATGGCCCTGAAATCTATTCAGGAGCTTCTGAAAATGGGATTGAGGTGAAAAGGCAGCCAGCTAAGGCTGGTGCTGAAAGTTAGCTGGTGTGTACAGTCCTCGCTGGGATGTTTCCAAGAAACACACTACGAGAGGAAAAGAGATTGGCAAAAGCAAGATTGGAAACCCTGCCTGAGGTGTTGGAAATAAAATTTCGTAGGGGCCCCAAAGGACCGTCTAGAGGTTTGCTACAACCCAGTAATCCACTGGAGGATATTGGGGAGATGTGGGAATGGAGCAGCCACTCCGTGATGCAAGGATCTGGGGGGACATGGGAAGGGATTTGTTTGCAAACCCCTGCTCGTTTCTTTTATTCAGTAGATCTGACTTTTCTCCGCGTATTTCCACAGCAAACAACCTAAAAAAAAAAAAAAAAAAAAGCCCTTTGAGATTCAATGGAGAGGGAATACCTGGCTCAGGACACACAGGGCTGTTAAAGGAAGACTTGGTGAGAAATAAAAGCACTGTTTGCCTTTCGGTCAGCTCCTGGCTGTTTTCTGCCAAGACTGACAGTATCCACGTTGTCTCTGACATTAAAGCGATGTATTTAGCAGTTGCTCAAGTCTGCTGCAAACTGCAGGCAGCCCCGGTCCAACGTGCCACCACAGCCCTGCCTTCCAAAATAGGTGGTGGTGGTGGCAAAGGGCAAGGATTAGTCACCCTGCCTAATTTAGGAGGCTGGTCTTTAGGAGGCAGCTGGAGGGAAATCCACAGCTTGTGGGAGTGACTCATTCCCCACACATCATTTTAATTCTTTCTTTAAAGAAGTTTAATTCTTTTGGGGGGGCTCTGTCTTTGAGCGTAGCGTGATGGTCATTTAGATGCTCAGATGGATGATGCCTCTGCATAACTTCCCCCAGCCCTGGTCCACACTTGTTATGCCAGCAATTGCATTCGTCCGTGCTGGACAGTATCTGCTCATGGTCCTTATGCCTGGCCCAGAAGAAGGATATATTCTTTATTCTCGCTTGTAGGAAACCTGATCATTAAAATCCAACGGGATCTAGTCTTCCATGGATCAAACCAGCTCCCGTCAACAACTGTGACTTGAACTGCAGCAAGAGCAATGTGATATTTGCAAGAGATTTTGCAATTCTGGAAAATAATTTTGGCCAAAAAGGATAAAAAAAAAAAAAGTAATTCTTTAAAAAAGGTTCATTCAATCTCTGACCACCAAGGGGACAGAGGAGGAAGGTGGCATTAAGCAGCTGTGGTTTGCTCAGGGATTGAGTGACAAATAAACCATGTTGAAGGATGCTGCAAAAATGTTTAGACACTAAAGGGACTTGTCATCAGTCTGAACCATGGGTCAAAAGCCAGGCACCCTAAGGTTGGTTTCTGCAGGGAAATTGTGGGTTTGAATTTGGAAAAGGGAAGCTCATGCCCTGGACAAGTACCAGGGAAGGAAAAATAAGCAAATATGATGTCTAATTATATGTAAGTCACAATTAACCTTCCTGAATAAAGTTTAATGGCATGGATATTGAGTTTTCTTTTCATATTCTGCTCTAACATTTAGCAGTTCCTAGTTACCTATGAGGTAAATGCAAGCACGACACAATGATCTCCAATTTTATTTTTCTCTTACTGAAAATGAATGATTCTTCTGTGCCCCCAACCCCAGCAAGGTAATGAAAGTCAGTCTAATTTTTATTTTAGAAAAAGCAATTTTCATAAATGGTGTTCCACTAATGGCTCATGATCACATATAAGCCCCACAGCAAATTACTCTTAATCCAGTTTGTCTGTGTTACGTTACCTGAGGGAAATAATATCAATCCTTTCGTTTTGCTAGCAAACTGTTCACCGGGACTTCTCCAATATATATTAATCCCATCATTTATCTTTGTCAACTGAGAAGAAAAATAATTTGTGGGAGAGTAAACAGAAGAGCATACAAGACAGGAGCTCAGCGTTATTAAACAGAGGAAAGCAGGTGTTCACAAAACCAAGCTTATTTTTATTGCAAAAACTTGAGTAATTCTCCTTCTGCATCCGTGCATAGTAAACAAGAGTTTAGGGAGATTCTAATATTTTAGAGGAAACTGAAATTTCATCACTCAAGGAACAAGGTACAAAACCCCAGTATTTTAAGCAGCCTTTATTTACTATGAAATTTGTTCATGGCTTCCTCCTATGCCAGATCCTGGTCTCCTTGCATACCCAGGGGGCATCGTTTTATGGAATAAGACTTGATGCAAGAGCAGCAAACTTGTCTCCTCATCAGGTCCCTGCCTCTTCTGCCCCATTTCCATAGCAGGGGAGACCTAGTCTAGCATCCTTGGAGCAGAACCATCCACTTCTCGCCTGCTGAGAAGGCAGAACCACCTCATGGCCCAGAAGCAGTCTCCCTTTCTGCTCCTAGTTGTTTAATGAGTAGATCTCAAAGGCTTCACATGCTGCTGAGTTTTTAGGTATCCAGTGTGTAAGAAACAGCTTTGGAAAGATTCTGAAGTCTCCAAGATCCAACATATGGGCAGAGAGCTCCTGATCAAGTAGCTCCTTCCCTCTATTCTTGGAGCTAAATCAAACACGGAGGCGGAAAATGGGCATGTCTGACCATCTGATGATGCTCCCAGGGAGTTCTCTGAGGCTTTTTGTTCCCTGTGCCCCTGTCCAAGGAGTGCCCATCAGTCCTTCGCTCATGGGGTGTTCTCCTCCGGGGCCCCGTGTGCTGCTGCGCCACGGGGTTGCCTCTCTGTTTGGGGACAAGGTAATGGGGATGCTCCAAAGGAGAAGGAGAGATAATGGCCCTGGGGCTCAAGCGGAGCTTGGTGCAAGGGCTGCAGAGCTACACACGAGCAAGAAAGACCTCTTGTTTCTTCCTCCAGTAGCTTCCACAGACCAGGCTGGAGCAATGACAAGATGTGCTGCCAGATCTGTGTCCTCATGTTGTTGGATAGAAATACATGCATGAAATGCATGTTCCTCTTCTACATTAAAACATCACATTTCTCCTTGTTCACCGTTCTCCCCATTGGAGCATGCCGAGACCCCCAGCTTTGATGTCCCATTTTGGGCTCCTTCACCTTGATACTGTTTGCATTGGCGGGGCAACACTTGGTGTCCATTTATCAGCCAGAAGGGAGATAAAGTGGGTTTTGTTCCTTTTTTTTTGGATGAAAAGGGAACAGGGCAAGCCTTGCAGGCAGCCTCTAACCAGGGCCTCCAACCTGCCCAGGGTTGCATGTGACAAAAAGAGCTATTTTCTCGTCTGGCTCAAATGGGGCCTTAAATAGAGCTTCATAATGAGCCTCATTACAGCAGGTTCTCC
Organism: Crypturellus undulatus; assembly: GCA_013389825.1. Taxonomy (NCBI): domain Eukaryota; kingdom Metazoa; phylum Chordata; class Aves; order Tinamiformes; family Tinamidae; genus Crypturellus; species Crypturellus undulatus. Next base: position 25,764 of record VWPW01009299.1, on the reverse strand, counting down.
AGTGCGGTGGGGATTAAATTACTGCCGTAGTCCCTGACCTCCAAGCAGTTTATTCCCCCCTGGCCAGGTAGCTTTATCTGCTCTGCTGACAGGTCGCACCCGCAGGCTTGCCGAGCTCGCGGCGGCAGGGAGAGCTGCCTCCTGGCAAGGGAAACGTGAGGAATGTGCTTTTCTGCCCCGATGTCACCCGCCAGAGAGGAGAGCCCTGTCAGGGGGGCACGCGGGCTGCGGAGTTATGGGGTGCCAGGCGGCAAGGCTGCAATTGAGCCCGCGCTCCCTGAAGAAATGAGCTTGCAAAAATGTTCCCCCCCAGCCCCGGGGAGCCTTGGGTTCAGTAAATGAGTGATTAAAACAGCACGAGGGGTGGACCCTGCCTTTGCTCGGGCATAAAGGCTGCTTTATTAAATAACAGGGTCCATCAGTCCACTTGATTAACTGCATCGGCGAGGCTGACCGGGCCGTGCGCGTGCACACACGTCAGGTCGGGTTTGCAGCCAGGACGCATCTTTGGACCCCATCGATTTGGGGTCCCTACAGGCATCTGATGCATCTGAAGCAATGGGAAAATACTGCAGCACTTGGACCCTGCACCATTCCCAGCTTTAGCACTGGCCTTTCTAAAAGATGTTGCTGCTAGCCCCCTTGGAATACTTTGGGTTCACAGAAAATCCAACATACCTGCTCCATTTTTATGCTTTCCTCTCTATGCCTGTAAGTTTTATCTCTCCAGTCTTATAATTTCATTTCCTACCTGTAAGAGAGGGAGTTTTACAGAAAAATCCCTAAAATTGAATTAAAAAAATACTTGGAATTGTGAGAATAGTTGACTTCGAAACTGTTGGCAGTTGGGAGCTCCTTCCTCCTCCCTTGGACACTTTTTTTTTTTCTTCAGATTACACTCATCCAAAAACCTTATAAAATCCAAATAATAGATTTCACATCTCGCAACACATATTGTGCAGCTGAAGGTGCAGTGTCTGACTTCAAGCACTGCATATTTCAAGGCTCTTAAAAGATGAAGTGAAGATATTTCTAAATGAAAACCTTTTGCCAAATCTTTATTATCATTTCTTTTGCCAAAAAAAGTTTTGTCCAGATACTCTTTCCCACGTTCCATGGGTGTATGAAATGAAGCTAATACAGCAGAAAATAGAGACGTTGAGCCCAAATTTCCCATCTCCTGCTCTTTAAAGGCCCTCTGCATGGGACACCACTCTGCAACACTCACACCATGTCAGTGACCAGGTCATTTTGCCCTCAGCTCTCAAATCTTGCATGCAGTTCTCAAATCTGGGATGCAGAAGCCTATGAAGTTACTTGCCAATGAATGATGGTGCTAGGTCCACCGCTTCCACTCCAAACTTCAATTAATCAGCGTGACCTCAATCCAGGGAACAACTGGAGTGTCAAGGAAACCCCGTGCTCCCCATGTGTATAATATGAACTAGAAGCCTCGGAAATACCCCCTTCCCTGGATGTGCAGAGCTCACATCCCTTGGCTTTAGAACCAAGACTGCCCTGTGGCAACCCTGAATGCCTTGCACTGCACTGCTGGAAGTCCCGTGAACTTCAGACAATTTGAATGACTCCTTGTCTCAACAAACTGGCTTTCTCCGAGGAAGTTTTGCCTCTTTGCAAAATTCCTGTGGAATTTGAGACCTGCCCAGCTCAGCCCTGGATTGGCAAGGCAGAGGTTGTGGCTGAACAGTCTTGTGCTCTTAGTTGGTACCTCATTTTCTGTAGCACTCTCATAGAGCTGATGTGAAGGGCATTTTGTCCAAGACTGTACCATCTGATACAGTTAAGAAGATGTACTACGTATGGCAGTGGTCTCGTATTCCTGAGTTCGTTTTCCAGCCCAGAAGCAGAAGGCATCTGAGACTGAAGGTGGTGAGAGAGCAACCAGTCCTATGACAGCCAGTGTCACAGTTAGAGCCCTGTGGCTGGAGTCTCTTTTCTCCATCGTCTTAACGGTTTGGCAGCATTTGGCTGACATCTAGCACCTCGAACAGCCACAGGCCCTTGGGAGCACCAAAGTGTCAGCACCTGCTGCCCAGGTGAAGTCACCTTGTCCATAGCTTGGATGAGCTGCCCTGGCCAACAGAGCACCACGTATGGAACAGACCCTCTTAAAAAAGGCAGGTCCTATATGTTTAATGTCACTAGGTGGCAACCTAAGGCATCCTTTGTGTTTGGAGAAGTTTTGGGAAGGACAAAAACCGCCTCCTCTGCTTCTGCCTCCAATCTGTTTCCCGTCCTTTCCATCTTTTCCTTTTTTTTTTCTTTTGTTTAGAAGAGAATGTGTTTGTATGTTTTGCCCCAGAACATATATGTTTGAAGGTATAAAATAGTAACCAGTACTAAAAGACAGGATATTTTCCCCCCAAAATTTCCCATAAGGACTGACATAATTGATGGCTGTGACCTGCTTATCCCTGTAAGGAATAGCAACACCTTTCAGCTAAACTTTGAATGTGCCATGTGCCTGCAACAAAAAAGCACCTTTTAGGTTAAACAGAAATGAAGTTTCTCTCTCCAGCCTTGCCATTTACAGCGTCTCCAGAAGGGGGAGAGTTGCAGCTCTATCACTCCATAACCATTCGCTTATCCTGTGAACTGTCACTTCTTTATCATCTGCTCTAATGACTTTTTTTCCCTTTGGTGCTATCTGAAGCTTCAGATTTATTCAGTTATTACCAAGCAAGACCTTGCCATAGGTAGAGGCATGACAAAAGTATTTGATTCCATCAAGTTTAATAAAAACGGGGGGGAGGAGGGGGAGAAGAACTATTATAGGGAAGAAAATTTAAAGAATGTCATTTAAAACATGCCATTTAGTTGTTGGAATTGGCTTTTGAGGAAAAAAATCCCTAAAAAATCAGATGCCACAAGACTTATTACTCACAGAATTACTGATTTGCATTAGAAATTCTACTGCTGAATAAGACCAAAATACCCTTATTAGGGTTGGAGAATTATAACTGCTTTTCTGGTGAAAAATGTTGGCTTTTTTGTTGTTGTTGTTATTTTACTTTAGAATGAACAAGGATGCATAAGTAGATTGAAAATATTAGGATTTTTATTTATTTGTTTATTTATTTATTTGCATTTTGGAAAGCAACAACAACAACAGAAAGAATTAGGAAAAATCAAATAGCAGAACTTTTTGTGCAGCATTAGGGACTATGTTCACGCCATGGACTATAGCAAGGGACACATGGCTAGGCTCCAGATGACCATACAAAGTTAAGCCCAAAGGTGCTATCTCCAAACGGGACAGGATAGTTCATTCTTGACCCTTGATATTTGTCCTTCAGGCTCCACCTGACTAGTGGTCTGCAGGCAGAGATGGAAAGGTGAGCTGGTCCCAAGGGGAGTTGAGCCTGGTGGGAATTGCCTCTGGGAAAGAAAATTCCCCTCAAACCCAGAAAAAAAAATAGATTTGGCGAGGGTGGTCAAGGAAGTGGTAACTTGGTTAACATGGTGCCGTTAAAGACCTGATCATGACACATCACCCGCAATTTTGTGTCTACCTACATCCGTCATGGATGGGGACCAATGGTCCTCCAAGAACCATCATTCCAATTTGGGAGGGAAAAAGGAAAATTTCAAATCAAATAGAGATTGCGGAGCACTAGAGGGTAGTTTGGGGGTGCAGGGAGGCACAGGGAGAGGAGGCATACGGGATTTATGATCCATGTGCGTGGTCGGCTTCTCCATGACGGCCTCCACCGTGTCTTCTGTGCCTCCTCGGCTCCCAAGGCTGGAGGTAGGAAATCAGCTGCGGGACCCGCCATGGCCCATGCACAAGAGCGTAGTCCCTCTGGAACACATTCTTCCCAGGAAATTAGCCGCACAGCCCCAGGAATGCGACTCTCTGCAAGCCGGGCGGGAAATATGTCCATTGGTCCTCCCCGCTCCTCCCCACGTGGAGAAAGGAATCCATTTACACCTTCCTCCTATTTAATCTGGCTCCCAGCAGATCTATTTTATAGGACTGTCTACACGGGGAACAGCGATTTTTCAGAGCTTTTATTTTCTCCAGATGTTCTTACTGTCCTTGCTAACCTTGTTCTTGCCTAAATATTAGGCCGTGCCTTGCATCTCAGCAGCGTGTGATTAGGTAGTACGATTTGCTTCTGGACAGAAACGTTAATTGCAAACGAAATGTAGTCATGATTCACTGTGAAAGCTGAACACAGAGTTTTACGAGACCTCAGACGCTTCCCCTGCTCTCTGAACTGTACTAAAAAATCAAGAGAGTTCAAGAAAAAAAGGCCGGAGGCACCAACATCCTGAAAACACTTTTAGATCTGATCAACAAAACATTGTGAAATATTTCACTTGGATTTTATCTTTCAAACAATTTCGGTGTTTAAAACAACACAAATTTTAAAAGAAAATAGTTTGGGGGGAGAAAAAGGCATTAAAATATTGAGAGAGGGGTGTGCCATTTATTGGTTGGTAGGTTTTCAGTATCCTTCTCACGCCTGTAATTATGCTTTTCCTGCACATGCTTTGTATAATAACGCCAGATTAGGAGAAACAGAAGAGCTAAGCTCCAAAGATTGGAAAGAGAGCTGGAAAACTGCAAAAATAATGCATGGTTTTCAACAGGGGTAGCTAACAAACAGCTAGGACAGTTTCCCTAACATATATGCAAAAAGCATCATTATGCAGGCTCTCCAATATGGGATTCAAAGCCTTTCCTTAAGGTATTCTGTAGTTTTGCTGAGCTCCACTAAATCCAGCTACATGGGAAGGACTTGGTCATCCAAGCGCCAGGTGCCACCCTGCAGGGTCTTTGCAGCCCTGGACTCGGGACAACGTGATCGTTGTGTGACCAGCAGTCTGCAAAATCTCTCCTGTTTCTGTTTTGATCAACTCATTAATCAACACGAATGGTGGCTCTTGCCTCAAAGATGCACTGGCCGCAGCAGAACCAAACATGTGCTGAACTGCAGCTCCCCTTACAGGGCTTCTAAGGGGAAAGCTCTTGAGTTGCGAGCATTCCTTTAGTAAACACTCATATCCCCAGATATTCATCATTGTTTCAGAAACTGAGCTTTTATAGTGCTGACAAATAGCTTTTTGCCATTTGATGTGTCTCCTTAAGCATTCCTCACTCATTCTGCGTCTTCCTTTCCATTTCCTTTTTGTGGTCATTTCCCATCATCGCTGCCCGGCCAAAGAAAGAAATGCATTCAGTCAAAGGCCTGAAGTTTGATTCATCTCCAAACCTTTCCTTGTGTTCCGAGGATCTCTAAACACTGCCAGGCCATCACTTAGACAAACTTAACGTTGCTTATTACTTTTAAGCCCTTAAAGTAAAGGTACAGCATTTCTTATTGAGTTTTCAGGAGGAGGGTACCTGGCAAGAAATTGAAAAGTCATTCCATTGGTCCCAAGTTTCGAGATGACTGGATTAACTCATTTTTAGCTATCTTGGGAATTTTGGCTGCATCAGCACCGTTTTGAAAGTGTCCAGCTGCACTCTTCACTCTTGATTCGGTGGGGAACAAAATCTCTGGCCAGCCAAATTGGTTAGATTTACCATTACAGCCTTGAGAAGCTGAGGACATACCACAGCCTTAAAACAAGGCAGGATAAGTTTCTGCCAGTAGACACCAAAGGTTGATTAACACTGGGTATTTCTCTCCTAGGTCTTTCCAGCCCTCTGGATGCATGATAGATTGCTACTAAATGCTGCAATGACATTGATGCAAGATGCAATGTAGACAGAGAATATGCTGTCTAATTCTGCCAAATGATGGCTGAAGTGAGAACTGGGAGGAGAAATTAAAATTTTGCTACTGATTCACTTGAATTTTTTCTATCAAGCCCAAACCAAATCTCTAGCTGGAGGGTAAGCCAGTGTTTCCCAATTTTTGGTTCACAAGGCCAAGAAACCATATGCTTGCAAGAAAAAAAGTGGTGACAGAGAACAATGGGGAGAATTTTGTAGAGTTTTGGTGCTGGTTTCTAGGGCCTCCAAGGTTGGAGATCTCAGATTAAACCCATCTTTCTCCATTTTTAAGTGTGACACTAAGAGAACGGAAGCTTCTCCAATATCCCTTCCTTCTCTGTTTTTCGCCTGAAGCTTTCAATAGATTTGCTGCCAACCTACAAACCATTTCATTTTCTCCCTTTTTTATTTTTCTGGAAAAAGATTAAATTTTTGTTCAGTCTTACGATTAAACGATGTTTAAAAATTAGGTGATACTAAGGTATCCATCTCATTGAGAAACAACGGCTAGATCTCAGTCCAGGACTAATATAAAAGGAAGACACTGATGTTTTGCTAGAGGCAACCATATGGAGTTTTCAGCTGCACGGGTACAATTTGACATCAATTCCTGACAGCATATGGCAGGATGCGACCTCACACATCTTCTTTTCATTGAAGATGAGAGTAACTGCAGTGCCTTTGGCTTAATGTCAGGTGGGTTCACTGTCCAGATTTGGGAAAAAGATAGCACAGCCTTCTCTCAGGTTTGCCACAAGGCCAGCGGATGCTCAGATCATTCATCCTGCTCAAAAGTAATGATGTCCTGGAAAAAAAAAACCCTCAGTGATTTCCTTTTGAGAAAGCTGCCACTTTTTCCTTTTTCTTAATCTTTCTTGAGTCTTCTGTGATACTGGAAGTAGAAAACCCACACCAGGAACTACAGACTCAGTGAAACAAGGCAAATTCCCCGCCTCTTTCAAGAAGCACCCTAGCCTTCTGCTTCGTTAGTGCTGGAATCCTAGGGAAGCCCATGGTCCCACAGACCATAGCTGGGCTCCTGTTGACCCCATAGTGTAGAAATAGAGTGGAGACAAGTCCTCGTGAAGCTCAGAAGCTGAACAGACAAGACGGAGTGGTTTGCTGCAGTCACACGATAGGTTGACAGCAGAGCTAGGAATAACACCCAATATCGTTCCAGGCCAATTCCCTTCCTGCTGGACCATACTATTCAAGCCATGAAGGCATTCATTTGTCCAACCAGCTTGGCTAAACCTCGTTTCTCACTAATGCTTCAGATTCATGCGTCAATGGTCAGTGTGCACAGCCAAAACCAAGCCCTAGTGCAGACAAGGCAAGGCACAATTTGAGTTGTGCACCGTAGCCAGAGAAAACAGCCTTTGCTGGAGCATGGAGAAAGAATGGCCATTTATGGTTTTCAGGCTACAGAAACATGATCTTTTACTGGGTTTATAATGTGGAAATAGCCTGAAAGACTGGATCTCTCAGTCTCAGAGAAATGGCCGGGCATTTGGCTTTTGGACAAAGAACCGCACACATCATTATTTTGGCTTTGATTTCTCCCCAGGCACAAACGACTGCTTTCTTAGCCCGACTCTTGGTCCAGGATGACCAGCTCAATGTGTCTATCATCTTCACGTTTCTTACAAGAATAAAGTGGCAAGAATGAGGAAGTCTTGGTGTGGGTTCCATCCCTACCCATATGTTGAGAAAGAACATATCTCTCCCTATATTTTCTCTGCCTTGGCTTCCTTTTGGTCTGATGACATTCATTCGTCTCCTGGGACATCGCCACACGCACTAACAGCTTATAGCTGATCTAACTTGGGCTATCAAGTTTGTTCTTAGCACCAATAAGTATTTTTTTCTTGATATTGTAACACCTTCCTCTTGCAACATGGATAACCTCATCAATGGTATCAAGCAAAGGACTGTAAGCCTTAATTGTGAAACCTGATCTGTTTTAATTAATGAATATCTGCTGAGTTTATGGTGTCCATTGCTATGACCTGATCTGGCCAACTGTAATTTGTTTCCTTCTCTAGAAACTTTTCCCAGCTCCTTGAGACACTGCAACGGATTTCTTTAACGTTGAATTTGGCTGATCAGTTCACTGCTTAACAAAGGTTTTGGGTTTTTTTTTTGTTGTTTTTTTTTTTTTAATCTATATCCTATGCTCACTTGTTCATTATCACCTAGTCTTTCCCCAGTTGCTATAGCATGAATACATTGGTTTCCTTTCCCTTTATAGACCTGATTCCATACCTCAGAAAGCTATTTATTTTATAGGATTTTTCTAGAGACCACTGAAAAATATTCCAGCGCAGCTGCATCAAGTTCTGATCACCAGCCCTGGGTGGAAGCACAGAAAGCAGCTGTGAGACAATACAAATGATTTTTCTAATGTGCACGTTAGAAAAAGTCTAGCATGTGCCATCCTTAGGATAATATGACACCCAAATGCTTAGACTAAACTATTAGGTTCAGTGGAGGAATCCCAATAAATGCAAATGAAGATCTTGTTCATAGATATTCTCCACTTGAAGGGCCATCTTTATCACTCTCAACAGCAATATTAACAGAAGGTCTCATTCTTTCAGAATACAAACAGAAAGATTTGCCATGTTCCAAAATGACTTTTTTATTATTAGTATTAGAAAAACATCATGTTGCATGCTTTCTAAATAAAAACTTCCCATAGTCATCTTTAGCTTTGGAAAGAATTAAAGAAAAGCAATTTGTAGCTGGATGGATGAAGAGCTAGCCAAGATCTTAAAACAATTCAGCTTCACTTTATATACTCATATTTATCTGACCACAAAATACTGGCACGCGTGTGTGTTGCACTGATAATTGTCCAATAGTTGTATTTACAGAACTATATAATCATGGGGCCCCTCTTATCCTTTCTGGTGATGTTCTGCTTCCACTCGGATTTAGATATGATTGGTTTCAAACAGGAAAATACACAAACTATCCTTATTTTCTGTGTAAAACAACATCATATTCTTTTATGTGCTTTAGAAAGCCGGCCAGCTGCATATGATGCAGACAAAACCCCTCACTGAGGCTTTTTTAATCGCTAGAAACTGGAAATATGTCAGAATTTGAAGCCAAACGATACAGGTTGACTTTTTAAAATACAGATCTTCAGCTTTTCCAAGCAAGGGGAAAATGCTCATATATGAACTGTGGTAAGCAGTGGTACACAGCAGTCCACATCCATAACACAAAGCTCTTGGTGTGCAGAACCTAACACATTATTTGTATTTTGTCAGTTTTCATCCAGACAATTTAATCTGTTCTATGGACTGAGAGTCCATTACAGGCTGAGGTGCAGTAGATGGAGTCCTCAATGCATCTTACATTTTAGTGTCATCAGAAAGAGGATTACTTCAGAAACATGGTCACCATCCAAACTAAAGTGCTAATCTAGACACACTCAGAGAGAATCACTGAAAGAAATATTATGTCATTCTTGCTAGACCATCTGTCCTGCTGAATTTCTCCACTTTCTGCTTCTCTCATGACTTGATTGCCTCAAAAAGAAAGGAAGAAAGGAAGGAAGGAAGAAAGGAAGGAAGAAAGAGAAAGACTTTAAATGGGAATGCAAATCCAAAATTTTCAATGCAATGAAAATTCAGGAAGATCTGTGAGGAAAAATATTCCTGTTTGTGATCAATGCTTTGCTTTATTTCAGGACCACTAAACCGTTGGGTTTGGGTGGAATTGCAATATCGGTTTTGGCCACAGTATTGGGACAGTGACTGGTAGCCAGGGTAGAGAAACCAGCAGGCAGTGTGCATGGTGGACATGAGCATGGGGCAGCACAGGGACACAGAGCACTATCCTCAAGGCATGGAGGTGCTGTGCAGGGGACACTCCTACCATTTTTCTCCAACAAATATGCTGCGCAGTGTTTTCAGTGCATGTGTGCAGCAATCTGCCCTTACTAGGCATTTCAGTGGTCAGGGTTTAATATGAGCTTTATTGGCTTCATCCAGGTTTTATTTCTTTCTGAATTGAGGAGACGGAATAAAATATGATAAGCAGAACACAGGAAACTCTTGCAGCAGGAGGAAAAACTCGGAAAAAAAAAGTCAAAGTCAGGGTAATGAAACAGCTAGCGGGTGTTAGCACTATCCCCAAACCAAAACCAGCCCCTTTCCGGGGCCATGAACATGCACAGGATTTCAAGAGTGGCTGCTATCCAGATTACTCCCACCTGCAAGAGAAATATTCAGGGGTGTTTGGAGTTGTGGGGAACCTCCCTTTGAGTGGTAAAGGTTTGAAATGGGCAAAGGTTAAGTGTCATGAAGGTCCTGGGTGACCCTGAATCCCTGAGTCCCTTTGGGGAGGTGGCATCTTCGCTGTTATGCCTTTTCCTACCCTATGTCTATGTCCTTATACTCTACGGTGTGCCTCAGCTGCCCTGTGAGACTTTGGGTCAGCAGTGACTTTATGCGTACACAGGACAGGGTTTGCAGCCATACCAGCATGCAGGAGGGAATGGGCATTTGGGATCCCTCTGGGATTTGCTGCAGTATGGAGTCAAGACAGGGCTGGAGCTCACCTCTGAGTCCATGATCTGGAAATTGCACCTGGATCTCCAACAAGAAGTACCCTGGGGAAGCAGGGATCAACTCCTCATTCTGCTCAGTGCAGAAGAATGTAAAAGCAGCTCCACCAGCTTAGAATAAAGGTCCATGTAATCTTGTGTTCCTATCCAGCAACCTTGACAAAATGGCTAGAAAAGTATGTAAGAGCAAGGCAAGCGTATATGATACAAGTCTGAGTATTTTCCATTTTCCATTTTCTTTTATGGGCCAGATCCTGCTCACACTGGAGGTAGTTTCCATGTTTCTCAATGCTGTCTTGCCCATAAATCTAGCGGGTCTCTCTTGGAACCTACATAAGCTTTAAGCAACCACAGCATCCAGCAGCAGGAAGGTCTGGATCCAGTTCATGTTGTGTGCTCCTGAGTTTCAAGTCTCCTCAAATAAAGTTAAGGATAGTAGCCCCTTTGTCTGTTTTATCCGTGCAAAGGGAAAACTCACAGTGGGGAAAGCTGTCTCTTATGCAGCAACTGCACATCTTCTGACTGCTAGGAAAGCAGCATCTTTGTTGGTTCCTCACCATATGAGTAAACACTGGTGTGGGCACCATCTCACACCTGGGGACATCTCCTTTGCCTTGCAGACTGAAGGCTGAAACTACCATAATAAGAAACAGAAAACATAATTCCATCACCCTGTATCAACACAGGGGAGGTATGTAGATCTAGGGCATTTTCGTTATGCAAGTAGAGTCACCAGATGGATTTATGAAGCCTAGTGTCTCATGGGTTTGCATGCTGTGGGTATGTTGTGTCATGCCTTCTCAAATCCAAGTCTGAGTGAAGGTTCGCTATGTTTAGCCATCTCTTTTGTAGCTTTTTGTTGTGCAATAGTCCAGCAAAATCGTGCTGGATGCATCCTAACGAGCTACCTCTCTCCTATTCAGCTCCTCCGAAAGCCCTGAGAGCATAATGCCTTTCAGACATCAAGTCCCCCGTCTTAACGGGTTACACCAAGAAGTTCAAAAGTCATTTGGTAAAGAGGGAAGAGGAATTACAGGCTGAATGATTGTATAAGCCTTGCTTCCTTTGGAGACCCAGCTAACAAATCTTGGGGGTGATGAACTCAGGGTTTCGCTGTACTTACAATTATGTGGGTATATAAGTTCTATGTCTGCATCATATTCCTGAACACAAAAGCAAAAAAGATGTATCCTATCTTTGGCCAAAGACAGAATGAAAATGAAAAAAAAGAAAGAAAGAAAAAAAATCAGTGATGTGCCAGAACTTTTACTTTTTATTAAAAACTTAAGTGCAGATGACGAGGAACCCACCTGTTTTTGATTTTTTTAATAAAAAGTCAAATAATCCCCACAAACAATTCCTTTGCAGTGGTTTCAATATCAGAACCGTAAAGATGAACTTTAAAGGCGCTTGTAAAAGAAAGAATATTACAATAATTTTAGTGCAAAACTCCAATATCATATTTTCTTTTATTTGAAAGAAATGGGAATGTGTAGAGGATTTCTTTTTTCTTCCTCAGGATGCTGCAATTTTAGATAATCCATTTACTTGCAAAAGGAAAAAGAGAGAAAGAGGTGGATTGGGAGGCAATGAAAGCTCTTTGTGCTGGGAGAGGAAGTAGAGATGGAGAAGTAACAGTGTATTAAACCCATCACATCAGGAGGAACCTTCCTTTCTCTGCAATTAGGAGCTGTTGCCTCTGTCCACGATGCAGTCCCAGGCTGAGCTGAAAGATCAACACAATTCTCACACCGCAGTGCTGCTGTTTCCCCTTTTTCTGGAGCTTCTGTGACAACGGGTTATCTCAGCTTTGTTTTCTAGAGGGTCTATGTGGAAAATCAAGAATCCTACCTTGAAGGTCTGACTTAGCCTTTGTGTGGATTCGCTGGTGTCTGAAAAGAGTTGCCGCTCACACAGCAGACTTGCCCTCAGCAAACGTAGATATAGCGTCTCCCTTGTCTGTCCAGCTGCCTATTTTCATAAGTCTGGAGTGAATCTGGCATTTCTGAGATACTCATGTTCAATGGAGAAATGATAGAAACTGGCCATGACTCTATGAAAAGGGCTCCAAATTACCAGAGGAGACAGCGTGATCATAGAAGGATCCTTCACATTTCCTTCACAGGTCAGTCTGAAATTCTTGACTGATTGAATTCCTTTCCTAAAATGAAATCAATACAAAACAAAACCAAGCTCCTAATGTAAAATAAAATAAAATAAATCCATACCACTGAAAAGAACCCCACAATTCTACCCTATTTTGAGCTTTTCCTCCCAAACAAAAGTGCCAGAAACATCATAGAATTTATTCGAGACCATTTTATATGGGGGATGCTCAGACTCCACAAATCTGGAAGCCAATAGACAGTCCTAGATGAAGACAGGCTCTGCCAAGAACAAGGAGCAAAAGTTCACCCCTCCTCCCAAATCAACAGAAACACTGCAAGTAACAGCAGAAATAAGTTGCTTTCTTGCATCTTTCTTTGCTATTCTTTTCAGAGGGCTGCTTAGAATTAGTGTGTCTTGCAGGAAAAAATATTGGTAGGACGGCTGGTCTTATTGCTGCTATGAATTTCTCAGGCAAGAAGTAAGGTGCAGATTTTACGTGGTCTTGGGAAGCCCCAAGATTGCAGATTCCCTCAGGTGCCTGCCAGATGTGAGCGTGCTTGGACAGAGCAGGGAATTTCTCCTGGAAGTCAGGGAAGTTTTCCTGGAGTCTCCTGATGCACCTTTGGAAGGATGACTGAGAAGAAAGTCAAGAGCTGACCCTTGCTCCAGCTCTTCATCCAGGCAAAGGGCAGCAAAGCATCAACCCTTCGAGGAGATGGGTACGAGGGTAAATTCTCCTTTCCTGCAATGGGCGTGAGGGTTCAAATCACACCAGGAGAACAAAGTTTTGCACTAGATGGGAAGAAACCACTGCTGAAAGATGCCCAGACCCAACAAGAATGACTTTTGACCTCAGGTAATATGCTTTAGCATTTAGGATTGGGCAAATTTTGCATTCCTGCTCCTGCAGGTCACCTGAAGAAAGGAAAGAAAAACAGTGCATCCTCATAGCACTTCGTGTTGCCTAGTGGGGAATGACACTCTCCGAGCAAACAGCAAGAGCATAGCACATCCAGCGTGCCACCGCAGCTGTGATGGCAATATCAGGCTTTTCTATGGGGCAAAAAAAAACAGGTCTGTGAAAATTATTAGAGATTTTTTTCTGTTCCTATCAGCTTACTTTCGCATTGCCTTTACTCTGACATCAGAATTTTAAAATATATGAGAAGCGATAAAGTAAACTTTAATCTCCTTCAAAGTGTGTTTCAACCCGGGGAATTAAAGCTAGCAAGGATTAGGAGGCGGTCGAAGAGTGCATTTCAAAACCCTGGAAATCCGAGGATTTAAAATATATTAGCAAACAGAAGCAAAGCTTTGGAAAAGCTCCCCTATCCACAAGCACCGCTTCTGCCAGCCCTGATGATGCCTGGTCTGCCAAAGGGACAAAATTCTCTAAAAATAGCCACTTAACAAAACACTGTGCAAGAGGAAATACACGTGCTGCATCGGGGCATCCTCTTGCTGTTGGCTATGTCCACACATAAGACATGAAGGGCCCACAGAAGATATGAAGGGGTACATGTGCTGGTGAGGGTGGTTTTTGACAGCTTTTTATGGGTTTTCATGCTTCAAGATGCATAAAGAGAAAGATGAGAGTATGGCTTAGGGCAGATATGTAAGCAAATTCCTTAAAAAAAAAAGCAGAAATGCAAGACTAGACTAAACTATGTAAGCAGACCCATGCTTGGAGGAGAAGTGCAAGAATGACCATTAAAAGACTTTTTGCCAGTGGTGGTAAATAGTTTCTTTCTGTTTCATTCCCAGGTTCTCTTATTTTTTTTCTCTGTTGGGAACCAGTTTGCCAACTCGTGTTTTTTGTTCTCATCTTGGAAAAAGAAACAACCAAATTAAAACACCCTCTGCCAGGGATCACACTCAAAGCATCTTCAGGCAAAAATTCGTTAAAGTCATTCTTCTGGGATAACCTGGAAGCCTTTCAAGAACAGCTTTTTTTCATCCCATTTGAAGCCTCCTCAGCAACAGACAAGCTAATGGCAGTTTATGGCAATATAAAATCAGGGAAGCTGAGGATAGGATCTGGTTGAGGCAGGTAGCAGCGGTCTGGACATTTTAGAGTGCTGAAAGCACAGTTTTTGCTTGAGCTCTTGCAGTGCTTATCCATCTTCCGTGAAGGGCTGCCTCCATCGGTGCAAATCAGCATCAGAAGGTACACGTTCTGTCCTGTCGAGGTCCCATCTTATGTCTCGTGGTCTCAGGAGAAAGGGTGCTATGGGCAAGATGCTGGTGGCCACCTCTGAATTTGAAGGAAACAGCTCCTTACACAAGCCATGGAGGAGATGCTACTGTTTTATCCACCTCCTGCAGAAGGCTCCACAAAAGATGTAGCTGAGGGGCCCTTTAATCAGCAGGGAGGGAGGCGAAAGAAGGAACTTTATTTGCAAATGCATCTTGGAAATTTCCCCAATTCAGCTTGCAGTAGCAGCCCAACTTCCACCAAGACCACTGCAGAGACGTCCAGTCCTCTCCCACCTCCTGGGTGGGATCGGGAAGCGGCTCACACAGGACTCCTCACTGCGGTTTGATGAGTTATAGGGTGTCAGCTCCCTCCTGTGGGGAGGGATGCTGAGAGCAAGGACATCTCTCAGGGATCCCCACAGCATGGCAGCAGATGGCTTGGGAGAACCTGCTGAGGATGAACAGCTCCGTGCACCTTCTGCTGCTTTCAAGGCAACCTGCCAAGGCACCTGCGTTATCATGCAGCAAAAAAAGCCCCAAACCATTCCACCAAACCCATTCAATTAGGGCCGGTAAGTGAGAGGAAGGGAGGGCCATCCCCCAGGTTTGGGCTGGCTGGTGAGGAATGCAGAACTTCCACGGAGCAGCTCTCTGCTCGCCACTTGTCCAAATAGCAATAAATCATGGGTGAATTCCCGGTTCTGCTGGGGAGCTTTGGGCTTCAAAGGCAGCCAAGGCCAAACAGGAAACTTTCATTAACTGCGGGGAAAATTTCACTATGTTTTGGACTATGCGTTTGGGTGATTTAGCCTCAGCACCAGCTTAAAGCAGCAGCGTTTGGAGTCACACACGACCACAAGGCACAGAAATGCTTTGCCTCTATGACTTCTTCCTTTTGCCTTAGACCCAATGTTTGAACTTGTTTACTTAAAGATGAGGCAAGCTGGAGCAAAGGGGAGGCAGTTCCTTTTCTTTTTGTTCGATTTTGCAAAGTGGAAGGAAGGAAAAAAATATATTGAAGAACACCAGCAAAGGCACAACCCGCTTGCCTGGATCACAGAAGGACATCCCTGGTTTTGCACATCCAATAGCTCGAGGCACGCTGCTCTGCAGAAGTTGGCAATCAAAAAATGGGTGGAATCAGATTTTTTTTTTGTGACAGCTTCAGTGGGCGGGCTCTTGCCTCAGGAAAAAAAATGCAATTTTATGTCTATGTTGAGTTTGCAACAGTTGTTCGGTGGAATTAAGTAGAAAGCTTCCTGGCAGCACTAAGCTGCTGTGCATTGCTGTTTCATACTAGGTTTTCCTCCATATCTTCTTTTCTTTATTTATTTATTTTTATTTTAATATTAGTCTGTTTAACATTGAAGAGGAAATGTTCACAAGTCACAACAGGAGTTTTAAATGTAGAAGAGCTAACGCAGAGTCTTCAGCTGGAATTGCCATTTCCTTCAGGTTTGACCTGAGCATCGGATGTTTGACTTTTCAGGAATCAAGGGGAAGAAGAATAAACACACACACAGACCAGGAGAATTAATAAATAAATAAATAAATAAAAAATACAGTGACTGCACTGCTCTTGTGCTAGGGGCAGATCTTTCTAGCCGACAGCAAACTGATGGAGTTTGGAAAACTCATCAGCAGGCAGACTGCCAGGAGAAATCCTTGGCTCTGGGTGGTCACTAGCAAAAAAAAAAAAAAAAAAAAGAAAGAAAAGAAAAGAAAAGAAAAGAAAAGAAAAGAAAAGAAAAGAAAAGAAAAGAAAAGAAAAGAAAAGAAAAGAAAAGAAAAGAAAAGAAAAGAAAAGAAAAGAAAAGAAAAGAAAAGAAAAGAAAAGAAAAGAAAAGAAAAGAAAAGAAAAGAGAAAAAGGAGAGAGCCCTACAAACCGATGATTTTCCATGATGTGATTGCTATTGGTTTTCCTACCCAGCTAAAGCAGCATAACTGCCTCACTCTCCTGATGAAAGACAAAATTGCATTGAGGAGCGTAGAGGGCTCCTGCAAGCCATGGGAGATACAGATGGGCACTTTTCTTGCCTTCTTGGGGTCGATGTGGGCACGAATCTCCACTGCTCCCCACCAGGTACCAGGCTGGTCCAAGCCCTGCTTGGAGGCTGCTCACGGTGGGGAACTGGTCAGCATCTCCTTGGCCTGGCTTCACCAGAGCTCAGGCCAGCCCAGGAGAGCCTGGTCTCAAAGCAGCTCCCAGGAAAGGGGTCCTCACTGGTGTCCATGAACATATCATTATAGTTACTGGGCTCAGGAGGAAACCGAGAGCTTCAGTCACTTGCTTGCGTTGGAGGCTCAGCTTTGACCCAGACAAATGCTCAGAAGCAGGAGAGATACAGGCTACAGAGAACGTGCCGTCACCTGCCCAAGCCAAGACTAACTTTATCAGCCTCTAAACTCCAGGCTACATGACCCCTACCTGGAGTGAGAAAAAAGGTCAGATTGGCCCAATTCTCCTCCTAAGCTCACCTGTGGACAATCCATCTGCTTTCCAAATTAGCACAATTCTCAGGGCATAATTAACTTTCCGAATCAGTATAATTCTCAGCCTCAACTAGTTGCCTCTTCAGCTTGTGCAAGTTGGTCCAGTTTGGCTTAAATGAGGCACACTGAGGCTAGAAAGCTCCAAGAGAGTGACTGGAGACTGTTGGACTGGCTTTTGAAGAAGATCATGGCAAAGGGGAACCTGAAAAAAAAGGTAAAACATGAAGATTAGACTAAAAAAGCAATAGGTGCAAGAAGGCTGCAAAAGACTAATTTGTTAGGCTGTTCCATGCAGTCAGATGGGTTAAAAGAGTTGTTTGAGAGTGACTCAGGTAGTTTTTGGTGAGCTAATGCCAGCTCAAATGGTAAAAGTTGCTGTGCTACCTTCATGGGAGCTGGCATTTTTTTTCCCAAAAACAGTGTTTAATAGCTGCCCCCTTGACGGGCAAGGAGCTGTGACTCCTCCATGTGGAAGCACATTGTGTACTTGAATGAGCTGCACCTTGCTGGACAACATCTTCCCTAAGGCTTGTGAGGAGTGAATGTATAAATTAAACAAATGTTAATGCTGAAGTGGCCTCTTCTCACAGTTAGTTAGCCTCCCCTTGTGCCTTTAACAGTTTCATGGCTTGAGTGTCTTATTCCGTAGAGTTAATATAGGGCTGGTTTTTACGGACAGATAAGCTGTGGTGAGGAAGTGAGGAGCAAATGGTGGGTGCCTGCTTGAGGATCTGGCACTTGTAATGTGGCAATGTACTTTTGCAGGAGCAGGTGTTGTGGGGTATCCTGGGGAAAATCCAGCTAAAACAAAACAAACAAACAAAAAAATCACCTACTTTCCTTAATGCAAGTCCCTGGGGAGGCAGGTGGCAACTGCTGGGGCAGAGGAAATTGGGGAAGTGTCCAGTATTTGGAGACAAAGCAAGTGTTTTGCTTAGCTAGCCATAACCTACAGGGCCTTAGCAGGAGGGAATGGTGTTCAACAGGGTAACTGGATAGAAACTCAGATTGCTAGGAAAGTAATGCTCATCTGGAGAATAGCTTGATGAGCCTGCAGCAAAGCTGGGTTGGGAAACTGCGTGGTATTTGTACTGATGATCAGGACTCCATAAAGCTGGTGGTTTTTTTTTTCCTAAGCATTGGGTCATTGGGTGGATTAAGCTTTGTCTTGTTACCTCCAACTCTTTACCTTTGCACTTAAGACACAGATCTTCTGTGGTGGAGCAATCGAGTGAGAAAAGGCTGTATGTCCACAGCGTGTGTGTGCATCTCCTCACAATGTCAAATGTTCTGCTCTTTCAGTCATTCCAGCCAATAAAAAAAAAAAAAAAAAAGCTATGGCACAGCTCAGTTACACATGACTCATGGTGTCTATCCTGTCCCACTTATTTAAGCACTCTCTAATCATGAGAAAAATCAGTGCTGTCTTATTCAAAGGAAGCTGCACTTCATAACAGCAGCGCAGCTAACCGCAAGCCTAACCAGTTCCTCATGCGACACTCTTTCAAAGAAAGGCCTTACAGCAGCTCCCCTTTGCCATGAGAGGGCAGCAAGTCTCTGCTAGGTCTCTGTGACAGTGCCATCCCACCAAGGCTGGCTTCTGTCCCTGTCTTTGGTCCACAATAGGATGCTCCGTAACTCCAGACCCTTGGTCTTTAGGTGCTTGGTTTCTATCAAGTGAAGGTATAGCAGGCTCAGAGCAGGCTCTTCCAGGTCATAACACTATAGATGGGGAAAGACAAGGGCTCGAAGTGTTAATGGTGCTTCCAACGTACCAAAACGCAAGCCAGGGGTGGGTATTACCTGCAATGAAAAGTTAAGCTGCTTCTCCCTCATTTAGTAGCAAACAAAAGGAAGTAAGAGATTAATGATGGACAACAGGAATAAAAGAGTTGAAGTGGACCAGCTTCAGGGGTAAAAAACACATCCAAATGGATACAAGCAAACTGCTTGCATTCACTGTGCTATTCAGTGTCAGGATTTTTGTAGCTGGGCCAAATCCAGGGCTGGCTGAAGCAGAGTGGACTGGCTCCCTGCAACTTCAGTGGACTTTCAGCCACGCTTGCATAGACTCTACTGGAGATAACCAGGCTGTGAGTTTTGGGGACTAGATTGCCCATGTATATTACTGACTGGCCTAGGAGTTGCACTGAATTCTAGTTACAGCAATCACACCCCGCAGAAAATAACCCACCATTGGAAAGGGAGGTCTTGCTAGTGAAACAGCTTCCCAGCCCAGTTCTGCTGGGGCCTGTCAGGGAACCACCCCACCTGCCTGATGTATGGTTCAATCTGAAATTCAAGGTTGCCCAAAGTGAGTTATTAATGTTGCATTCAAGAGGAAACAAGCCCATAAAAGAGATTAAAAGCCAGAGCCAAATAAACGTGTTTCAAACTGAAGCAGAGGAAGTAGCAGACATGCAAGCCAGCCAGGTGTCCATGGGGACTTGTATAGGTAGCCGGGAATTTGAGACTTGCTGCGTGCTTCCCAGGTCAGAGAAGCCCATCATGATGTAGTGTTCTGCAAAGGGCATTAAGTTGGGGTCAGGTACCAAACTGTGCTCAAAACCATGCTGAAGGTGGTGCAAGCACTGACTACTTTTCTCCTCTAGTATCTCCTTCCACCCAGCTCTTTGCACGCGGGCAGGTGTGAGGCTAAAATGAGTCTCTGGAAATCTTGCTGCACCATGCACAGCCCTCCTGGATTTGGCCGCTTTTTGTTAGTAAGCAATGGTGCAGCGGGTCTCCTTGGTGAGTTTTTTCTGGAAATAAAGAGAAGTGGCGTGCACCGAGTCCCTGGAAGCTGGCCCAGGGGGTCTCCAGAGGACCTGGATCACAAATGCACTGCTGTACAGTATAATTGAGTTTATTTTAGCAGACCCTACTCTCAGAGAAACCTGAAGTCCTGTACAATTGCATGCACATGTGCATTGGTACCGACTGCCCTAACAGGGGATCCGCACTGTGTCCTGTGGTTCAGCTGGACCATTGCTTCCCATTTCCTCCTGCCTCTGCGATTTGTGCCCTTACAGGGAGAAAAAAAAAAAAGCAAGCCACAAAGTGTAACCTCCCTGCTCGAGCTTCCGAGATCCCCCATTTCCTGTCTGCGAGACGGATTTCGTGGCTTGGCCTCATTCAGCTGCAGACGGGGATGCAGCAAAAACAAGTCTCGCTCTGAGCAGCGAGGCTGAGGAAGCCCCGTTTCTTGCAGATTTCTGACTTCGGTTAGCATGTGCTGTTGGACAATTTGCTGTCCAGGACGTGTATCAGGCATCTGGCCAATGTAGTGGTGGAGTTCCCCTCCCTTTCGATAGCAACGTGAATATCATCTCTCTTATTTGCACAACCGCTGATTTTCGTTTCTCTTTTCTGTTTGGCTGGAGTCGATCGACAGATTGAAAAGCTATAGGGAGAGACTTGCAGGCTGGGAGGAAGGAGGTGCACTTGAGAGATCATGCAAACCTCATTTCTTTAGGAAGCCAGGCTGAAAACCCACAGTACTTTATTTTCTGAGAAAATAAGCAGCTCGAATACATCATCTGCCCATGCACAGGAGTAACAATCACTGTTTAGCAAAATAACTGTAATTTTCCCTTTTCTGTCCTTCCAAAACGACTCTTTAAGGCTTAGATCTGAAGCAGCCTGTCACAGGCAACTACCAGGGATGTTCAGTGTACACTGCATGGGGATACTGTTTGTTGCATTACTGCTGAGTGCTGCAGGATCAAGGAGCTCCAGGCGCTGGGAAATCGGGATTTTTATTCCAGAGATACTTCCAGCTAGCTTTCTAGGTGACAGTAGTTGCCCACTGACAGCGCAGTGTCTCCCTTTCCTCCGTGTTAGTATTCAAGATATGCCCAATTTGCAGCTATGGTCAGACCGTTCATTCCCAGCAGGGTTTATCCTCTCAGGAGCAGCACCGTGTCGCGGCGGCTGTGCTGCCGACAGCCAGGTCTCATGGAGGAGTGTGGCTTCTTCCCGGCCAGCTGCAGGCAAAGGAGCGCTCGGGACATGCACCCTGGCACCGAGGAGGCCAACGACTATGTGAAACCTGCTCAGGTGCAGCAAGGTTGCTGCTGAGCTGGAGCAGGGAAGCTCTACTGACCTGAGCTGGCTCCCCGTGGTCACTTGGCCGTGTGCTCTCTGGAGCGTCACAACCCCTCTCCTCTCCAGACTGCCCTGGAGAGGCTGCCTGCCTGCAGAAATACGGAAGCCGTTACCATGAAGGCTGCTGTGAAACTCAGCTGGGGGAGGACAAGGAAAATAAATGACTGAAAAGCAAAGTAACTCAACAAGTTTGTGCTGTGCAATACAGAATAGGATTCCTTGCTCTGGTCATTTGGACAACCCACGACTCTCACTGGGGTTATTGTGCTGCCAAAGTGAAAAGGGCGGCGTTTTCTCTTTCTCTAGATATACCTCCATCCCAAGCCAGCCAATAATATATTGCAGTGTATGCAATATTGCATATTGCATATTGCAATAATATGCATGTTGCAGTGTATGCTCTTCTCCTCATTGAGATGATGGGAACACCCCAAATCCTTGTATGTGTTTTAGTGATAGTGCTCAAAGAAGGATCCCTAATCTTGCAGTTTATGTTGTCTTATATAGACTGCTCAAGTAGCATACGGATGGGATGTACTGCCAAGGTGCTGGGGAACTTCTAAAAGCTGCTGTAAAAATGGAAGAGGTACAAATAGTATTAAAAAATTGAGAATTGCTCTCAGATTTATCTTTCCTTGAGGAAAGGAATTCTTCCATGAAGCAATTGTGGTAAATATTAGGAAGATCATGCAAGCTTGTTGACAATCTAATTTGTAATGGGTTTGAATGAAACTGCAGACTAGCACTGCAGTCACTTTGCTTGAAAGCTGACTTTCTCATTAATCTCTAGAAAAGCAATGGCCTTTTTATTTGCTCCTATGTCCATTTTGCATTGCCTGAAGACTCAGCGTGATAGGGGGAAAATGAATACAGTACCCTAGAACTATCACTGCTGTTGCTAACAACTTATTCTTTATCAAATGACTGCTTTACCCTACTGGGTGCATATTTAGAGCAGAGTTGATCTCCCTGAGTTGCCTTCTTTTGAAGTATATTGTCTTTGGTCTAACCCCATGAAATGAGATGTGAAGGTGAAATTCACACTCTTTAACAGAAAATGGCAGACATTGCCAATATTATTCTATTTTAGCATGCCAGACCTAATGCTTCAAAAATTAATGAATATTTTTTTTTTGGAAGAGCCCCAACGTTCTGTCTTAATGTTGATTCACACTTTCCTGGACTGCATGTTTGCTGAGAGTTGTATAACATGTACTTCCTTCTCCTGTTTGCATTGGTTTCTCTTCATCCACTGGTGAAACGCTGTCCCGCGGTGGTTCACAGCGTTGCCCAAAGGCAGGTGAAGCAGCAGAGGCCACCCACTCTGACATACCATAAGGTTCACCAAGCTAGTTAGGAAGAGGCTGGTTGGTTTGATGTGAATCACAAAGAGAGACGCCGCTTCAATCAACTTGATTTACAGTTGGATATCTTGTTTGTGGTGAAAATAGTTTTTTTTGTAAAGTTTCTCTTGCAGAAAGTGTCTGTCTAATAACACATTCATTTTTCTTTCAACTCTTTTGCCTTGGTATATTCTTGACAGCAAATTTCTAAGTAGTCCCATCGTGAGCAATGGGAATCCCATGCTGACCTTTACGTGCCAAGGGTGGGTTTTGACTTGTTTTCTTCTGTTGACCAAGGTTTTGTTTGCGTAAGGCAAGGAAGTGAATCTGGAGCGCTTGGTGACTCTCAGCAACGAGCAGTAGACGTGCTCCGTTGCTGATGCATTTCCTCCTGTCCATCACCAGAAATGTTGATCCTGCAGCGCTCTGCGTCTCCAGACCTCTTGAGTTCCTCAGGCTTCTTGAATGAGCCTGGGGGTTACATAGCACTGATTATTTGTGTTTTTTTTTTTCTCTTGTGCCATTTGAGGCATCTTGCTTTCTCCTCGATGAGAAATACTGACTAAACAGTATTCCTTGCCACATTCTAGCCCTGGCTAGAGACCAGCACACAGAGGAAAAGAAATATTTTTATTAAAAAAAAATAGCCAAGGAGTGAAAGTTGCTCAATCTTGGCCTTTCAAGCAGCAGTTTCAAGTGGGGAATGCCCCCCAGCTGAGGTAGCTATTAGCTTTGTCTGGGAGGGAGGAATAGGGTTTCAAACTATATGGGTTTAGAGTAGAGTTAGACTCAGCTCTGCCACTTCCTAGGTGATGGATTCAATCCGTAGCCTTGCTTATATCGCAGAGCGATGCCCCCTTTGAGAGCTGGAGGAGCCCATCGCACCCGCTGGGGGCTGGGGAGGTGTTAGGTTCCACTTACCTCTCTGTAAATACAGCCCTGCTGAGCCTGGCTTGGATGTGGGCACCAGCCAAGCAGAAAATGAGGATGTGACTGCGGCGTGATGCAAGAACCTGTGCTCCCGAGGTATCTCCGGGGAATCCCTGCGCTGCGGTGCGCCACGTCAATCACTTGCAGCCACGAGCCTCACGTGCCCAGCTGAGCTCCGAGCAGCGTTTTTCACTCTGCCCTGGGACCGAGCAGAATGATACTGAGGACATATCCTGTTCCCAATAAGTTGTTAAAAGAAAACTCAAGTAAAGTCCTCCTGTAACTTTTGCTTTGCTTCTTAAGCAGAAGCTTATTCTGGGCTTGCCCGGTGTTATACTCTCCAGCCCACTGATGCTCCTCAGCAGCTTCTTACCCTTTCTGTGNGTTCCCAATTAGCTGTTAAAAGAAAATTGAAGTAAAGCCCTCCTGTAACTTTTGCTTTGCTTCTTATTCTGCTTATTCTCAGTTTGCCCAGTGTTACCCTCTCCAGCCCGCTGATGCTCCTCAGCAGTTTCTTACACTTTCTGTGGAGGATCCTGTTCTTCATCCCATCCAGAATCAATGTGTTCTGGCTACACCTTCTCACTTGGCCTCTGTGCCCCAAAACCAGCTCCTCTCCAGTCACTTTGCTAATTGCTCAGCTGAGAGCTGTGCTCGGAGATGTTAATAGAGGCAAAAAGCATGCACAGGGTCCCTGGTAAATTCCAAGTGCCATAGTAGCTTCTTCCAGGTGTCAACCCCCCAAATGTTACGTGTGTGAACTTTTATGCACCCAAGCCCTTTACTGGATCTAACCCCAAATCATGGATGTTAAATCAACTCCCGCACACAGCAACTTCGGCTTTATGGGCTCATAATATTCTAGGTTGCTTGCTGGGTCCCTGATGAACCCTGATTCCCTGGTTCTTTCATTGTATTTTGTATTTGTTTTATAACTTGCAGACACTAAATGTTGTTGGCAAAGGAGGAAATAAAAGATAAATGGTGCCTGTATTCTAAAAATAAAAATCATTCTGTTGAAAATATATATATATGTCTGTGTATGTATATAGACACCCTAAATTCCAAGTTCCCTAAATTCCTCTGCCTAGAGGCTGTTAACTTTGCATCGCCTTGTGTCTGAGGTTCATTTCATACCTATTCTCATTTGCCCAATTTAACTGTAGTTATTCATTAGCCAAAGGGCAGCTGGTTAATAGCAGTGTGAAATCAGACTCTCCCTGCTGTCGGGAAAGGAATGCATCCGACTCCGGAGGTAGGATTAGGGCTTGCTGTAGCTCTGCTGCCTGGTAGGAAACCTCCTTTCTGGCAGCTCGCGCTGTGTTGTTCAGCTGGATGCGTAAAGGTTATTTCTGTTATTTATACTGCTGCCGTGGAGGGTAGTTGCTGCACAAAACTGCTGAGGAGACCCCAGAGATCCAGTATTCAGAAAAAAAGGAGAGAGTGGGGGGATGCTAAGAAAATGCAGGTCTGGCAAGAGATTTGAAAATGAGACAAATAAAAATAAATGTTAGTCTTGCTCAAGCTGTCTATTAAAATTTCAATTTACCAGCTTGAGCCCTTCATTAGGGCTAATGGATGAAAACATAATCTCAGTTTTTTTTTTCTCTGGCTCCCCCGTTTGTGTTTGTATGCGCTCTTTATTAAATACCCTTGTTGCAGCACAAAACTCCGAAGCTTTCCCCACGCGGAGCTGACTTTGTGTCAGGATGAAACCTTAGCTCCATTGAAGTCAATGCTAAACTTGCCATTGATTTCTTTATAGGTTGGATTTCGCTTTAGATGTATTCCTTCCCAGTAAATATATTCAAAGCATAATGCTAAGGCTGTACCCTTTGACTGTGTAAGCATAAACTGATATAAGAAATGTTTACTAACTGGCATCGATGTATTGAATCTTAATCTCTGTTTTAAGGAGGAGGAGGTGTTTTAAAATCATTAAACAGGTACAGAAATGCATGTGCACAGGATAGCCAAAAGATGAGTCTTGTTTATCTTGTTGCATGTGGAATTACAGATCTGAGGATTCCTTTAGCCCTCTGGTTTCACAGGTAATATTGGGAGTATTCTGTGGAGTCTAGTGGGTGCACAGCTTGGATCTCACCAGCTCCAGATAATCTTAATGGCTGTTTTGATACTCATGGCTCTACCCTGTGTTTGGAGATATTTTTCTCTCCAAAGTTCTTCATCTCACATTTTCTAGCAGCCATTGGGGTACAGTGTAGCATGGAAATGCTTCCACCTCTAGCCCTCCCTCTCC
>VWPW01009294.1:0-13052 GCA_013389825.1 Crypturellus undulatus | reverse complement strand
TTTTCCCCCAAAATGAAAAAAAAACGCAAGCAAAAAGCAAAGTTTGCTTCCAACAATGATAAATCGGGCAATGCCTTGCGAGAATTAGTTCTCCAAGGGGTTTTATTATTGCCTTCTGCTTAAATTAATTTCATGGGCAATGAGGATTAGATAAAGAAGGTTGTAGAGCGTTTAAAAAAATGTTCTATTCTTTCAGCCTTATATTGCATTATCCGTTGTCATGGATCCATAGGTGTGTTTGGGCACCCTGTTTTCTTGAGCTGGCTACTTAGCACGACTTGTGCAGAAAGCTTGGTGGTCATAAAATGCAATTGAACCTCTTTCTGTTAAATTTTGCAATTATTGCAACCTCTTAATAAGAAACTTGATACTGAAATTATGGTGTAGTTAGTTATAGACTAGGCTCCCGCTGAATGGCACTGCTTTCCTTGCCTTATTTTGGGGCTTTGCTAGTAGATACCTCTAGTCTCAAGGGTCAGAAGAAGGATGTGTCTTTTTCTATGTATTCTATACATAAAGAAGTGCATGACACAGTAGTGCATCCTACTGGGAATCCCAGGTATTTCCAGGATTCATTTTCAGTTCCTTTTGTTGCCCCAAAGTCATCTCTGGTCGGATGTCATCATTTTGGGGGGTTGTTGTGTCCCTCCCGACGCCCGCACTGTCATTTGCTGTCACCAAGTGCTTCCCCATTGAGCTAGGGAAGCTGCAGTAAAATTTATCTGCTGTGGGAAGTGCTCCGGGGAAGCAGGATGAGAGGTTTCCTCCAGGGCAAAGCCATCTGCCCAACGCAAGCATCAATGACAGCTGATTTCAGCTCCGTGTTTCGGAGGAAGGAGCGATGGAAGGAGATGGGCACCAAGGATGCTTGAACATCCGTGATTCCTTCATCCAGCCCCCGAGAGCCACCACGTGGTGGCCAGGGCTTAGGGATGATGAGGCCAAGGGAAACCGTTGTGATCTTCTTGTCTGACCTCTCGCAGGAAACAAGCCGTGGTCGTTTCTTGAATTAATTTCTATTGGAATGAGGGCACTTCCTTCTGAAAGGCATCCAGCCTTGACTCGGATAGGGGGAGGCAGCGATGGAGAAATCGCTGTAACCTTTGATTTGAGAGGATAATTACGCTCTCCAAACGCATGCCTAACTGCTAGTCAAAGCCTTCCTAGCTTCAGCTTTCCGCAGGCTTTGGGTTTTTTTTATAAATTCATTAACGAGGGCCTTTTTCATCAGTCCTGTGCTGTGCTATGGGCTTGCGGCCTGATCTAATAACCTCCGAGCCTGCTCTTTGCTAAGCTAATAAGACCGAGCTCCCGACTTCTTGGCGTTGTGCTCCGAGTCTTGCCTTCCAGCCTTTTAATAACCCTTGTGCTGCTGTTTGCCTCCTCTTTCTGTGTTTATGAGCGCCAGGTTTCATCCAGCCTTCTGACTGGGAAGACCAACAACTTCATTGCTGTCAGATTTGGCCATTTTTCATTAGTTAATTCATTTCTTTTGCCACAGTGGTAAACTCTCTGCTATTAACTACCTTCAACATACCCCTGCGTGCTGCTGCTTTATCCAGTGGACCCATAGCTTTTCCCTTCTTTCTTTCCCTCTAAGCATAGAAATCTACCTCTGGTAATGCTGAAATTGCTTGATGGCAGTTTACCCCCAAAATTATTATTTTTTTCATGTTAATGGTCTGTTCTTGTCATTATTTGTCGTTCTTCACTTTCTTCCCCAAAATAGAGACAGGAACATGTCATGCAGGGGCATCATTTCTCGGATGAAGCTTCTGCAGTAATGAGCGTTTTCAAGATGGACCAAAGTTAAGATGAAAATTAGAAGAAAGATTTCTAACCAATAAAAGAAAAAAAAATCTGGATTAATCTTTCACTTGAAATAGATAAGACAAAAGGTAAAAAAAAAAAAAAAAAAAAAAACAGAATTTCTGGGACTTTGCATAATTTGGCATTGGCGATTTCCATGCATTCTAGTAGAGTGTCATGGATCTTTCCATGGATCTTTCTGCTGATTTTTCTTTAGTGGATGCTGTGTGACTCTTGCTTTGTCTTTACTCTCAGATCCTTTGTGGAAATACAACACTCTGTCTTTCTCAATTAATTTAAAACTAAATTCTTTGTCTCATAAAAATGCCAGTTAGCCAGGGTCTGTTTTCTGTAAATCCCTCTTGATGGACATGAATTGTGTTATTATTCTTTAATTCTTTCTTAACAGAGTCTTCCATCATCTGTTACTTTGTCTCAGATCGATACAAAGCTGGGAGGTCAGTAATTGCCTTGGTCATCGCATTTACCCTTGTGCCAGTCCGGGAACTGGGTTAGTTTTCATTTCATCTTTTCCCAGAATCCCAGAAGGGTTGAGGCTGGAAGGGACCTCTAGGGATCCCCCAGTGCAACCCCTGCTCCAGCAGGGACACCCAGAGCACGGGGCACAGGGGGCATCCAGGCGCCTTGGGAAGATCTCCAGAGCAGGAGCCTCCACAGCCTCTCTGGGCAGCCTGGGCCAGGGCTCGGGCACCCTCACCCCAAACAAGTTCTTCCTCACATGGACATGGAGCTGCCTGGGCTTCAGCTTGTCCCCAGGACCCCTTGTCCTGCCACTGGCCACCACCCACAAGAGTTTGGCCCCGTCCTCCCTCCATTCTCCCCTCAGCTATTTGCACATATTGATCACATCCCCTCTGATCAATATGTCCCCCAACACTCCAGGTGCCTCCCCAGGGCTGAGCAGAGGGGCAGGATCCCCTCCCTGGCCCTGCTGGCAACGCTCCTCCTGCTGCAGCCAGGAGCCCCTTGGCCTTCTTGGCCACGAGGACACGGTGCTGCCTCCTGGGCAACTTGGTGTCAACCAGGACTCCCCAGACCCTCTCCGTGGAGCTGCTTTCCAGCAGGTCAACCCCTAATCTGTACCGATGCCTGGGGTTATTCCTCCCCAGATGCCTCTCCTCAAAACCTCTCCTGGGTTTTGGAACCCCCAAACCTCTGAACATTCACTGAAAATCAACGTTATAGCAAAAAGATATCCATATTTTTCATGTAACTGTGGAGTTTTGTAGCTGCTGCTCATTAACTTCCCAAGTTCTCATTCGGATGCGTCAGTGTTCAAGTATTCAGTTGTCACTTCACAGTTGTTGCATATAAGAAGAATTTTGTGAATTGTCTTCCAAAACTTATCAAAATTCAGATGGTTGTTTTTGTCATAAATGTCTTGAGACCTGCTTAACTAACACATGTTTTTTTGAGAGGTCCTATTGCTGCTCAAGTCAGCCACCTTGAGGTAGCATTGTCTCAAAGAAGAATCAGTGGCAGAATGGTAGTATTTTAGGAAGAGATCCTAGATTTTTGGAACAGTCTCGTTTTTGTAGTACAACAGGCAATTCACTGCACAGCATCCATCCTAACTGCAAATATGTGAAGATGTGAAGCATCTTTTAATTGATGGCATGAAGCATTTTCCAAGCTCAAGACCTCCTCTCTCCAAAACCAAATGCCGAATTTCTGCGAAATAGGCAGAAATAATGAATGAATTGAGCTGCCACCCTGTGGTCAAGCGTGTCTTATTGTCCCCATTTCACTCATAGGTCAAACTTGAGCAGGAGAGGACAAAGTCAGTCACTTGCTCCTGTCCCACTGTGGTTCAGAGCTACGGTGCATGGAGAGCCCTTAGCAGGTCACCATGGAGCCACACTGCACATCCTGATGTGACCTTTTACAATCTACGAATTCACTTAGACCTCCAAATCCATAAATATCGCCTTTTTAATAAAACATTTAATCTTAATTTTCCTTCCCGAAGAGCGGTTGGGTGAAGAGGGCTTTGTGCTCTCGCTCGCTTTGCTTCACGCCCATGTAAATGTGCTGCACGGATGGCAGGATCCAGCAGCAAGGCAAAAGGCCTCGTTAGAGATGAACGGGATGTTGCAAACTTTGCAGTCACTCATAAATCTTGCCCTACGTGCATGTCATTAATGTCTAACAAGGTTTTTGATTGATGGCTGAGCAACTACCACGAAAGTGTTATGGGACCAAATCATGAAATCCTTTACGTTGCTGTTAAGGAAAGCTCCTATTGACTTTGATAGGCAGGAAAATGCTTGGTTAGTCTTTTCTTTAAAGTGGATTTTGAAGTTCTAGCTTGCTGCAACTTTTAATAATACTTCCACTGCTGAATTAGGATGCTTATTAAAATCCCATGGAAGGACTGAGCAGAGCAGCTGGGCACCTTGGGCCATCTTGGCCAAATAATGTGGAGTCCATGAGTGGGTGTAAGAAAAACATGGGTCTCCCCTGCCCATAGAGGTAGGGACCTTGTTCTAAAGAAGCTCTGCAAGTGTTGACTATGACACAGCAGGACAAGACCCGAGCTGCTGCCATTTCCACTATCTCTGATTGTAGTAATTCAAGTAGAATTACTAAATTCAAGACGAAATGTGAATACGGGAACACAGAGGTAATTGGTAAATTACTGCTAAAAACCAGCACGGCGGTTGTTGTGACTCTTATGAATAAGAGCGCATTTAAAAAGCTTGGGTTCAGGTAAAGTTTTAACTGAGGTCTTTTTAGGAGCTCAAATCAAGTTGTTTTGTGTTTGTATTTTTTCCAAGCCATCCTGAATTGTTTTGAATTAGAGGCATTTTATCATTTGCTTAGATATTTATTCCCATGTAATTTGTTTATCACTCAGCCCTGATGAATTCTGCATCGTTGTTAGTTGAACACAATAATAAATAGCCTCCACATAGGTAAGATTTTATGAGGATAACTGTTGAATTTCTAAAAGTTGCTTTTTCAGGAGGTTGTTTTTAATTTCATTATCTCTCAAGATATAAGTGAATACTTGGAATCTGTTGAATTGGTGGAGGAACGAGAAGTGTTTTTACCACCTTGGTGATATATAGACCACTAGGATCTCATTTCTGAAAATGAAGCTTGGGTTTCGGTGCTAATTACAAACCTTGAACATCTTTTATTACTTTTCCAGCTTTCAGCCCTCTAAAGTACACGAGGATCCTTGATGTTTGCATTGCCTGACGACACTTTTATTTCCAACCTTCCTCTCCCTTCTGTTTGCAGATGCTGCTGACTGAATACCTGGATATGAAGAACACGCGTGCGGCCTCGGAGCCGTCCGCCCAGCTCAGCTACGCCAGCTCCGGCAGGGAATTCGCAGCCTTCTTTGCCAAGAAGAAACCACAAAGGCCCAAGAACCCCCTGTTCAAGTAAGTGCTGGCGTGATGTTAACACCAAACTTCGACCGTCTCTGGACAACACTGGCTGCTAATAGCAGTTTTGCAGTGTGGGCATGGGACAAACCGAAGCTGAAGCCTGAGTAAGATCCCTGTTAAGGATTCATCCTTGTTCTTCAGCATGTAGCTCTCTCCGTGCCTTTTCCCAGGGCTGGGATCCCCTTATACTAGCTCCTATAATGTGTGCTGTGATACTTTATGCCTGTCTTTGTCCGAGTCAAAATCAAGTCCTGGTAAAGAGCATGATAAAGAGGGCTGGACAAAGAGAATTAAGATAACTGTATAATTGCCAGATAGACTAAGCTGCTAATCCTATCACTAGTGCCTTTAATTTGGAGTGCTAACGGAGTTCAAAGTGGAAGGAATTAAGTGGTTGGGAGGGGAGTGCAAGGGAAAGGATGAGGCCAGGTGGGCAAGGCAGAGGTTTGGGGGAGCTAATCCGCCCTGCAAGGGTGAGGAGCATCATTGAGCAGCACTGTTAAAACCTCTTGTGCTTCCCACAGGATTAACTCCCTGTTATCACCTTCACTTATTAGAAGGTTCAGTGTGATAGAGAGGATTCCCGAGGTGTCTCCTGACCCCCTGCCCAACCCCTGGTTATTCCCCCCGCCCCTTCCTTGTCGCTCCCATGGCTTGGGAATTGCTCTCCGTGAATTTGCTCCGGCTTGCAGATGTCTGGAGCCAAGCACTGCTGCTCACCTCTTGTCACCGGCTGTTTTCCCACATATTTGCGCCGTTCACGACGGAGACCTAAGGATGTTCCATTTCACCCCCAGCAATTTGAGCCTGTGTATTAGTTTGTCAGCAGAGAGTGCAGACGGGTATAATAGTTTAAAGCGAAGGGGCCTGACCTCCCAGGGAAAAACGTGTCCCTTAAGCACTGCTGGCCTCGTCACCGACTCGCTGCCGCCACCTCCGTGACAGCAGCGCTTATTGGAATCTCTCATTCGGTTATCGCTCTTCTGTCAGCTGTCACCGTATCTCTGGAAATCTCTGTCGAAATGGAATTTCTCAGCCCGCTGAGGGATGTATGTGTTTGATGGAGTGTTATTCTTGTCTCCTCTCCCGTCCTCCGTGCTGTTCTCGCCCGGCTGCAGGGCTCTTTTTCCTGCCTTTCCATTAGCGACGTCCAAATCGGAGGCGCCGTCCCCTTGTCATCAGCCCCTCTGCATTTCAGCCCTGTTCTCTTAGGACAGGGCTCCACCTCGTGTTTTCCTCATGGACTTATGGAAGATGCTTGTCCCATGCTAACTTTTTTAAAGCTAATTTTATAAATACCAAGCACTGCTACTGGTTGGGGGCTTGAACGGAGGAGCGTGAGCAGCACGAAGAGTCAGGACTCCTGAATCACGTCCATCTGTCCAGAAATCAGTAGCAAGAAGCTTCAGAAGAGACTGGGATTTGGAAAAGACTTTGAATTGTTGTTTCCCTTTCTTTAAAATGGGTATAATTTTCAAAAAGAGAGTCCTGACATGCTGAGTTGTTTTGTGTTCTGTGTGTGTTGGATTTGCAAGGCAGAAGTCAGGCTTGGGTGGGAAAGGAGTGGGTTGTATGAGCAGATGTTGAACACCCAGCACATTAGTCTCTGTCTTGGCCTTAATTTTTGTAATTGCATGTTAAAAATAGGTTTTCTTGTTGAGGGATCAGCACAGGGAAAGAAAGGGATTACATGAGTAGAGGAATTAATGGAAATAGGAACTTGCTGCAAGAGCAGAAGAGGGGAAGATGGAGGAGTGAAGTGGATTGTTGTGGGAATGAGATGAATGGGAGGAGATTCAGCAACAAATGTCCATACAGTGAGTCCAAGGAATAATTTGAATCACTCCACCAAAATAACATTGGTGGCAGTGGGAGGAGCACAAGGTTTATTGTTGTGCTTTGCCTTGACCCAAAGTTTCTGTTTTGGATCTCTGGGAAGAGGTGGAGAAGATCCCTGGAGATCTTTGGGCCATGGAGATAATGTTGCATTTAACATCTCGCTCTGGGCAAAAGATAGCGCCTCATAAACACGGAGGCAGGAATTTATTGTTAGATTAATTAAAGTGCTAGCTGCGTGGTGCATTTTGATGGATTATTATTAGTCTGGTTGCAATAACACTAACACGCGTAGTCCAAATTAATGCAGAAAAACCTCATTAATAATAGTACCCTTAAAAAGAAAAAGTCTTGCTGATGTCTCTATCCTTTTCACTGTTTTGATGCTCGGTGTCCCTCTGAGTGAGTGCTAAGGCTGAACAGAGTCAATCCTCAGCAGAAGGGTGGGGGAAAGGGTCTCTNCGTAGTCCAAATTAATACAGAAAAACCTCATTAATAATAGTACCCTTAAAAAGAAAAAGTCTTGCTAATGTCTCCATCCTTTTCACTGTTTTGGTACTCCATGTCCCTCTGAGTGGGTGCTAAGGCTGAACAGTCAATCCTCAGCAGAAGGGTGAGGGAGAGGGTCTCTGGCAAACATGGGGCCTTTTTCTAGCAATGGTCAAAATCATATTTCCTAGGTTACGTAGATGGAAAATATTTGTCGTTTCTTATGTTGCTACTCATGGAGGTTTGGAGCCACAGAATAAACAATCAATATTTTATTGCTCCATAGTCTCCAGGAGAATATTAATTTTTCATCAGTGGCTGCATC
Source organism: Crypturellus undulatus (assembly GCA_013389825.1). Lineage (NCBI taxonomy): Eukaryota > Metazoa > Chordata > Aves > Tinamiformes > Tinamidae > Crypturellus > Crypturellus undulatus. Next base: position 5,174 of record VWPW01009294.1, on the reverse strand, counting down.
GATATGCCAGCTAACCGCTGAGAAAGTGTTAGTTTATGGCTTTGGGTGGCATTTGAGCAGCTTTGGGCTATTGCTGCTGGTGTGCGTAGAGCTGCCCTGGTCCGAGGTGGCAGAACAGGGCACATCGATGATGGAGCTTTACAGGAGGATGAGCTAAGGTCTGAAATGGCTCCAGCGCACAGGGAAGCCCTGCTTGTTTAGAGGAGGCTCCCAAGAAAGACCCTTCTACAGCTGATTGACCGGAAATTTGATTTTTTTTTAAATTTTTATTACAGGTTTGAGTCCTCCTCCCATGCTATTAGCATGAGCGCCTATTTGCGGGAGCAGAGAAGGGAGCTGTACAGCCGGAGCGGAGAACTGCAAGGTGGGAGGATTGAGAGTGTGTGAGTTTGGCTGATTCTCTTCTGCACGAGCTGCCTGTGTTGTCCACGCTGTGTTAAAGTGCAAAGACCCTTCTAAATTGCCATACAGACTGTCTAAAAGTCAACAGATTGCAACCTGTGTTCATTTATTCTTGTTATATTGTGGAGCAGATGGACTTCTTTCTGTTCCCTCTGAACTTCCAGCTAAAGGTCCAGGTCTTAAAAGATACTCCTGAGGGTTGAATGAAAGTGAGCTCACCTTCAGCATGGCTTTTGGGTACTTGTAACTGCTGTGCCTCTGTCTGCTTCTTTATCTGCAATTTCTTTTTATGTGTTGATGCCAAATGTGATACTTCTGCTGGATTGTTTTGCTGTCTGAGCTCAGTCATCTCATTTGAAGGCCTGGCTTTCTATTCCATGGATTAAGTGATCAAATTTTTGTACAACACTTAAAGGGGAAGGGTTATATTGTTTGAAAATGGTGAATTTGGAGAGTTGGGCTACTCTTCGTGGCTTATACTGGTTGTGAGAAGCGCTTTTTGCTGTATTTACACAGAGAAGCCTTCTCCCTTCCACATCATCTCCTATTTTTTTTTTCCTGCAACATCAAGGAAGGATTTTAAGACTTTCCTGGTAACGTTCAGCAAGAATAATTCTTTTCTGTGTAATGCTTTTGTTTCTATATAATACTTTCGGGCCAGTCAAACCAAAGGAAAAGATACATATTCTTCAAATACTTTAAGGATGAGCCAGGGCAGAACTTCTCTTGGAAATCCTTCACGTAATAATTTTGTGCTGGCTTTTAATTGAGGATGTTTTAAATTTTCCACAGTTGTTTTCTTATATCAGTTGATCGAGGGCATGTTTTAAACCAACTTTTCCTTTTCTGGGTCCAGACCTTGTTCCCAAATTTCCAGAGGGTGCCAAAACCAGGAGCTGGGAGGCACAGAGAAGTAAAGGACAATACGGAGGATTCGGGAGCACGGGGACAAGATAATATCACCCTTTAGGGATGAATGGGAAGAGCTCAAACGTGATGCAATAAGCGACAAAAAAAAAAAAAAAATCCATGTAGGGAGTCCATGGGGACAATAGATGAGATGACTTTGCAAAGAAATCTTTGCCGTTTCACCATCAAGAAAAGTTTCCCTTTGAACTTTATGTTAAAAATGTGCTGCTGTCTCTCCCTGTTATAAGCGGCTGCTCCTTTTTAGGGAGCTCATTAATCTTCCTGAATCGCAGGCCACAGCAAGATGTGCATTTTGATTTTTTTTTTTTTTTGCTCTTTTTTAACCCTTTTTGAAGGGAAATACAATTTAATTGTTCAGTTGGGCACCTGGAAGACTGGTTGCGCTTCCCCACGGCCGTATCCACAGGAATGAGTGTTCGGTGGCAGAGGGTGCCTTGTTAGGGAATCTTTTCCTGAAAAGATCTTCAAAGAAACATATGTGTTTTAAAAAAAATCTGCAAGTTTGGCTCATGCCAACTTCCTGAAAGCGGGATTTAATTTGAATAACCTTAAAATGGCTTGGAGATGGAGCGATGCTTTGTCATTAACCTCTCCCGTTTGGACTGGAATTGTGTGGTGCATAAGGCACACGCTACCCCTCCACGGGGAAAGGGCCCTGTTACAGGTGATTTAGAGGGGGAAGGGTTAATTCTTGGATCTTTTCCACTGAAATTGGAGGAGAATGACTGATCCATGGTGATTTTTTTTTTGGCTCTAAACTGGATGCAAAAATTCTGTCTCCTTTTGGGCTAATGTAGGTGCAGTGCTCAGGCTGTGAGCAGCAGGACGGTGTTCTCTTACCATCCCCGTGCCTTCAGTGTTTGAGAATTTGTGCTCTCTGTATTTCTTTCTTAAAGTTATTTACCCAGTTTCCAGCCAGAACACACTCGTGTCTGCTTCTTGCAGTTTAACTTCTTGAAAATTGGAGGTAAATTCCCTTTCCTTCAGTTTTCTTAAGTGTGAATTTGTCAGAGGTGCTTTCAAAATTCCAAAGACACTTTCAGAGTTAAACTTTCCCCTTTGTGGATTTAGTAGAGCATTATAGAAACTTATATCTATGATATAAAGTCAAATACATTTAAGATGGATAGCAGCTCAGCTATGTTTGTTATATATAAGATTTTTTTTTTTGCCAGCAAGGACATGTAGCAACGCTTTTATTCTCTCTACATCCCTTAACATTGGCCACATCCATCTTCTGAATTGCAGTGGAAATTTGGCCCTTACCTGAGTGGTTTGGGGGAAAGTTTGGGCTTTGAGTTTCATGTCCGTGAGCTGTTCGACCATCCTTGGTCCAAGGCTGGAAATTCCTGACTTGTGAGGCTCGACGTAATTATTTCCATCCAAAGGTAACTCCACTAATTGAGATTTTGCCGGCGTCGGGACACGACGTGGTGGCAGGCGGTCCCTGAGCTGCCAAGGCGTAAGGGCAGGTGTGAGAAAACGCTGGTGTTTGTCGGTGCCTCGTTGCATTTGGCTTCACCAAAGGGCTGTCGGAGGGAGCCAGCTGGGCTGGCGGATGACGAAAACCAACCCTGACGTCCGGATAATGACAACTCGGTCCAGCACCTTTTAGCTCCGTGGCTGCTAATGCACTGTCAGGGAGAGACGCCGGCGTCACGGGGCAATTCCTGCTTTATTCAAGGAGACAACCATGACCCGGGGACGGAACCGCTTCCAAACCCCCTTTGGAAAGAAGCCCCTGAAGACTCCGGGCGTCATTTAAGCGAAGGAGGGGACGATATTTGACGCAAGGAGCCTTGTGCTGCTCCTCCTCCTGGCTCCGCCAGGGATCGCAGCTTTGGCGGGGGCAAGCCGGGAGACTTGGGTTCCCCTTTTCCTTCTCTCCGGTGTTAACACAGTCACGCAGTTCAGCCCGTGTAAGCTCACTTATTATTTCCTCCGCGTGTGTTTTTTCTGCTTTAGCGGATTAGCTGCACTGTCTCTTCAAAGGCTATCCAATCAAGGAGGGGTTATTAAAACCGGGGTGCTTTATGACTGAGAATTAATTAGAGCCGCATTTTCATGCAAAACATCCAATTTTTTGATTAGCAATGGAGCAGGGCCGCAATTAACACTCTAGGAAGCTTAAATTTCCAGCATTTTGATTCTCAGGAAATGAGATTATCAAACCAGGGTCAGGCACTTGACAGCGAAAGGGGGATTACGTGTAAGAAAATAATTTGTTTCTTAATGTTTTTTTTTTGCCTCCGAGATTGTTATTAAAGCTGCGGTGCATCCGGGAGGAGGACGATGAGGGGGATACCCAAAAGGGGAGGCAGGAGAAACCCTCTGCTTGGCTGTGCAAAGAGCTGCCCTCGTCCCTGGGGTCACACAAACCTGCCTGGCCTGGGGTTTGCAGCAACAGGTTTCAATGGGATGGTTGCTCTTAGCCTCTTTAAATAGGTGCGTTTGGGGTTTTTAGGTATTTTACATGTTTGTACTCTTAATGGACACACGGCTTCATCTCTGCTCCATCCAGCAAGGATGGGACCTGCACAACGGGCACAGCTATTGCATCCTTTTCTGTGTATTATTTTACTTTTCTTTAGTATGAAAACAAAAACACCAGGATGTCAGGATCCTTGTCAAAGCCTGGAAATCAAAACTGATGGGATCAGCTATGAGTTCCTTACCCAGCTTTGATTTTCAGTCTTCACGACTCTTCCTACATCAGCTCCTAGTGTGGAGGTACTGAACCAGCCCGGTTTAATTCAGTGAGTTACCTAAGTTCCCAATACCTGTTAGAGGAAAACCCATATGTTTTCATATATCTAGTTGTCTCTAAATCCACTTTATTTGCATTGGTGAGTATCTTTTCCTCCTTTTCCCTTTGTATCATCCAATGCACATCTTTTTCTGACAAGATGTAGCCCAGGTTGAAATGTTATAAATAAGATTTTTCCAAAGGGTGATGGAAACTTTTCATCAGGATGCCCAGCAATAAAATATCTACGATACAGTCAATTAGGTGCTGGTCTCACTGATCTGCAATAATTTATAATTAGCTGATGTGGAATTTGACTTGGTGAATGTTAAGCAGCCCTCCTGTTCCTGTGGGACCATTAGTGACCACATTGGCCGGAATTACAGTATATATCCTCAAAGAGATTTATATATTAAGAGTTCCTTCTAGAGAGATTGTTTTAGTGTGAATATCCAATTCATTCTGAAGTGTTATTTTTGCATTATATATCTCCATTATTTAAACCTGATGTGATAAATCCTGTGTTCTAAGATGCTCCGAGGTGCTTGCGTTTTATGTTGAAAACTTGCTTACATGTGTTTTTTTGGGAAGTTTTGCATCCTACTGAAATTTGACCATTTTACCAGATTCATTCTTTATGCAAGTCAAATTCTTGTTTACTCATCTGCAATTTCGGGAACTTTATTTTCACCAAGTTAATTAGCAAAACAGTAAATACTCTGCCGAAACCTTGCTTTTATTTCCCCTATTTAATAGACTTGCTAATCCTAATTAAAAAGAGGAATCGAACGGAGTTGTCTGTGGAGACTGAGCTACTGCAGCTTGCCGTTTCTGCTGATTTTATGTTCCCCAAGCTGAGATGCCTCAAGAAAGTCATTAGATATCCCAAGGGCTTGGGGATGGCACCAGGTACCTCCAGGATGAGGATGGGGACAGAGGCAGTTGCTCTTGCCCTGCCTTGGAGGCAAAGATGAGTTTCAGCTCTATCATCCTCATGCCCTTGCTCGGTATTGTAAATGTAAAACCATTATTTTTAATAATAATAAAAAATATGTACCTGGGACAGCTCTATTAGCATTTAGATTTTCTCTCTTTT
>VWPW01009293.1:0-61033 GCA_013389825.1 Crypturellus undulatus | reverse complement strand
GCCGGAAACAGGAAGGCGGCGGCCGCCCCGCCCCGGCGCTCCCAGAGCGCAGCGGCGCGGCCGGCTGGAGCGGCCCCGGCGCCCGCGCGCCTCCCCTGCCCTCCTCCTTCCCTCCCCTTCCTCCCTCCTTCCTTGCCCTTCCTCCCGCCTTCCCGCTGCCCCTCGCTCCCTTCCGCCGCGTCATGGTGCGCGCGGGCGGGGCCCACCTTGCGGCTCGGGAGCGTTTGCGTTATTCCCAGGGCACGGGAAGGCGCAGGGGAGCGTTCTGCGGAGGGCGGGATGTGGCTCTCCGGCAGCGCGTTCTGCGCCCGGTGCCGCTCCTGCCGCGCGCGGGTTGTGTGGAGGCCGCGCGATCTTACCTTGAGGTTTAAATGAAAACGTATAGTTCGTGTTCGGGCTGTGCCTGCAGCCCTGCTGGAAACATTGCCTCTGCGTGTGTGCTTTCCGGCGTTCGCATAAATGTTATAATCCTTGGCCTACAGGTCCCTGCCGGATTTGTGACATGCAGGTAGATGCTGGCAGGGCAGAACAGCAGATCTAGATCTATTGAAGCACAGCTGCTGCTTCAGAGATACTGTTTTAGTAGCATTGCGAGATGTTTTTGCATCTGGTGTTGCCAGGTTAAAAGTAGAAGGGCTTTTACATACATATGCTGTATTTATGGTAGTATTGTATATTAGGCTACAAGGGAAACGTATGCTGACGCTTGGGTGTCAAACTCGGGTACATATGTCAAAATAAACACTGACACATCAACAGCCATATGCGTGCGGCTTAGCATCGCTGCCTCTAGATATACCGCAGAATTCATCTCTAGTTCCAGCCTTTCCTGTAATTCTGATAGTCTCATCTGTCTGTCTCTCTCTTTGCCTTTATTGATTTAAAGAGAAAAGTATTTGACTTGTTGAGACAAGGAAGAAATGAATAGTAGGATTTTTACATTTGCTTTTCTAAGAAAACATGTAATTACCTTTTCTGTGTGTCCTTTCTCCCCTGATAAATTCTGAAGTTGTTGGCCAGTTATATATAAGCAAAGGTCCAGAGGTCTCATGCAAAATAATTTCTGCTATGTTTTGTGAAAATTAAGGTGGTTATTTAAGAAAAGAGATGGATAGGTAGAAAAGAGGGGCTCGGGCCAGAATGGAAAGCTGTTGTTATCCATGTTATCCGTGTCAGGAGATAAGATGTTACGAAAGCACCATGGATGAGAAAGCTTCATTTGGGGCTTGTACCTACTGAATTCAGAAGAATTCGACCCTAGGGCGCAGGAGGTCGGGCCACTCACTTTGTTTTTGTGAGTTACTCACTTGTTACACAGAAATAGCCAAGCAGGCACAGGAATTCTGGAGAGTTCCCTGGAAGTTCAACAAAGCAGCACTATAAAAATACTCTGAAAGACACCATTAAGTATATGTTTATGTTCACTGGTATTTTGTCAAGTGGAAGTTACTTTCTAAATCTGCACGTCAGCATTTCTTCTAGAATTTCTTTAAATGACCCTAATAATATAACTCGAAAATGAATGAATGACCCTCATAATGACCCTAAATAACTGCTGTGTTAATTTATAGGTACATATGTGTTTGTGTGCATATGTGTATATATATGTAAAACATACATTAGTTTTTCTAATCCAGAGACATATGTGTGTGTGTCTATGTATATATATATATACAGGGCTCTGTATATATAGAGGGCTCTGAGGATCGTGGATAATGCTGCAATGTAAACATCTCATGTAAATGCCAAAATGAAGCACAAGGGAGCCAGACCCAACAACATCGCCTTAGGTGAATCAGCTCCGTGACTTTATGCACGTGTGGATAAGGGTATCTATTTGCCTTCTCAAGTATTTTGAAGTTGTTGAATAAAAGGAGCGGTGTCATTGTGACTGTTAGCTTAATTTTTAGGATTGAGGGCTTTTTTTATTTATTTTGTAGGAACTTGAATTCCATATTTGAAGGCCGTAGGCAAGTAATCAAATTCAGGAGGTGGATGTGATTCTAATGTTTCTTCTGTTGGTAGTCCGACCCATCACAAAAGCAAGCTAGGAGTTGGCCTACCCAGTGGGTAACTGGTCAGCGCCAAGAGCTGTGTACGAGCAAGTGCATTTGCGTCTGAAGTGAAGAGCTTTTTAGAGCTGAGCTGGTGCACATTAGCTAAGCACTGTGTACCTTACGTGTGCTTGAGACCAGCTAGAGAACCAGTGCTGCGCTCCAGCACGGCTCGTAAAGCAGAGCTGAGCACAGTAGTTATCTTTATGTTCTTTTTCCCCAAGAGCAATAGTGGGTGGTGATACCAATTCCCTAAGTGTTACTCTAATGGGAACTGAGCAGATCTCCCAGGATGCTGCCTGCAGGAGGCATCCTGATATGGAGCAAGGCTGAGGTCCTGATTCTTGCAGTGGTAGTAATTGTACTGTGCGGAGTTTCGGTGCTCTAAAGTGTTCGTAACAGTTGGGAAGCACCTCCCGGTTCTCTCACAGATGCTCTGTGTCCTTGCTGAATGCTAGTTCAAGCAACCACGTTCGCCTGAATTTCCTTTTCAAAGCTACAGGGATTATAGAGAGGTGATCCAGATTAAAAGTGAAGTCCTTTCCTTGTAGGTTCTACCTAATGAGTCAGGACTGTGCTCATAGCAAAGGACCCACATCCTAATTTGTTCTTGAGACCTATATGCTGTGGTGCAGCTTTCCTGAGTGTTAAAAGGCTGATCATGGAAATGTCTTTTTGCTTATATGAGTTTATAAACATTTTATAAATTATCTTTCCGCTGGTAAAAGATTATATGAATCTTCAGTGCCAGTAGTGAGTGCCTATTTCAGTACTAATTTAAGTTATAAAAGTAGCAAATATCTGAGTCGCTGAGCTCTGCAAAATGGGCAGCATTGCTATTTTGCCCTGCTGCTCCCTGCTCTGTCCGTATGTCAGGAGAAGCAGCAGTTTGTTCCAAATTGGAATTCTTGGTCCTCCAGCCTGCAGCACTGTGTGGGCATCCTGCCTCCTGCTCAGCACAGGAGCCTTGTCTGTAATGAAACAGGAATTTCTGATATGGTCTGATAGCTAGCTGTGGGTGCTAGAGTTAAAACAGGTAAAATTAAAAAAAATCTTATTTTTTAGGAAAGCAGAATGATCAAATATGAAGGAATGTTACCAAGACTAGAATGAATATCTGAACATCAACCAGTCTTGACACTGTTTCATGATCTGAACGCCTCTATCAGGACCACATGTTTAAATGATGCATGTTCAAAAGATAGCGAGGAAGAACTATGTGACTCCCTACTATGGACCTTGTGCTTATTGCCTGATCTTAGCCCCAGGTCTGTGGTATCTGCTGACTTAAATTTTCACAACAGTGCTGGTCAGTTTGGCAAATCACATAAATGTACGCTTTTGAAATAGAGATGTTAACGGCATTCTGGTCAATCTGGGGAGCTGTCAGCTTACCAGTGATGGGCCCACTCCTAAATTTCAAACATTTGGGTTATACACTTAGAGCAAACGTCAATTAGCAAAACCAACCAACTACAATCGTGTAACTTAGATTGTCACCAAATACTGTATTAGTATCCAATTTAAGTAAGGAATATTGAACCTGGTGGCCGAACTTACAGCGCTCATGCACCTGAAAATTGGTGTCAGGATATTTCATCACTGCAAGAAAATCAGATACTTCTTCCTTAACAGTTTCTTCATTCTGAGGCATGTGAGAGCTATGGATTTGAACTCTCACATGCCTGCCTTTCTTCTCAGGAGCACAAAGCCTTTGTAGAAGAGTTAAGATATATTTTTAAAGGTGGAAATATCCCCTCCTAGGTGTGTGATTTTTTTTTTTTAAAGAGTTCTGCTCACAGAGAGCCACGCAAAGGCTTGTGCTGGTGCTTGCTAGGGCGCCATGGCCAGGCAAGCCAAGGACCCTGAGTGATGAGATGGGTGCGAGGTCGAGTCAGGAGGTTCCAGGAGCAGCTCAGGGGCAGAGGCCTGATGGGGGAGCTCAGGCAGAGCCTGGGGTTAAAAGCAGCTCTGAAGCAAAGAGCTCTCCTTCCCACAGCACTTTTTTGCCCCTCTCCCTGGCCCCCCATCTCTTCCCACACATCTCTCTGATACAAGACCACATAACTGCATGAAATGAGGGTTGAGCCTAAGTCATAGGCACCTGAACACCTGCAGGGGAGGCCTACAAAGCTTGATGTGCCCTTGCCTGCCTATCTGTTTAGTCTGGCCTGGACTCACTTTAGCTTCTAGCATCTAGGTCAGGTGAGCTGCTCTGCCCAGAGCTGATCCAGGTGCAGAAGCTGGTCCCCAGTGCTGCTTGCCAAGGCTTTTTGTCAGGGACTGCTGTCCAACTGGACCTAGGTTTGTAACTGCTCTCTGACCAGTTCTTCAAAATTTAACTGGTTAATAACATCTGCTAAAACGTGTTTAAGAAGAATTGTGTTTAAGATGTATTTAAGAAAGAATGAGTCACTTTAACAGAACTGGGCTAGGGAGCAATTTCATATGCAGTGAATGCACTGGCAGATCTTCAGGGGAAGCAACCTCTTAAAGTCAGCTATGGCTAGGTGAGAATGCTTAAAATACATTCTTATTTACCTGATAGTCTAAAACACCCACTTTTGGAAATTAAACCTGGAAGGTCTCTTCTGAGGGAGCTAGGCTGATTGCCAACTATTGCCTCAGAAGCCAAAAATTTGAGAAATGAAAAAGAAGATCACATAATCAGCCCTGTAGAGTCCCGGGCCCTAGCAACGAGAGAAGAAGACGGGAGAAAGGAAGACTTGCCCTGGGTAGAGGAAGATTGGGTCAGAGAGCACCTAAGACACCTCGATACCAACAAATCCATGGGCCCCGATGGAATGCACCCCGGAGTGCTGCGGGAGCTGGTAGATGTCGTGGCTAAGCCGCTCTCCATCATCTTTGAAAAATCCTGGAGAATGGGGGAGGTGCCAGAGGACTGGAAGCAGGCCAATGTCATGCCAGTCTTCAAAAAAGTCAAGAAGGAGGACCCGGGCAACTACAGGCCAGTGAGCCTCACCTCCGTACCTGGAAAAGTGATGGAGTAGCTCATACTGGCCGTTGTCTCCAGGCACATGGAGGACAAGGAGGTGCTCAGGACAAGTCAGCATGGATTCACCAAGGGGAAATCATGCTTGACTAATCTGATAGCCTTCTATGATGGGATGACCGGCTGGATAGATGAGGGGAGAGCGGTGGATGTCATCTATCTTGACTTCGCCAGGGATTTTGACACTGTCCCTCACAACACCCTCCTGGACCAGCTCCGGAGGTGTGGGCTGGATGAGTGGTCGGTGAGGTGGATTGGGAATTGGTTAGATGGCAGAGCCCAGAGGGTGGTGATCAGCGGTCCAGAGTCTAGTTGGAGGCCTGTGGAGAGCGGAGTCCCCCAGGGGTCAGTCCTCGGTCCAGTCCTGTTCAATTTATTCATCAACGACCTGGATGAAGGCACAGAGTGCTCCCTCAGCAAGTTTGCAGATGATACAAAGCTGGGGGGAGTAGCGGATACTCCAGAGGNGGATACTCCAGAGGGCTGTGCTGCCATCCAGAGGGACCTGGACAGACTGGACAACTGGGCGGTCAAAAACCTCATGAAATTCAACAAGGCCAAGTGCACGGTCCTGCACCTGGGGAGAAATAACCCCAGACACCAGTACAGGCTGGGGACCGACCTGCTGGAGAGCAGCTCTGCTGAGAAGGACCTGGGCGTCATGATGGACGACAGGTTGACCATGAGGCAGCAGCGTGCCCTCGTGGCCAAGAAGGCCAGTGGCATCCTGGGGTGCATTAAGAGGAGCGTCTCCAGCAGGTCGAGGGAGGGGATCCTGCCCCTCTACTCAGCCCTGGTGAGGCCACATCTGGAGCACTGTGTCCAGTTCTGGGCCTCACAGTACAAGAGGGATGTGGAGCTGCTGGAGAGAGGCCAGCACAGGGTCACAAGGATGATCAGGGGCCTGGAACATCTGCCCTATGAGGAGAGGCTGAGGGAGCTGGGCCTGTTCAGCCTGGAGAAGAGAAGGCTGAGAGGGGACCTGATCAGTGTGTACAAGTACCTCAAGGGAGGCAGTGAGGAGGATGGGGCTGGCCTCTTTTCAGTGGTGGTCACTGACAGAACCAGAGGAAATGGCCACAAACTGAAGCATAAAAAGTTCCACGGGAACTTAAGGAAGAACTTCTTGACGGTGAGGGTGACAGAGCCCTGGAACAGGCTGCCCAGAGAGGTTGTGGGGTCTCCTTCTCTGGAGATCTTCAAGACCCGCTTGGATGCAGCCCTGTGCCACGTGCTCTAGGTGGCCCTGCATGTGCAGGGGGTTGGACTAGATGACCTCTAGAGGTCCCTTCCAACCTTGGGCATTCTATGATTCTGTGATTCTAATTAAATTAAAGGAGCTATTTCAGAAATAATACAAAAAAAAAAGTATTGTAGGAATTGCAGGACAGTGGAAAAAAGCACAGGAGGAAGAGGTTAAGGCCAGCAGAGTTGAAGAAGTTAAAGATAACTATGACTTTTGATTGTGTTCTATTCTAATAAAATAATTGTTCCATGAATGGTTGAAGTATTTAGTAAATATCTGTGGTTTGTGCATCTGAGGAAGAGCCTTATCCATGGCCTAATGTGTGCATGCAACTACTTACAGAAGGATCGGGCAGGTTTCCATACCTCAGCAGGCCTCTTTTCTGGGGAAAGAATGATTTTAGAAAGAGGTTGGTTCCAAGGAATCGTGTGGCCAGGATTAAATGAGAGCTAGAGTAGGTGGTCACAGCCGGTGCTTTGTATTTAGCAACTATGCTATGAAATCAAACCCAGTGATTTCAGTAGCAGAGAGGTGAATTCATGGTGGCATGGGAAGGCACTTTTTTTCCTTCCAATGCTTTATTTCAAATCAGAAGATGTTTTATCACTATTGCTTTTGAAGCATTCTTTGAATTTTATGTTTGTTTATTTGTTTCCTCAAATGTACTTGAAAAAGGAAACCTTTTCCCTCCTCTTCCCGTCAGGCAAACATTAGAGGGGAAATCACAGCAATCTCCTTTCTGCAGGGAAAGCTTTCACTTCATCGAAAATGACGGGGAAGCAGTGGAGGGCACCCTTTTGCCTGCTCTCATTCAAAAACATCTTTCACATTAGTCACAGTCCTTTTCAAGGCAGGGAGAGGCAGAGGCGGAGGCCTCCTTTTTCATCCTTCAAACATCTTGAACCAAACAAGTATGTTTATACTCAGCCCTGAAGTTTAACTACTCTGAGCTTGTTGTGTTTATTTAAATGGTCAAACATTTCCACTGGCAGTTCTGCCCTCTCCGTGTCAGTGGTGAGCAGAGAGGTGGGAATTCCTGTGATCCCCGCAGGCTGCCACACTCACTGCACTGCCTACTGCACTAATAGGAAGAACCCGCGCGGCCGCCTTTGCTAGATGTGAGATATTCATGATTCCTGACCCAGCTCTGCGCTGTTGCTGATGATACTGAATTTCCCCATGATTTCGCTGTGAGAATAGTTACACTCACAGAAATGGCAGCGAGAAGCATGATGCAAGTTTTATATCCTCAAAATCATTGCTTAAATTCATGAGATGAAGACACTGAATGGTTTGGCTTTTTAGCCACGACTGCTTCTTCATTTTACCCCACTGGAGAATCGGGAGAAGAAGTTGAAGGGAGGGGAAAGGGTTTTTTGAATTCTTGAGGGATGATTATGTTGGATCTGTGTGTTGGGCAAGCACTTTACGATATTCCCCTGCTGCAGGGAGTTAACAAATTAAAATACAGATGCACATTACAAAGACAGGTAAAATGAAGAAGAGAAGTGCTTTCCTCCAAAGGCACCGAGCGGCTGCATCCAAACCCCCATATCGGGGATCAGATTCCTTAGCACTAGCTTTAAGTGACTGAGAGCAGATACTCACAGGTACTCTTTGCTCTCATTAACCTCTCTGTCAGTGCCAGAGTAGTATAAAATACCCTTAGTGTAAATGAAGATTTGGCTGCCAGAATGGTAGGTTTGTTGCTTCTTTCATAGCAAATGTTTTATTAATTTACAAACACTCTTGCAAATCTCAGCTGGAAAAAACTGTGTATGCTGAATATCTTCACTTTGCTGCCAAGTGCAGAAGTTGGGGCCTTACTAGCTATTTGCGCTTTGGAGGGAGGTCAGTAATGTGATGTTTGAATGGTTTCCAGATAAAACTTCTGCACTTGCTCTGTGTCCGTCCTCTGTGAGAGGTGCTGAGAAACCACACATAGACAGGTCTGCTTTCTAGGGAGTCTTCAGGCCTTGTTCTAGTCAGTTCTCAACAAACAGCTTTTATCAAGGCTATAACTTTCTGTCTATTCTAGGCCATATAAAAGTCCCCCTTGAAGAGTCTCTGTTATAAATAAAACTGAGCCATTACAGTGACCCACTGTGCCACATTTTTGTCACTTTGCTGCTTTTTACCATCTTTCATCCGCAATTGAGAATGCTTTTAAAATATATTTAACACAGTGTCATATATCAGTAAAGATTTCAGGAAACAGTATCAGTTTGCTGCTCAGTTAAAATAATTTTGGATCATCTTTCTTTTGGATGCTTCAAACATAGGCCAGTTCCCTAATGTGGTCAGTAAATATAGGAAAGAACATGAAATTCTGTCTGTTATCTGCTGCATTAGATTGCAGCCATCTTTTCACTGCCTGAGAAATATTTTCTTGTACATAGGTTGAACTTTCGTCTTGGCTGCATTTTGTTCCTATATTTGGCTTTAAATGCAGGAATTTCTTTGACTTTCAGTTGGCAAGGAGGTTTTCTGCCTCTTAACTAACTGGGGAACACTGTAGTGAGAGGGCTATATAATAACATGTGCTGATGTATCACTAAGGGTCTCATTTTAATAATGCATGAGGGAGGAAATTTCAAATTTATTTATTTTCAGAGTTTTTTTTGAATCATCTTGCACTTTTATTCCCTGAAAGGTCATTGAATTACATAATCCCAAAACATTAGATGCCAAAATATAATGTGATGCAGTCAAAAGTGGACTGCACTGTTGTCTGTAATGAGCCATGTAGATAAATATATGTATGTATATGTGCACACAAACATGCATATGTATACAAATAAGCACACACACAGTAGTGTTCTATCGTACTGTGTTTGGGGATATATATTTTCTGATTATGCAATATAAAGGAGCAGTAACAGTAATGTCTACTGGTGTTTATAAAGTCTCTTAGACTTATGGTATGTGAACTATAAGGGGATGAGGTTTAATGTCTATGCAGAACATGGCAAAATAAGAGGGAACTTAATTCTACAAATGCAATGCTTTGCTAGACTGGTGCTTCTTTAAAGTGGGCCTATTTATATTTATTCCTGCTTTAAGGTCATCCTGTTCTGCCTGAGTGACGTAAAGGAGCCATAATATTGATCTGCCTTTCTTTGTAGTTATTATTACCACCCTTATGTTAAAGGCTTTTATTGTTTCTGTTCTGGGTTGGAGAGAGATTTGTATATAATTATTTATTTCTTGCTTGGGGAACAATTGTAACAGAAATACAATACATTAAATAACTTCATGGCTCCTGAAACTAGATATAGCTCAGACCCCATCCATTTTCAAAACAGTTCTGTTTTAGTTGTGTTGTTTTAGCTTTATTTATATGAATCTTTTCCAGTTATGATTTGTGGTGTTTTAGAATGTTGTTCTTGTTGAATAAAATTCCTTCACCTTTGCATTTTACTTTTCCTCATAAAAAACAAAGGGCAGTGTAGCAGAAGGCTTTCTTTTTACAGTCTGTGTTTCTTTTTATTTATTGATTTGATTTCTGCAGCACCGATTTCATTTCGTAGTGGGTAAGGAGAGGTTAGTGTCTTTTTAAAGCACTTGTGAGCCTCCTAACAGCACCTGCAGTGTTTCTGGAAGCCGCCAGAAAGCAACGAGAGCAGCACAGAGCCCCTGGCCATATCCTGCGTGCATGTGTTATTTGTACGTGCAGTTCCTTGGGACTCGACCACGCCGCCTGGCGCATCGGGGTGTTTTTGTGGTGACGCAAGCAGCAGACCTGCCCAGTGGCCACAGCTCCCAGTGTCCTGCAGCATTTGCTCGCGAGAGCCTGCAGGGTCTCCGCACGTGCTCCGGTGCAGTGGATTCTGCAGCCCTGGTTGCTGCCCTTTGCGTGCTCTGCCGCACAGCGGTGAGGACGCTCTGGGGAGCCGTGCTGTTAAATCCCACCTGGATTGCTCTGCGCGTCTCCAGCCCCTCCATCTCTCCAGCCTCATCCCCTTTGAATGCATGCAAGATAAGGAGGACTAAGCAGCATGCCTGGAATGTTTATCTAAATCCAGGGACTTGTGGACCACAGAGGGAATCAAATTCCAGAGCCCAGGGCCTCTCACAGGCAGTAAATATCCCATTATGTCTGAACTCCCAGTTTTTTTGGAAAGAGTCAGATTTGGGGTTCTGCTTTTGGCCGACAGCAAATGTAAAGAAGACAGTAAGGAAGATGTAGTTCATTTATATAAGTATTGTAATTGTGAAAGCTAGAAGATATTCCCTTTCAGACACAACTGTGTCTTCACGAAGAATGCAGATTTGATGTGGCAACATTTTCTGGTTATTAACTACAGTGTGAGGTGGTTAAACTCAATATTGAGCTCTCAGTGGGGAGGGTCCTGTGTCAATCAGTATTAAAATAGACTGTGTCTGTGGCAGGGAGGTGCTTGCATTTTCTGTTTTCAGCTTTACTCTTCCTAGAACATGTAATACAGAAGTGAGAGGCAGGCATTGGCCATGCGCCTTGGTCCAGGTGCTCATGGAGACTAGGGGAGATACAGGCTTCCTTGTGTCTCATTTAGAAATTATTCCCCTTTCATAAGAGGTCTGGTTAGAACTCGGCTTTTCCATTTTTCATAAAAATGTTTTGCTTTACAAAAGCAAACAATTATGTGGGTTAAAAGCAAATGTGTTCTGTCTAAAGCAGGAATTGAGTTGAGCAGGAGTACGGTTTGGGGCAGTTTTTATTTGAGTCAGTTTTTAGAAAGTATACTGAGGTTATTTTCACCTTTGTATTAGTTGTGAAGTCTTCCATATGGACCAGCATGTCAAAGCATTTTTATTTGTAAAAACTTTAGTGGAAGCTGAAGTACCTGATTTCCTAGATTGAATTGTCCCTTTTATTTTTCCAACAGAGAAGCTTGATATTTGGAACTTTTCTATGTATGGATGTTGGGATAAAATAAAGCAGGATAAGCCTTACTTAATAGATCTATCTGTGCACAACTGTACTGCAAAGTTCTCCGGGTTAGGTAAGCCTTTTCCGAAGTGGATTGAAGGCAAAATAGCCAAGGCTTGTCTTCAGTGCTGTGAAGCGGGGACTCAGTCCTTTGGCAGGTGGGTGTCCCGTGACCTGATGGTGGCGGCTTCGCGCCACATGCCCGCTCCTCTGCTGCTGCCCTCCGGGGGGTTTGGAAGGTTCCTCCCGCGAGAGGAACCTGTTTGGAAGGTTCCTCTCGCGGGAGGAACCTTCCAAACTCCCCGGAGGGCAGCAGCAGCTGAAGGGCAGTGACGACCAGCGGCACTGCCCACTGTGGGTGTTCGGCCCTGCCCTCGCACACGTCTTCAGTGAGGGTCACGCAGGCCCCTTGCTGCAGAGCAGCTCTGGCTGCCCCTCTGCAGGCGGCAAGGCACCGGCAACTGAGAGTCCTCAATATGGACCTAGGTTGTGGTATCGTCCTCGTAGCCTTTCATGCAGCCCTGAAAGAGTGGAAGTCTTGTGGGAGCCCTGTTTGAATGGGCTCCGCTGGGCATGGTGGCAGCAGCCAGCGGCACCTGCAGCCCTTACAGGCGAGCGAGCTGTGTTAGCCGCGGTGTCATGGGGGACAGACTGACAGAAGTGCCGCAGGCAGGGCCTGCCATGCCCTTTCCTTCTTTCATAGGGCAGCCTGCGTTCATGTGGCATAGCTTGCGTTGGTGCTAAGCCAGGAAATGGCTGTGCCCTGAGATCGGCTCCGTGAGGCACCTGCGCTGGGCACGGGGTTTGCTCTGTCCCTCCACAGGGGACTTCTCCCTCGAGCTGCTGCCACTGCCTCCCTCCTGCTCAGCATGGACCCCTTCCCCTTCCAGAAGCAGAGAAATGCCCTGTCCCTAATGCTCTCCCTTTCCATCACTGTCCTGAGTCAGATCCCACTCTTACATGGTTTTACACAGGCTCTCCCTTACGTCATGCAGTGAATTTTTTACTGCTCTGTCTAATCCCTCCATAGTTCTTTAAGGAGTATTGGTGAAAGTATTCACTTCACCTGCCTGCTACATCTGAGCTGCTCCTTGCTGCTGCTGGAAAGAAGTAGCTGTTTTAAGGGTGCAGTTTGGCTGACCTACCTCCTGCATTCCCTTGAGGATTAGATGAAGTGTCCCCCTGGGGTTGCCTAGTTCTTCTGGCAGTAATACCAGATGGGCTCATGTGAGCAGAGCATCTGTAAAACTCTCCTTCCAGTTCGTTCATCCCAGATGAATCTACCTTTCTCCCCACCACCTCCTTTTTGAGCTGTGTTGTAGCAGCCCTACCACCCAGAAGTAACGTCTCTGCCCCTCGTCACTCCAGAAGCTTCTGGCGTGCTTCTTCCAACTGGGTGCCTTAGAATCTGCAAAGGCAGCCCTCATGGCAAAGAGAACCAAATACCCCTTAATGCATTTTTCCTCCAATATAAAATGAATTTGCATTATATAGTTTTCATGATTATGCTTGCTTTTTACACTACACATGTTTAGTAGGAAGGGTTCTCTCCTTGACTTCAGAAATAAAAACACTTTCATATTGCCCATGTTTTGTGTTTCGGTATAGGCTTGGATATTGTTTTTGCCTGCCACTTTCCAGAATGACACTGTGCTTATTGGATTGTATCATGAGCTACTGCATATTGGCTACACAGCTTGGAAAGCAATTTATAAGCCAGAAAGTAACATCCAGGAGAGCCTTTAGAAATACACAAGAGGATCTTTTCATTATACCTGGAAATTAAAAGCATTTGTATTGAGATCATGTGGCAGAAACTAGGGAAGCAATTTTTAACATGCATATTTAGTTAACCTGTTTGCCTGTAGAATAAAATACCATTCAGGAAGGCAAAAATTTATGACATAAAAAATAAACATCTCAGTTCTCTTCCAGTAAAAAACAGCTTATTAATGGCAACATTCTGTGTGTAAATGTCTGTATGAATTGGAGCTATTGAACATTACATAAAAGAGAATATTCTGGTCTCCCAGGCCAGCGCTGTCCCCCATAACAATAAAATTAGGGAGCGAATGCTGCAGCATCCTGGCAACAGAATCTCCTCGGAGTCGTGTGAGGAGGAGGAGGAGGGATGTTGTGCTCTCGTGCACAGCCGTAAAGAGCACCGGGGCACCCATCGCACCGGCCCCGCAGCGCGGCGGTGCTTCCGCGCGCAGCGGCCGCACGGCTCTGGCACCGTGGCCTGGCGGGAGCGCAGCGGGGCGGGTGCGCCTGGAGCCCGGAGCCCAGAGCCGCGCTGCAGTGGGAGCGCTGCCGGATCAACGCGCCTGGATCCGCGGCGAGGGCCTGCCGAGCCCCATCCCCACCGAGGAAGCACGTGGGGCGAGGGCCTCGCGGAAGCTGCCTGTTTCTGTAGGCAGAGAAACACTTCTCAGGGGCTTCTGCAGGCGCTTGAGGCCTTTGCTTCAGAATATCCCGTGGGTAGCCCGGGAGATGTTTCTATAAGCAGTTCTCGTTCCTGGTGTATATAGCTCTTATATAACAAAACCACATGCTTCCCTGAGACTTTGAAAATAACTCCTGTCGTTTTTGCTGTGTTTGGCACCCGCGTGGGTGAGTGGCTGGGTGGTCCCTTGGGGAGAGGGACGCTCAGACCATGCGGAGGAGCTCAGCCTTGGCAGGAACCCCCCATCCACTTGGCTCCGTTCGAATCCCTGGGCTGCTCTCATAGGCTTGATGTTGCTGGGCCATGTGGTGGCTTCGTAAGGAAAACGGAAACCTACTTTTCTCTCTGTTGTCCTATCCCAGACTAACATTAGCCCATCATTGTATCTATTAAACATGATTGCAGTCCTCTTACCTAACGTGGAACTAAGAAGAGGAGGGCGTAGAGAAGCTGTCAGGTCTTTTGTCTTTCTTTACCTGTGTAAAACCTTTCTGATTTTAGCTATTTTTGAGTATGGGAAATGATTACTTAAAAAACAAAAAAAAACACCACTTACTAAGTGCTATTTTCAGCTGAACAGAAAAAAAGATGTATAAAGATAACTTATCCTTAGTGATTAGTATATGAGCCTTTTTTTTATAAGATACTACCCATCTACATGTAGTTTTAAAATCAAATAGTGATGACTAACCTCATGATTCAGTGCACCTAGGAGTCACCGAAAGGACTTCTGTTAATTTCAGCAGGTCCTGGGCAAGATCAATTGGTGCAGTGTGCCTCAGTTTGGAACCCAACCTGATTTGGGTATATTAATGGATATACTGGGTATTAATGGATATATTTTAGTGCTTGATGGATCTATATGTCTTCCTGTGGTCGCAAGTGTAATACTTCAGCATTTTAAAGAAAATAAAACAATGCAAATGGACATTCTGTCCTGCATCAAATGAGGTCCTGTTAATATTCACTTTGACTTGGTGTTTGCTCGGTGCTCGCCCCACCCCTGCCCAGAGAATGGCATTTCCAAGTGTTCAAAAGGGTAAATGGGTCAGGGGGTTATAACATCAGTTGCTCAAAATGCAGCCGTAGGGCTGAGGTCACGGTCTTTGCCATCACGCATGTGTGCCTGGTACCTAGTAGTTTTTGTTTCACTGCTGAAGGAAACACAACAGTTCCTAACAACAGAAGTGTTGCAAGATTTTTTTCCTATCTATTTTAAGAGTTTAGCATTATGCCTTTCAGGTTTTTAAGTTGTATTTAGCATGAAGCACTCCTTGACATTGTCTCTGCTCTTTGTACAGTACTTTCCGTTCATATAATTGTGAATCCAGCAGTGAGCACACAAAGAAAAGCACCTGCTAAGTGGTTTTTTTTTGCTTCTTTTTCCCCATGTTTATTTTATAACATGTTGCACTGCTATTTATAGGCTAATGTTTCACAGCACTCTCGTGCCCTGGTTCTGAGCAGCTTCCTTGCCTGTAGAGACTGGTTCTTCCGTGCCAGCAATCCTACTTCTGGATTCATTTAATTTCTCAAATTTATTTTGGACGAGGAATAATTTTAGATTGTGTGACTGATACAGATCACCTTCAGGTTAGAAAGGTTGTTCCTGTAGGATGCCTCACACTTAGTAAGGAGACAACTGCCATAATTCCATTGAGATGGCCTGAGTGATGCTCTGCATCACATTACCAATCTTAAGAAAAAAAAAATTTAGATATCTAGCTTTAATAATAGCCAGGTATCATCAATTATACATAAAACATGAATTAGTACCTTTTAACAGTGGGGAATATATCTGTATTACCAGGCTATGGAAAGTTATGGGAATGTACTCACATAGCAGTTGCATTATTGATTGTCATAATTTGTATTTCAATTAATAAATCTGATTATAAAATAGTTACTGTATTAAGAAACAAAATTAATATAACCAAATACCACTCTTGCTCTTGTGTAATTACAGACTATGTGCTCACGGAGAATGAGCTCAAAGCTAAGGTCATGTTGCCTTCTCACAATTAGCTGCTGATGAATGCAGCTTGATGGATACTTGTTGTGCCCCTCACAGGTAGTTCTTGGTCTGAAATGTATGGCAAGAAGAACCAGCACCTGCTGCCCCTGAACACGGTGTCAGGCTCGGCTCCCGCCCTGCTATTGTCCCGGTCGCACTACCTGTCTTGGTACCTGCGGGGCTGGCGTGGCAGGGAGCCCGCTGGGCTGTGCTGCCTCTCTGGAGCGGGAGCAGGGGGCCACGTCCCGTGGGGGCGCCGGGCAGCCTGGAGCAGCCTCTACTCCCTGCAGTCGGAGCGGTGAGGTCTCGGCTCCACGGTGCGCCAGCGGCCAAGGCCTCGCCGCCCCCTCGCAGCAGAGGGATTCCAGTGTGTGAGCGGGTGAAGCTGCAATCCCTGTGGAAGGGACCGGCAGCCGCCACTGTCGCCGGGAGCCTTCCCTGGTGCCCAGAGAGCCGCCCGCCCCGAAGAGCGCCGGGCAGCGCACGAGGGGCAGCAGCACCGCACAGTGAGACCGACTGCGACGCCACCTTCAGCAGAGGGGCCTCCTTGGAACGGTACGTCAAGGGGTGTGTTTCACTTAAATCTAAATTAAAACAAATGCAGTGTGCTCGAGACCATTAGTAAGCACAGAGGTGCGAATGATAGGAAAGGAGAAAAGTGAGCAGGGCCATGGGAGGAAACCAGGGTGTTTTAGTCAAGCTACGTTGTTGGATTGTTGGAGTAAGCTCTTTGTACTTCCTCATATGTGTGAATTGGTAGTCTTCAGTAACCGCCCCCCCTTCCATCACTGCGAACCGTGAGAATGAAACCAGCCACGGTTAAGGATAAGACTTAGGAGCTCCAAAGGGCCTGTCCCGGAGGGATTCCTAACTGCCTGGCTCCTGTCATGCCGCCCCTGCCCCCTCCTGCTCGTTTGATTGCAGGGTCAGAAGGCTCAAGGAGCTAATACAGAAGATACATAAGCCCCCACAAGTGAATATTTGTGCAAACCTAGACCTGACACAAGGAAAGCAGAAGCAGCTCGTGGAGGAGGAAGATGGGAGTGGGAGAGCCCTTCTACCAGCAGCCTGTCAGTTTTGCCACAACACGAAACTCATTCATAGCCATGCCGAACGTGGCTGCTGATGTTTATGGCTTCATCCAGAGAATATCCTGTCTGACTGCAAGGAGAACTGCAGGTGTTCCACACTTCCAAAAGACAGGCTCAGTGTCTAGGGCAAAACGACTGAAAGTAGAAGCTGCTTTTAGGCATTTTTGTCTCGGTGATTCCCGCAGCTGAGGAACAAGCCGGTGGCACCGTTGGCAGCAGAGCTGCTGCCTCTTAGCTGCCCTCTCTGGGCACCCATCCTCGTGCTACACCCTGCATCTCCCACATACGTTGTGACTCATTCTGTCCCTAAAATTATTTGCACCTGGTGTTTCATTAGCAGTGTAATGGTTTAAAATATGGCCTTCAGAAGCATTTAATTAAACCACAATAATTTTCTTATCATAAATCTCCAGGCTTTTATCCTTTGTATGTTCCCAAGCACCTGCATTCTTCCTTGCCTTTTTGCCCTTGACTCTGTTTAGGCACAGATGCGCAGATACAGGGAGGATGCAGCTTCCTGGACCTCCTGCTCTCCTTGGATTGCCCCGCATGCTCTTCCTCACAACCATTAAATACATCTTTAAAATTCACTTCTTCCCTGAAGCTTTCCTCTTGAGCTCCTCAGCAAAGACACATCACTGCTTTTCATTTCAGTGCTCTGCTGCACCACTAAGCCAGAGTGTCACGTTGTCCTCAGAGTGACACGAGGCTTCACTAGGACACTGAGGGCCCTGTAGGGCACACGAATGTGACTTTTGCCTCTGCAGTTACCAAACTCTTGGCTCCCATTCACAGCGCAATCGATTCCCTGTGCATGGGCTTGGTGTGTCCTATGGTGTGAAACGCAGCGGGGCCGGGTTTGTGGCTGCAACAGCGTGTCCCAGACCCGGGAAGATGCAGGTGAGCTGGCACAGCAGCCGCGGGAGACGCCTCTGCAGAGCAGCTGCTGCGCGTGGGGCTCAGGGTGCAAGGCAGCGCGCCAGGGCCAGGGAGCAGCACAAGTACGGGGAGCCCTCAAATGAGCTCGGGAGCCCTAAAATGAGCTCAGCATCCCTGGTTGTGGCACTGCCTGCTCCAAATGGGCTGGACCTTCCAGCTGCAGGAGGAACACGACCTCTCCTGGCTTTTCCCTGCGAGAAAGCTCGAGGGCTGCTTCCCACCACAGCATCTGACCTTTGCTGTGCCATCACCCAGCAAATCTTTGCTCAAATCTGCTTGCATGGTCAGTCATGTGAGCATTTGGGTTGTTTCCTGGGAAGGGAGATGCGTGGGCTTAAGTTCACTGCAGCTAAAGAGGGATCTCAACTTGGATTTCCCACCTCAGAGAAATGTTCTAGTTATTAAGTTGTATAAGTAAGAAATTGCTTGTGCCATTGGGAATGGGATCTGAAGGGGAGAGTAAGTGCAATTGTAGTTTTTGAACGATCTTATTCTCTCAGTTTCAGTTACGTGTGCTTGGAGAGCGCTCAGGGAGCAGGTTGTACATGTCACTGTGCCTCGTTTCTGGGTGCTCTGGGACACAGGGTAGACACTTGTGTGCTCTGCCAGGAAGAGCTGCAAACCAAGCTGCAAGCTACAAGAGCCGCAGGCCGCAAGGGCAGCCCCGAAGCCTCCGCTTTGTGCAGTGCAGCGGAGGGTCCCATCACAGACTTGGACTCAGAGGACCTCGAACAGGCTTAAATCTGGCTCTAACTGCTTAAATCTGGGTCTTAAATGCTTAAATATAAGTGCTTCAGTTCTAGGTCTGACTAAGGCTACAAGTGGTAGCAAGCAGAAGAGATGAGAGTCAAGGATATTTTCTAGACCAAGCTCTTCTACCCTAAATCTCTCTTCAGCAAAGTTCATGCGTGTAGATCTTAGTGTACAAGGTCTCTCACTGACTTTTACAGCCTACCTGGTTTATATAACCCCTTACCACACTGCGTTAGAATCTTTCTTCTAAGACATTTACCATTTTGGATTTCAGTTTCCCAAGGGAAAAAAGTAAATAAGAACAGGCCATCCATTGAGCTGATCCAGTGAGGAGTAAACCTGGACACCACCCACATGGGACATGGTTTGCTGTCTGCTTTTTCAACCTTTAGTGCTTCAAAGAGAAGAATGGAAAGAAATATATAAAAGGAAATTTTTGCCTTTTCTGACAATTCTTAGGTATAATGTGTGACATTATACGATTCTGTTAAAAATAACTGATTCATTATCAGCAGGAATACCTGATAACCAGCCTCAGGTGGCAAGTTTTTGGAGTGACATTTCACGTACTGCAGTGCCACACTTTTACCAATATGCTGATAGGGCCTTGTTAGGTGACCTAAAAATAGCTTCAGAAGATCTTGGGGGATAAGGGCTTGGTTCAGAATGAGGTGTCAGTGACAAACTGTGTATCTCTGTGGCTGAATTACAGAATACTATTACAGACTAACAGATTTTTTTTTCAATGAAAGTGTATGTTGTACTCATGAGTCTAATGTAGCTGAGACCTGCAGGTTCCAATCCTTGCAGTCGGGTTAGCGAAGGAGGTTTCACTCCTATTCGTGAATCTGTGGGCCAGAACAGCCCTCCCATTCCCAACTCCGCATACTCCCACCTTCAGGAAGCAGCTTCTGCCCATGACACGGCCTGGTCTAACTCCTGTGTAGATCCACTGCACGTGCAGATGGAATCCGTTTCTCTGCTGACAACTGAGCTGGCAGTGCATTTTTTCTCTCTAGAGGTGCAGTTCCTCTCAGTTTTAACTCTGTATGTGTTTAGTTTTGTGGGAAATACACAGTAGACTGTAATGATCAGCAACGAGTGACAAAGGTATTTGTGGATTTCTGGGCAACGGCACCAGCGCTCGTGGCAGTGAGCGTCACAGGGAATCCCTGTGAGGAAGCGGGCCTGGGAGAGCCCTCCCTGCTCAGACCTCTGCGTTTCTCATGTTACAGTTACATGTACACCCGGATGCAGTGAAGACATTCTTGGGTTTATTGGCTTACGGTAAGTTGCGATGCTGCATGCTGCGTTATTTTACTGGTCTCGGGGCACTGACTGACCCGTGAGGAGCGCCCCGGAGCAGCTCGTGTTAACGTGCGTTAACGGGAGCAGAGGTGTGCGCAGCGGCTCCCGACAGAGCAGGCGGGTGCCCCGCGGGGCTCCGGAGCCAGCGCTGTCCGTTGAAGCCCAGGGCACCAGGGTTCTGCCGGCCCTGTAGGGCTACTGGGAAGACGGGCAGCCCCAGGCGGCTTATTCCTCTCTCACTCCAGAGCTTATTAATGTGCAGCTAAGTAATATCTTCATGAGAACTGTTGCAAAGCTTGTAGCAGGAACGAGGGTGTGTTTAATCTTGATGAGAAATCCTGATTTAAGAAGGCAGCAAGGAGAGAGAAGTTTGTTGTTCATCCCTTCCATTCTGGAGGACAAGGTTGGGTACCATCCTGCATTCCGGTTAGGTATCCGTGCCGGAAGATGCAAATCCTCTGTTTTCCCCCTTCCTCCCCACCCGGCATGCACAACTCAAGGCTAAATTACCAGGACTTTTCCTCTCCAAATCGCAAACTGAGGGAAGTGCTGGTGGGGCCGTGCAGCATCACAGGGACAAGTAATTCTGGTAGGTGAATGAATTGCTAGAGAAATTCTCTTTGCTGAGCAGGTGTTTTGCAGGGGGCATTGCAATACTCCTCTGCAGGGGCACAGCCCTCCCGTTTCAGCCCGTTTCTCTGCCCCAGCGAGGCGCTGCCGAGGCTGGGGAGGACTTGTTTTCCAGGGCATTGTTCGGAAAAGCCCAAAGAACTGGCTGGGTGTGTTCATTTCACCAGCACTGACAAATAATGGCCATTGTGAGTTCTGGGACATTTTGGTTCTCCACAGCTTAGATCTATTTTACTGTGAATTCCCTATTTTGCTGCCAATGTTACTCTGAATTCATCGCAACATGACTTGGAGTTTTGTTTTTGTTTTGTTTTTTTAGAAAGATCCTTGTTATTTCTCATACTGACAAAACTAGGACAATACATTAGCTTTTCTTTTTAAGTTACATGAATGACTATTGCTATGCCACAAAGAAAAGGTCATGAAAAAACAATTTATAAGCATTTGAACAAATTTCTAGAAAGGAATCCCAACCTTAAAAGAAAATGAAGGAATCTGTGCTTGAAGGGGGAAATTCCATAAAATTGTAAAATTATTTTGAAAAAACTGCACTTGAAAGAGACATTTTGAGGGCAGGTAACATGATTATTTCATATTTACTAAAAGCATAGCAGGAATGAGGGATACACTCTCACACTGAGAATGTCTGGTAGTGAAGAGAATTTGACTAGATTTATTGCTTAAGAGAGGCAGGACAGAAGAGTTTTTATGTAAGTAAGTGTGAAACATCCAGTTCAAACTGACACCATGTTATTTTGAGATAGATAAGGACAAAATAGTATTTTCTCCCTTTAAGCAAGATAAAATATTTAAATATTTTCTTCTGTGTTTATCTTATAACCTTGGTGGTTTTAGATGTCTATGAAGGATAGATAGAGCGTTGCTATTCTTCTAAGGCTTGTGCTAACGTTTACTCTCTTTATCATTTATCTAGCAGACAAAAATGAGTTTGAGGGACAATCCAGCGTACTATTATAATGAAAAATCCCAAATCTACATCACCTATCTGGTACTTTAGAAAACAACTACTGATAAATGCACTGTGATGTTTACAAAAGCGGGTTTTATTTCTCTCTCATACACTTTTCATCTGTATATGAGATTGTAATGGTGCAAAACCCAATCAGACTTTAATGGGAAGAACATGGAGCAAGCATGCTCTTGCATATACTTCTTATGCAGATCACCTTAAGTTTGTAAAACCGACACAGCACCTGTGAGCATTTGTGTATTCAGGTTTTTCTCCTTCTTGGCTCTTTTGCGCTTCTCCATTGGAGGAGCACTGCTTTCCAGAGAAACACCTTTGTTATTTCCTTGGAGATTCATGATTGCATTGTAAATCAGTTTTAATGACACTTAAAATGTTCACAGAGTTTTTTTGATAAATCCAATTTTGTGATTATTCTTATGATGACACGTGATCAAAATATGCCTATTGGTGCTGATAATGTGTATGTAGGAATCCTGTATGTTTAAAATACCAAAGCAAGTAGAGCAAGAGCTCCTTACAAAATTCTCCTTAAAAAGGGGTTGTTGCAGGATTTGCCAGGTGAATTAAGCAAAGCTGGCAAGTAAATCCATGCTAATTTTAAATTTTCTGATATTATAGTCAATAAGAAACTAAAAATAAATACTCTTTAAATGTAATAATAATAAAGGAAGACAGGACCTTCAGTTACCAAGAGGTAAAAGCCAAGTCATAACTGCATGTTAAAGTAGATTCCCTTGACACCCTTGTCTCTGAAATCCAGACTTAGCTCTCCCAGAGGACACCGCACGGCCCAGGTTTGGGCTCCCTGGCAGCCCTGCCCTCTCCCGGCACCAGGGCCGGTGGCAGGGAATGTCCCGGGGCAGGAGCAGGAGCGCCGGGGGCGGCGCAGGCCCACATGAGCCTTGGGCAGCCGCACATGGAGTGGCGCCACCGCGGGGGCCGGGGCAGCCTGCGAGGGTCTGGCGAGTCGGGAGCCCGGAGCACCCTGCGAGGAGCTGGCTGTGGCCTGGCGAGGGTTCCCTGGGCACCTGAGTCTCGCTCAGAGCTCTCAGCTTCCCGCTGTGCTACAGCAATTGCAAAGAGCTATCCACTAAAAAGCTAAAACCATTCCCTTGGAAAAGGGCAAACTATCAAGTAGGGTTTTTTTAAATCACCAAATAAATAGAAGTTCTTAGGACTAAACACACGCCAAACTTGATCAAAGTCATTCGGAATTTGGGACAGAAGGAATGCTGTCTTATGACATGCTCTGTCTGATGTGCTTCAGATGCAAAACCCTTCACTGGACATTTTTGCAGTAACATTCCCATAAGGAAAAACAAAAGGGCACTTGCCTTTTGGGATTACTCTTGAAGCTGGCCCTGAAATGAGTTTGGGAAATTATAGCTGTACGACTTGACTGCATGCTGAAGCCTGCATAGTCTGCACTCTTGGGGGCATCGCGTCAGACCAGTCCGGCCGCTCCTGCGGGGCCCCGGCGGCCTCTGCCCTTGGCTGCGCTCGCGGCGGGGTCCAGGCCAAGGGCACAGAACAGTCTGAGCCACTGCAACCCCTGCTGGGCACTTCCTTGTGCTGGGTGAGTGTAACTAACCATGAAGCGGGGCAGAGATCGTGCCCAGGCTCAGAGCTTGCTGCTGCAACACACAGAGAACTTTTAACTGCCTCAACTCCGTGAGCTTTTCTCGCTTCATCTCATCATTTCTTCTTTCACCTTTTTTTTTTTTTATAACTTTATAAAGTTATAAATATTAGGCCCAACCATTCTGCTTACATCTCCTTGGAGTTTAATCATGTGCATATTCTATCCATGTGTTTCCATACATACCACCAATTTCGATAGCACTGTATTTATATAAATGTATAAAGGGAAATCCTGGAATAATTGGAGTATCTCCTTGTTGCAATCTGTAGCAGCAAAGTATTGTACAGGGTAGATGAGCAAAAGGGCCTGAGTTCGTGGCAATGGTCTTTGTAGTTGTTCCAATTAAATAAACACAGAATGTCATGCCCTTGCACTACCAGCTACCGCCAAGACTAATGGCAGCAAGTGCAGGTAGGAAAGGTGCTTGCACTGCAGCTTTCAGCAAGAAAAATC
Source organism: Crypturellus undulatus (assembly GCA_013389825.1). Taxonomy (NCBI): domain Eukaryota; kingdom Metazoa; phylum Chordata; class Aves; order Tinamiformes; family Tinamidae; genus Crypturellus; species Crypturellus undulatus. The sequence continues at coordinate 37,541 of VWPW01009293.1, read as the reverse complement.
CCTGTTTGAAAACATTTTTCTCCCTAAATAGCTGCAAATTGCAGGCAAAGCATTTAGCAAGCGGAGGGACTGGGCAGGCAGTGGCTCCCCAGGAGCGCTGGGAGCACCCACGGACGGGGCCTCCCCTGCAAGGCCGGTTCCTGCGCAGCGCGGGCCCCACTGCTCCGTGGGTCGCTCCAGCCGGACCCCGACGCTGCCGGTGCCGCCGGGCTGGGAAGGAGGGGCTGGTGCTTCCACCCCTCAGTCCCCACTTCCCGGGCGGACAAAGGCGCAGAGCGGGAGAGGGGCGGGCAGGGGCCGATGCTAAAACAATCTGTGGCAACGTTCTGTTTTCCTGTCCTTTTCCAAAGAAGTGGAACATTTTATCAAGATTGCAATTTAGTACTAGCGAGGCATAGACCCGCTGAGGCTCTGATACACGTGCGGCACGCGGGGCACCACAACCAATAGCTCCTCCGCTGCCCTTCACTTGTTCTTAGGAGAGCCACACAGGCACTTCCTGCATTTTTCAGCTCCACAGCAAACTGGTCGTTGGATATTTTTTCTGTGTGTCTTTTTGATAAACATATAAATACATAAATATATATTTATATACTAGGTTAAAACTGGCTTCCAAGCACCTCACCTTTTTAGAAATCAACTTGCATTAAAATGGCATGGATAGTGAGGTATTCTATTGGAGCATTATACAAGGAAATCTAATTTTTCAGCTTGAGAGAAATGGCTGCTAATTCTAAACTACCATTTCCATTTTTTCTACTGCAGAAATGCACATTTTCCCCGACCATAAAATTTTCTCATAATAGAAATGAGCCAGTCCCCAAGGGTGTGGTTATCACAACATAATCTCACCTCAATCTGATTAGAGGCATGAGGCTCATGCCTCAAAATGCTCCAGGGTGTGATTGTCTTAGGATAACCATACCCTGTATCATGTCTTATTGATTAACTAATAAAGCTCAAGTGTTATTATTCAGAAGAAGAACTAAGATATCAGCAAGAGATCTGGTTCCGGAATGGGAAGGATTCTTTGAACCTCTCCAAATAACTTCTGTTGCTCCAGTTATAACCTCTCGGAAACGTTGGGGTCACCAGACCCCGGGTTTTGTTTCTTACTGGTGACTGCAGCGTTGGCTTATATAAACTGAACCTTACCAAGAATATCCTTACGTACAGATATGCTTTCCCTGGTCTGGTCCCGTTGCATTTACATTGAAGACTGAGGTTCCAGCAGCATTCAGTTTTCCGGAGAGGATTTTGCAGCCCCGGTGCTCGGGGTCCGCACAGTGCTGGCCAGGCCCATGGTCCGCGGCGGCGTGACGGGAAGGCCGGCGCGAAGGCTCACGCTGCATGCAGCAGGGTCCGAGCTCCTCTGCATCAGAGAAACCTGGAACTGTGCCCCTGACTTCAGTGGAGCAAAACCAGGTTAACAGATACATCTAAGAAGAAAATGTGGCCAATGTGTGCAAGAAGAGCACCAGGAATCTGCTTGTGGAGTAATTTGCACACGCAAGGAAAGGAGGCAAAATGTCCCTCTGTCTCAGAGCTACGTATGATTTTTGACACAAAAGGCCACATTTACATAGGTATTGTAATTCTGGCTATAAAAAGGTGAAGTGGAAAATCTAAAATGGCGAAATGTTCCATCAAACTTCTCCTGCAGGGATGTGCAGCGTGCACCCAGCAAGGGGTCACTGCACAGCAATGCCATCCGCGCTGCAGTCACCCACTGTAACGAATTCCTTGGCAAATTTGCTGTGTCTGTTGTGTTGCCATACGCTCCGCTAATGGAGAATGCTAATTTCTTTAGCTAGCTGGAGAGCTGTCAGCCTGCCCTTTCATGCTGCGTGGCAAAAATAGCTTGCTGCTCCGAATGCCAGCAATGCTCCGTTTTGGAGAGACGCAGCGGGAATGTGGGCATAGAGCAGGCTATGGAAAATACTGGCATTTTCAGTATTGCGTTACCTGTGGCTTCCCAGAGCTGGTAGCCAAAAAAGGCTGCTTTCCTTCAGCATTCTCATCGATGCTTCCACCCCTGTGGCTCTGCCGCCAGTTTCAATTAGGATTGAAAGGGAACAGCAAAAACCGTGGAACAGACAGGGCGCTAAGGCTGTAACCAGTCTCTAGTCCAAATTTCTTTTGTGGGGTTCGTTCTTCTTGAGCCATCTAAAGATTAGACTTAAATTAGACTCTGAGGTTTTGTCGCCTAGGTTCTATACGCAACCAAAGGATGAAGATTAGTATGTTCAGAGGGAGGGCAGTGTTCTCCCAGAATGACAAGGAGCTGGATAAGTCTGTCCCACCGCTGAGGAGAGAGGCAGCCAAGGGGACTTCCTTGGACAAGGCACCGAACTTGTAATGCAACCACATGAGGATGTGTAAAAGCTTTTATAGGCGCACGTGAAGATTCCTGCCTTTATTATAAGCCAGTCTAGACTCTGGGTTATCAGGATTGCTGTTTTCCACTGCCGTACTCCTTCCTGATCCCTGCAGTAAAGCTGCAGAGCAGAAAGCTGGAGGCTTTCTGCTTCCCGCTCCACCTGAATCCTGAGTTCTTCCTGAACCTGAACGCTTCCCCTCACACCCTAAACGCGTCACAGCACGGGACAGGAAGCAAAAAGGCAGGTTTAGAAGATCAGAAAGTATAACACACCCCAAAGTAGTCTTATCTTAATGTAAAATATTTTAGTACTCTCATTGGGCTATCTTTGATATCTTTGCTCTCCTATGGTGTTCGTAAAATATTTTTCTGCTTTTGTTCCTACTTTTGCCCATATGTTTCTTGTGGAGAGTGTCATGTTCTCTATTCTAAGAACTGCTGCCTTAAACAAAGGGTCATCTAGGCTGTAGGAAACAATGTTGGTGTCTCTATAGGTCCATTCCAACCTTAACCATTCTGTGATTCTGTGATTCTTTCCATTTGCTCAAACACGGCAGCACAAAAAGACCACCTTCAGCGTGGGCAGACGGGTTGCTGCCAAGGTGAGGAACATGGTGCATTTGCTGTCTATGCACCTTAAACACGAGGCTGCTGGTTCCCGTACGTGTAGAAAGATAGTTCTCCCGCTGCTCTCCACGCGTGGAGATGGACAAGGGGCCTGATAGACACTTAAAGAGAGGGCTGTAATGCGCCAAAGGCCTTGGAAACTTGGAGGCTGATCACCTGTTCCCCATACAATTACTTTACACATGTGAAACGTGTAAATCTTCGGTCCTTAAAATTCTGCGGCACATCCTCAAGAACAAAAACCACCATGGGACTTGCCTGGCTCCACTCTGGCCTACCTGCATTTTTGTTCGCCAAACTTGCCTGCTCTCCTGGCAGGCGCACAAGTGAGCAGCAGAGGAGACTGTTGCCCTCCCCTCTCTGCATGTGTCTCCCTCCTCTCGGCCCCGGCTTGTGCTGCTCCTCGCTGGGGGCTCCAGCCTGGAACCTGCCCGAGAGGCCCTGCGTGGCGGCGGCGCAGCCGGGCACGTTGGCTCCTTGGGCAGCCCCGCAGCCCAGGGCGCCGGCGCAGGCCGCAGCAGCGAGCAACCCTGCCCGGGGCCCGCGGTGGTTCCTGCAGAGCGGGGAGAGCACCCAGTGCCCGCCGCTGTGCCGAGCGCCGGCCCCGAGGGGTGCACGCGTGTGCGTGTGCATGTGTGAGTGTGTGTGTGCATGTGTGTGTGTGTGCGTGCATGTGTGAGTGTGTGCGTGCATGTGTGTGTGTGTGCGTGTGAGCAGGTGTGTGCGGATGTGTGTGTGCATGCGTGCATGTCTGTGTGCGTATGTGCATGCGTGTGTGCATGTGTGTGTGCGTGTGTGTGCATGTGTGTGCGTGTGCATGTGTGTGTGTTCGTGTGCGTGTGCGTGTGTGAGCGTGTGTGCATGTGCATGTGTGTGTGTGTGAGTGTACGGTGCGCCCGAGCGCGTGTGTTGGGCCGTGCGCAGAAACGCCTGGTCGCGCCTCACTCCAAACTCGAAGTCTTTCTAAGTCCTAGAGTCCGGACTCTAAGTCTTTCCTGACTTCTTGACCCATTTTATCAAAATGTTATCAATATTCTGTCCTTCTTGGAATAGCAGCACACTTAAGCAGACTTTAGCTTTGAGTGTGGTAATTTGAAAACAGTAAAAGTTCATCATTAAACTTCTGTATGACTAAAATAAAGAAAAAAAATATGTTTTATCTATCATCTGGACTGTTGCTCTTTTAAAAGTATATAGTTTGTTGCTCTTTTAAAAGTAAGAGCACGCGTTAATCACAAGGCTGGATTTACTGTGTATTTGTTTGTTAAATTGTCTGAGATTTTCTTGGCATTATCCTGGACCGTGCATCGGTATTGGTACATGTTTTTAATTATGGAGACACCGCTGTCAGTAAAGGTTAGGAGTTAGTATCCATACTGTTACTAAAAAAGGCATTTAATTCCATAGATGGTTTCACTGGTTTCAACAGGACAACCTGACAGTGAAATATCCCTCAAAATCAGAAAAGGGATCAGAGCGCAGTCGTGTAACATTTGAAATATATTTTCGTCCACTGGATGTAGAAGAGTAAGTGTTATTGGGGAGTAAGTACTATTTTCATCCCTGCAACAAGAAATGCAACTGCCTAATTCAGTACAAAACCACATCCTATGTATTTGAACCTAAAAGCAGTAATGCAAGAGAAATGTTACTTTCAACACTGAACAGAACTATTTTTTTAGCAAGGTGTTTTTGGCAGACTTCAGTTTTTTGCGGAGATTGCAAAGTGTTGTTACTGCTGGATAAAAATAACAGCTGCAAGGGAGGCTAGAATTCTTTCTGAGATAACAAAGAACAAAGGAAAGACTCAGGATTGGTGTCGGCTTTACCAGCCAGGACACGCTCCCGTCCACAGACAGAATTCCATCCGGAGCCGCTGTGTGTCCCCATCCGGCCGTGTCAGGGTGTGGAGCCTGGCCCAGATGAATGACCAAAGCAGGGCCAAGAGCCAAGAGCCAGGGACGGAAATGTCCTTTCCTGAAGCCCTCCAGAGAGAGGAGTGTCAGTGTGAGGCTCGGCTGGGGGGCTTGCGCTCCACGCGGGGCCTCGGAGCCCCGTCAGAGCGCGCCGGGCGCAGGGGCCGGGCGCGCGGTGCAGAGCCGAGCCGCGCCGGGAGCAGGGACGCGCCTGAGCGCCGGCTGCGGGGACACGTCTTGTCTGCGCTGCCCGGGAAGGGAGGAATCTCTCCAAATGAGGCCTTCCGTGTTCCTTCTGTGACCAAACCAAACACGGAGCTATCCCCGCTCCCCTGCGCCAGCCAAGGGGCCTTTGCGGATGATGTGTATCAGCCTGGAATGTTTATTCTGCACAAACCAAAGAACAACAGGATAAAGCAGCGCTTGCTCATTCCTGAATAAGTTAGTATACATGCCCTGGAGAGGTTCTGATCTTTGGTCTTTGCCTTTGGAAAATTATATGCTGCTTCTATGTCTCTGACTTGTCAAAAGAGAGGGCCAGCTCTGCACAGTTTGGCAGTGCAGTGTGAGATGAAAAATGAAGATATGAATGATTTAAGAATGCATTTTTGTAATTATTGGAATATGTGTTTGGTTTCCCTGCAAGGACAAGAGGCAGAAGGGGCTAGCAATTTGAGAGATCCTGGGAGACAATAAACATCCCATGTACCCTTTGCTGTGAGCAGACAGAAAGATGTAACTCACTCCAGGGCAGACCCAGTGCAAAGAGCCCCAGTCACCAAAACCCTCATTGTGCAACTTGGCACCTAGACTCATACACGGCTCTCTGCAAGGGAATACTTCTGCTGAGAACACTTTTCTCATGTTAGAAGCTGAAAATGTGATTTTCCTGCCGCTACTGTAGATGGATGATAGGTTTGCTTGGTTTGAAAATTTTTCTCTACTTGGGAGTGGAGGACAACACAGAATAATTTCATGTTGGACACTTTCCCACTCAGTGGGTGACTTACAAGTTGTATTTTAAGCACAACCTTATGTTTTCCTAGCTTTTGCCTTGGGCTGGATGATACAGACCCCTGTGAGATTCAAATCCAATCAGGAAAATAAATAAATAAATAAACTGTAACAGAGAGGTGCAAAATGTTTGCTTGAATACAAAAGGGAGGACTGTGACCTTTTTGTTTGCGTCTTACAAATATTTGCATGCTCTTTGATTATTGCAGAGATTGAATATTAAGCTAGACATTTATCTGAAGCAAATAAACCAGTTTCACGGTTGGTACCAAGTCTGTCGAGGCCCCATGGGCCGTTAGCAGCTTCCTCGGGCAGCGCTGCCCTGCGAGGGACTCCTGGTCCTGCCGCGCGCTGCGGTGCGCGTGCCTGTGCGTCCCGCGGTAAAACCGGGCTCTTCTCTTCCTTCAGAAACCCCCACGCTTCTCCCCACGGTGCCCTCACCGGCACCCAGAGCTTTTGCAGTTTGGCAACTAATAGTGCACAGTCTGGCACGGTCAGAAAGAGGACGTCGTTCCTACCTAAAATACGTAAAATCTCTTTCCGTGTGGCCCTCAAGGTTTTGGGGGCTGTGTCCAAACAGGCACTTGGACGTTGTAATGCTGAAGGTCATAGTTCCTGAGCTGTAGGCACCCGCTGACATTTTTAACATCCAAATTTGATCCATGGGTATGCTGGAAATTTGGCACCTCGGAGTGGGATTTATAGAAGGCAGCTGAGTGGGGAGCTGCCAAAGCTGGGCAGTAGCACTGCCAGGGAGACAGGACCATGTTCTAAATTCTGTCCCTTGCTGAGAACTAACTGTCTTACTGTGGGCAACAAAAGATGCCATTTTGGAATCACTCTGCCGAACCTTGTCCTGGAAGGTCGTCGTCTTTCCCCGGAGGATAGGAGCGCTACGTGCTGGGCCCGGAGACGTGCGTGTTGTTGCATGTGGTCCTGGCGCTTGGGCGCTCCTGCCACTTGTCTGCGTGGAGCGCCCCTCTGCCATGGCGTTTGCAGAAGGCCGGTGAGTTCTTTGCTGGCTGCCGAAACACCAGGAGTGTGAGAGAGGAGCCTGCAGCGTCTGCCCCAGGATGTTGTGGGCTCTGCGATGTTTGTGATGGACTTGGAGGGAAAGGCTGCTATGGCAGAGGATGAGAATGGTGCATTAATTGCCTTAGGTGGAAACAAAATCACTGCTAATCAACAGGCAGATCTATAATAGCTGGTTTGACCTGTTTAGCTACTAAATAAATATTTGGCTTCAGATAAGAGTTGACATTAAAAAAGAAAAAATCAACATCATTAACTTTGTAGAAGAACAGCTGGGAGATAATATCAAAAGGAAACTCATATATCCATGTTTATTTTTATCTATAACGCATGGACTTCTTTCCACCTAATTTTTGCCATCCAGCAGTGACCTAATTGTCTAGACTCCCTCTCTAGTCTAAGGAGAAAGTGCTAGATGGGATGAATCACCTGCCATGGGTTCCTATTTAGAGATTTGTCCCAGGTGGCAGGAGTGTCCCTCTGGAAATGCTTGTTTCTCTCCTTTGACTGCAGGTGGAGACTTTCGGTGGCCCCAGCTAAATGCCTGGCTTGTAGATAGGCACAGCCGAGTAAGAGAAGCCCTGTGTTTTTGTGTGCTCCTTCCCCATCTGCTTCCCAAATCCGCCTTGTTTCGCTGGAGACGGTGCAGGGTTTTGCTGAGGACGTTCCTGCTGTGCTGCTCCGGGGGTAGCAGCATTTGTGGCGCCTGCCCCTCCAGGTGGCCCCTTGCAGCCCTGGGGTCTGCAGGGCTGCCGGGAAGGGCACCCTGGGCTGGGGGGACACCCCGTGTCCCCGAGACCCCGCGGCAGGGCCGGCGCGGCAGCCGCAGTCCCGCGGGCTCCCAGGCTGCGGGAGGGGCGGCCGCAGGCCCCAGTGGCGCGTGAGCCGGCGGCAGCTTTGCCTGCGGAAGAGCGAACAGATTTCCTTGCGGGAAGAGCCATGCGGGCGCGGAGCAGACGTGATTATTCACAAGCGAGAAAGACTGGCAGTGCTGCCAGTGCGTCCCCTCCTGCAGAGCTGCTCTTTTGCTCCCCAGAGCCCTCGCGCAGCCGGTGGCTAACGTGGGCTCCTCGCAGCAGGGGTGGAGGAAACCAACCTGCGGTGGCCTCTCGCTTCTGCCCGCGAAGGCCCAGCCGGTCAAGTCATTCGTCTTGTGCTCCACAGAGCAGCAGTCATTCATGGGCAAGCTGAAATTGCCAGAAACTCTCTTTTTGTAGCAAAAAAATAATAAACAGCCCTGTGAAGCTCATGCAGAGCTAGCCAGCTTAACCAGCTGCCAAACTCTGCTCAGGAAAGAAGACAGATGAAAACAAACCCACTCTCGCTGCGCATTAGCTAGCCCATGCTGCAAACTTCCTCCTCGCCACTTGCCTGCCACTCACACAGCCAGACAGGCTGTCATTATGAGCCACCCGCTGCCCCAGCTTTGCCCCAATTTTTTTAAGCCCTACAGCACTGTCATTTGATGTGTCTGGCAAGAGAATTAAAGTAGATGAAGACTGAGGATACCACTCCCTTAGGTAATGATATATTCTGATTCCCTCCAGCTATCTTCCTGACAACCCAGGCCTCCTCATTCTGGCCCTACTCTGCTATTCCGCAGACCAGAGAATAATTAAACTCCTCTACATAAGGCAGGGCTTCATTCAACATTCAGCTTAGACTCTCTTAAAAACGCTTGTGACAGATGGGGTATATTCTGTGCCATAGCAGAAAGTTAGTTGGCATGCAATAGTCAGCAGGAAAAGCAGGCAAAAATACCTGGCATGCATCAGCCAGGAAGGAATGGAGACAAAAACACTGAAGTGCTGTGTGCAATTGAAACACAGCCCTAAATAAGGCCTCATAAATATGAACAGTAAATGCTAGATCTTGAAATTATTATGTAGATATTATCTCAAATGCATTCAGCAGGGATAGAATCACAAAAATATTATCTGCTGATCCATCAGCTATGCAAGGCACCTCGAGATGAGTTATTCTGGAAATCCGGCAGTGCTGCAAGTCAGGAAAGCTCTGCCTTGGAGAGCAGCGTGATTGAGTCAAAATTACTCGATCCAAATCACACAGGAAAGCAAAAGGGGGATCTTTAACCAAGTGAGCTGTAGTCTCTTTGAGTTGCCTAATAAGGGAATTTTAGGAGGAAAGTTTTTAGGATAGCAGCTCAAATCCCTTCTGTTTGGCAACACACGCGTCCTGGCGTGATCCTGGTCTTGTCTGGCTTCCGAACGGGCGCTCCGAGCAGCGCTGCTGCTGGCCTCTGCGGGCTCAGCCGCGTGTCTGCAGGCAGCAGCTGCCACTAGGGAACGTCCCTCCTACCCTAAAGGTGAAGGCAAGGGAATCAAAAACCCGTATCCAAAATACGCAAATATAATATACACAAAAAATATACAGCTCATTTTTAACCCAAAGACACCGATGCTCACTCATTCTGATAAAATGAAACTCTCTTGAAAAGCAGAGCTCTCATGGCTTGTGATATTATCGCCGTCTTGGAATGTGTGTGCACGTACAGGTACTTTTTTATTATTAATTGTGTTAAATAGGTGATGGATCACATGTTATTGTAACAAGAAAAACAGGTTTGATAAAATGAAGCAAATATTTCAGTGAATAGAACATCCTGACATAATTATTTTTTGAAGCGATAAGATAGGCAAACATAAGAACTAGGACCTGAATCAAACTGAATGTGCTGTAATTTCCTTAATTATGTGGACGAAGTTTCATGACCCCCAGAGGCGGTACCAAAACCCAAGGGCTGTTCTTGGAGCGCGTCTCCTTGCGCAGGGTGAGCTGAGGCGGCGCGCGCGGCTCTGCGCCGGGCTCTGGCGGGAGCCGGTGACGGGTCTCGGAGCCCTGCAATGGGCATCAGTTCCACTCTGCAAACTCCATGTGGATTTCCATGCAACCTCAGCTGTCCATTTTAAGTCAGGAAATAGAGAATGTCTGAGAAACTGAAATAGTCCCAGAAGGGTAAAGACCAAGGGAGCAGCATTGCTGGGGAATGGCAGCCAGCCGTAGGCTGCTCATAACCCTTGGTGAGCAACTTCTCAAGTGGAAGGAGAGCGGCACCCGGGGAAGGGGAAGGGACTGATGCCCAGAGCAGACTGGTAGAGCAAGCCCGAATGCCAGGGAACAGGAAACTGTCCATGGGGCTCCCCCCTCAATGTGCCATGAGGGAAGAAGCTCCCAGGCAACCGGGGACCCTCCAAGGGGCCCCTGCTATTTCTTGTTTTTTTTTTTTTTTTCTTTTTGCCTCTTGGCTCTCTCGTGTTTTCCTGTGGGTGAGACGGGTGACTGCTCGGTCAGGAAGCCTCTCTGTGAGGCCGCGGGTGCCTCGCTGCCACATAGCCTCGTGAGCGAGGATGGGTTCAGAACTTCCCTTGGGCAAGGTCCTTCTTTGGGCCCACGGCTGAAGGCGTCTGATGGTCCCCAAGGCGGGCATTACGAATTTTGTGGCCTTGTATTTTGGTTTCATGCCCTTCGTGCATAGTTTCAGTTTTCAGGGGTGTGCTTTAGCTATCACAAGTCATAGACCATAGACACAGATAGAAGTTTATTTACATATACAATCCTATTGCTTTTTCACCAGATAAGCTAAGAATTGCCAGCTACTGTTATTCTCCTAATTAGCTGGAAACTAATTCAGAAAATTAGTCCTACTTTCCCTAATTAGTTGGTGACTAAATGACTTTGGGCTAACATGGTAAAGAGAACAGGTGAAAGGGATGGTGGCCTGCTAGAAGAATCATTGCTGCCAAGTATCAAGTGTCCACTTCCCACAGGAGAAGCTAGTTAGTTATGACACGAAAGGGAGCAGAGGATCCCTGATCAAGAGACCTGGCTGGAGTGGCTCATCTGAAAGTCCTTCAGCTAAGCCAGGGAGAAGGAGGGCAGGGAATGCACGGGAAAGTGGGTACCTTCTTACCTGGCAAGACATGCAGAAGGCAGCTTCCAAGAATGGCCATCTGCTCAGGACTGCTGAGGAAGAAGATCTGAGTTTGTGGATTTTCCTTCTAAACACAGCAAGGCTGAGCTGACTGGAACAGGAAACTGTGTCACTCTGATGTGTGGACTTTGCTTTGATGTTTCCTGGCCGATAGCTGAGCCCTTTGCCTGCCACTCGGAGGCAGTTTTATGGGAATGGCTCTCCTGAAGATATGTGTCAGTCTGGAAGACTGGGTGGGTTTCCTCACTTGCTCTGTATCTAATAAAGGAAGAGGAGTCGCTTTGTGATCTGTGCGTTTTACCCTCTGCTGCCAGTGCTGGGTGATAACCTTGGATAACAAATGTTGTCCTGAGCAGACCCACCAGGAAAAGCAGGGGAATGTGGAAAACTGCGCAGTGAGAGAACAACTTTTTATTCAAGACTGTTTTTGTAAAAAATCAAAAACTCTTAGCCATGGTAGAACATCCTGCCCAGCAGTGATTGCAAACTCAAGCAAAAGATAAGAGAAAAACATTTAAAAGTTTTTATTATTTAAGAAAAAATTAAAAGGGATCAAGTTTGTTGTTTCAGTATGAGTTAATTCATCTGAGATTTGATCATTATAACAGGAATGCTATAGTTAAGTCCAAATGCACTTTCAGTGCATCTCTAGTTTTCTGAGCAATTAAAGACTTAACACTATTTGCAATGTATGTTATGTTTTCTTCAGTATCTGAGAGGCATTTGGAGATGCAGAACGTTAGGTCTTTATTGATGGAGCTCTAGAGAGGTGTAAAACAGTGCACTCAAACAGGTAAAATGCTACTGAAAATAATTTTGAAAATATTCTAAGGGGAAATATTGAATGATCAGTCAAGGCCTCTTCTGCAATATGACCCTTGCTGCCATTTTTGGTTGTATTGGCCAACATGATTTATAATGCCATAAATGTTGGGGCAAAGTTTTAGCTGAAAGTCTCTTCAGAGATGTCCCCCAAGCTGCAGTCCTCCTTCTTCTGTTCCCTCTCCAATAACAGAGGTAATCTGAAGACCATCATATTTTTATTTAGGACATCTTCCTATCTCTGCTTAAGAAATTAGTGGTTTCTCAAGCCTTAAGCCTTAGTGGTTTCTTTAAGCCATTTCTCACAAACATAAACACTGGAGGATGAAACCTCCAAAGACACTTAGTGTAGATTTAGCGATGAATGCAGAGGAAATAGTGGGAAATGGAGTGGGCTGGTATTCCCAGTTAGGACGCAACCAGCTGCTCCTTGACTTCGAGTGCTCTGACAGTAACCAGAGATGCGGGGACCTCAGCAAACTTATTCCATATCACATTCTGGTCATCAGGATCCATCCCAAGGATCCGTCCCAGGCCAGCAGTAAATTCAGGTTTCACTAGCAATAGAAAACTTTAATCCAGGTAAGGAAGCCCTCTCTCCATCCCCTCCCGCTTACTCATGCACTGTAATTTGTGGAAGCAATTGCTGTGCAAATACAAACCAGCGCTGCAACTGGTGTGGTACCTGGTATTTGTACTTAAGCAAAGAAGCATGACCCTATGAAAGCAACGCAGCCATGTGCTCGGATACTGTGCTCTGCACCTTGCAGGAGCCCAGGAAATGCAGCAATGGCTTCAAATGCTCTGCAAGAGGCAGGACAAAGAAACCCCATCTTGCACACAGACCCTGCGGAAGTGTGAAGCAGACAGATAGTGTGCACGCTGTGAAGTCTGGCAGACCACCAGAGGGAGTAAATGCAGGTCCTTGGCTTCTCACTGCAGATAAGGCTGTTTTATTTCCACTTCTCAAGGCTTGTGCCCTTGGTCTTTAAGGGAAGACCATGCTCCCTGGATACCATGTCTTGCATCCCAGTGTGTTTCCAGTGTGGATGGTATGGTGGGCAGACCAGCTGCAGAAAGGTAGTACCAAGTGATAAAGAAATGTATTAAAATATTTCTATTTGAGACAGTATTTACTCATTTCTCGTGTACACCAAACATGAATCTCACTTGTTAGTTTAATATTATAATTACACAGTTTGGTGGATGTCAGTATCTTCATGTTTAAGAAAAGAAGCATATATTTGCTTTGTGCCTATAAATACATTCATGAATGCACATATTTATATTCATATATACAAGAGAGACAGAAGACTGAGTCACTTGCCTCTGTAATGTAAGAAACACCCTGTATCTGCTTAATATCCAAGCTGTTTCAACATCCTAAGATGAGATGGGTCTGGAATCTAGCACAAGGCAACCACCACCCATCTATTAAACAGGAAACTCTCTTGATGACAGCAGGTCATAGGAAGCACGCTAAGAGTTCTTCTGGTATCAGCATTTGATCAGATTGTGCATCTTTATTTTATTTATAAAATTTATGTTTCATGACTGATGAAGCTGGTATTGAACTGGAATTTCTCAGACCTCCTTTCTTTGCTCTTGTCAAGGGGGAAATAAAGTCAGAATCCAAACCTTGGCTGACTAATGGTATCGGCCTACAGATTCTTATCTCTCAGGACTCTCCACCACTCAAGCAAGTCAAAAGCTTCTCTACAAAAAAAGTGAAGCATTTCCATGCATTTATTGTTCACAAATGGAAATTATTTGGTGATTTAGCCTACATCTTGCTGCTCAAATGTTGCTAAACTTGTACACAAAACCAGAATCTCTGTATGTTAATACAATTCAGATCAGAATAAGTATATTTAAATAGGTTTATTAAAGGCACATATATGCTAGGTTTCAGATTTCGGTGATGCAGAAATAACCAAACCATTATTTTCTCTTAAAACAGAGTATTAGCTTTTCTAATTAAATTGCAATGTTGCAATTTAAGTTGCTAGTAGATGGTGCTTACAACACATAAGTAAAGCACGCATACAAGCAAAGTAGGCAGTATTGATATTGTTAAGAATTTAAATTCTGGGATGATTTAACTTGCTTTTATGGTTTTAATACTAAAAAATAAGTGCTTTCCTCATCTCAACAGAATATATACCAAGCATTTATTTTATAATATATTGTTTTTTTCTGTAATAAATATTGAGTGCTTAATGTCTTTAAAAAATCTCTAGTTAAAAAGAAAGATATTTTTATTGCATATAAATATTTATTCTGCAGCACTTTTGCAGATCTTTTCATGCGAGACTAAAAAGGCTGGGGCACTGGCTACATCCAGCAGCCTTTTCTCAAGCAAAATTCCAACGCACCGTGGTTTTACTGTGTTTTGTGATATAATACAAGCAATGGGTCAAAATCCAATCTGCACTTCTCAGACTATACAAATCCCCTGCACAAATGCCAGCCTCCTCTCCCCAGATATTCTGCATTTATGACATGGAACAACATTTTTTAGCAGAAGGAAGTAAGTGTGGAAGTAAGGGAGAAAATAGATTGAGCAAGGTTTGCAGAGCACAGTCTCCTCACCTGCGTAGCTGTTATCGGCTATCACTGTTATGTAGTACCTGTTACAACTTCAATCACTATAATTATAGGTTGAATTAGGACTTGTTTTTATTACTCAGAATGTTCCAGACCTTCAGCTGGCCCCTCCAGAAGATGAATCTTGTTGGCAAAATACTTATTTGCAGTGCACATGCAACTTTTGTTTTGAGCTTTTATCTTAAGTGTGAAGAAGTAAGGCTGAAATCAAACTGTTAGGCACACTCCTTTCTAAGAAACCTTCACGATTGCTGCTACACTGGGTTGTTCAAGCTTTAAAGGAGATGCTGAGATTATTTTAAACTTGTCTTTCTGCCCTTCCTGGCAGTGTTACTGTTTCCCATCCCTGCTCAGCTGACTTGCATAGTGAAAGCAGACTGGTTATTTTCACTTGCAGGTTTCGCTGCCAAATGCAACAGTGTTATCCCTGTTTCCAAAACAGCAGTATTTTTTTTCAAATATTTTAATTGTTAAACTTGCCTCATCGCCCTCCTTTCACCCATTCTAAAGTAAAAACTTACAATTAATCTGAAATGTGTCAGGGAAGCACAGACTGTTCACACATTGCCTCCTCAGAAAACTGTAATGCTATTTTAATCCATGGTATCACAGGTGAAGGAATACAGTAATTGATTTGATGCTTTTAATTTCATTAATTTATTAATTTTTCCCTCCATTCTTTTGGTCGAAAAACATTGAGATTTTTCATGTCTAAGGCACAAGTGTGTGTAATTTTCCAGAATTTTAAATATCGATCTTCAGACTGTCTATTAATATGATGGGTAGTGATGAAGTAGAAATGCGAAACTTGTGCATCATGTAGAACCAGGGGTTGGTACACAGTATTGGCACAAAGTTATTCTATATTTATTTAATGAATTTTTATTTTGATTCTGATAACATCTTGTAGAAATCAGGGCTAATGCAGTTCTCACAAAATTTTCCACAGATTATCTTGAGGCAAGCACGTAGTAATTGGGTGTTGAAAAAATGTACTGCAGAAACAGCTCTAGACAAGTACAGTCTGCATTACTCAGGAAGTTGTAACATGTAAATACTTAAAGTGCATCTTTGAAATATAATGATACACAAATTCCTAGTTTAAGCATCATCAGCACAAGGGCATTTATCGGTGTGGGTGGATACATTTGGGGGATAAAGGATTTTTTTTTCTCTTTGTTATGTTGAAATGTGAAATAGTACTAAAGGTCTGTCAGAGAGCTGACATAACTTGGGGAGTTCCAGAAAATTCTCAAGATGGTCAATGGCCTGTAAATATTTTCATCCTAGTGAGTTGGCCCCATCAGGGCTCTTCTCCCCTTCACCGCTGTAATGATCCCGGCCTAGGGACATCTCTCACAGGATTTTGTTCTGTTGCTGTTTCAAACTGTTACACTCCTGTGAAACATTCAGTTTCCATCATCTGTTATTTTTAGAGCAAGAAAAGCTCCCTTCGAGCCGCTTCCAGTGGCTGTGCTCACTCCTGTGCTTCAACAGGGCCCTTCAGGCAGCCGCTGGGCGCGACATTGGGCCACAACGGGTACCTTGTTATTCTAAATAGGAAAAATTCTAGTGGAAAAACAACAGCCCTATTTTGAATTATCTGAACACTTAAAACTGCCTCTAACTTAAAAATCAGGCCCCACATAACAAAAGCTACTGCAGACATCAAAGTGGCCAGCTAGCCAAAGGAACAGTTGTTTAAAAGATTTGGCATTTTGTCTTTAAACTTCTCAGAATCAGTAATGCTGAATGCCAGCTCTGCAGGAAAAGAAAACTTCCAACACTTGCCTATAGACATTTTCAAAAATAGATTTTTTTAACTGAAATAGAAGCATACAACAAATGAGCGCAGTAAGTTAAAATACTGCTGTCTTAAGTAACAATGTAGAACAAAATCTGCTGATGCCTTGACTGATCTGACAGAAGTGTATCATCTGGGTAAAAGGGGTCTTAAAATGAAAATCAGAGGACAGGAAATGTGCCTGTTTCCTTTAGACATCCGCTTGTCCTGTCTTCTGCCTCCCAGCAGTGCAGTCCCAGGGCTGAGGGAGCAGAGAGAGCCACCTGCTTCAGCCACAGCCTGACGCGGGTGGCTCTGTGCATGCCAACCTGCCCTTGGCCTCCTCTGCCAGGCACCGAAACGTTCCAGAAAATGTTATTTGCAGAGGGAACATTATCAGGCTTTAGGACTCCTTTTACAGAACTGCTTGGTAATTACAGAAAATACGTTCTGATTCAGTATTTACATTGTAATTGGATTTATCCAAGAAAATCATTTTGGATTTGGTTTGACGAGGTTTGAATTGCAAAACAAGCTTTGCAACTATATTAATCAAGTCAGCCTGCTATCAGAATGACAGCCTGTTTTGCCACTGTGAGACTTTGTTGGTAGACTCAAGTGCCAAAATAAGCAGAAATGCTGTGTTATTCTCTAGGGGCAAGTATAGGCCAGTGTGCTTTCAATTCACCCTTTGAAGACCTACCCACAAAATGATATAGGTGTAAGTCCTATCAGAAGCTACTTGTAGCTGAGAGGAGAGCAGTTATGATTCTCTGTCTCATGAGCTTATTTAGCAAACTGGTATTCTCTCTATTTGCAGCTTACTTGCAAGGGAAAACTCAGTTTTAGTGTAGTACTTGTAGTTTGGCAATATGAATCCTTTATTTATCTCTTTTTCCAGAGGCATAAAAATATCAGGGACTGAATAATGAGCCTGAACTTGCACAACCTACTAGCTTATGATCCATGACTGCAAATGTAACTGAACTGGGCCTAGTGTGGGGGTGCCCCACGTAGGGCTCACAAGTCATATCCAGTCCATCCAAAGAGTTTCAGCCCATGGCTGCTCCATGATGGTCTTTCCCAGGGTCATCCCCTTGGCCAGGAGATTTTCCTGGTAACTATTCCACCCTCTTTCTTAAGGGCTTTGTGTATTTTCCATTATTTGCTTAGAAATGCACCCATCCATGCCATGATGTGACAGGTCTATTCCTGTGGTATGCGAGTATGTGAGAGGCTCTGTTCCGACCACACTACAGGGGAAAGACAGGGAGCTGGAGCCTGTGAGGGCTCCAACAGGAGGTGATGTGGCCCACCCTCACTAAAAAAAATCAGATAACACCACTCTAATGTAATAATAACCGCTTGTGTAAGCATTTTTGATGTGAATGTTCGCATACAAGAAAAGGTATTTGCCAAGGTCCCATCTTGAACCCCTTAATTAGAGGAGTACTTCTGTTAATTTCATAAGATTACTTGCCTAAATATGTACCACTCCTGTGAGGAAAGTGTTGTATTATTTAGCCCTAAACAAATTAGAATAAGTTAAGCAGATTGACAGGCAAGGAGACCATTAAAAGATGAAAAGGAATCACAGAGCCTGTTTTGTTGTGAATGTTTGCTTGATTATTTGTTAGAAGGATACAGTGGCAGACATTTGGATTTTGTTTTTATCAAGACTAAGCCAGGCTTCTCCCAATCCTTTTTTTGTTTGGCTAAGTAAGGCAACACACAGAAATGTCTCTGACTTGCCATTTTCTTTCTAAAAGTAGTTCCTTTGAATTCCCTGGACATTCTGGATCTGGAAATTTTGCCCACCAAGTACCCCAGCCCGTTTGCTTTGCTGACTTGCTGCTGCAGTTCTGATACCTCTTAGAGAGTTTGGAGAGCTTCTCCCACTGGAGCTTCTGGCCTTCTGGGAAAAGGGAGAGCTTCTGGGAAAAGCAGCTTCAGGATAAACTGGAGGAGCAGCACCTAGAAAACAAAAACTCATTCAAAAGTGTTAGGTACATTTGTGACAATATAAAATAATAGAGAGGAGTATGATCATTTCTATTTAAATCATGCTTGCAATGTCTCATAACTTTCTGCCTGAGGGCACATTTTTTAAAAGTTCAGGCAATATCTTCTTCTGCAGAATCATCTGTAGGGTCTCAAAGTGGGGGCAGCAATATAAAAGTCTCTCCCTTAGCCCCACAGCAGAATGCCTCCTCAAGCTTCTGTAAATGCTGGCTTCACTCTGCATGGTGAACTATTGAAAATCAAATTTATGTATAGTCACTGATAACTATTCTTACAAACATTGCCAACCACTGCTAAAAATCTGCCCTCAGCTACAAATACAGATGCTTTTGCCAAAAATCATGCCTGATTGTTATAAAAAACCCTCTAATATTTTCCCCTTTTCTAAACTTCTGTTTTTCAATCAGTGAAGATTGGAGATGTTACTAAACGGTGGTAGTGGATTATATTTCCTTTAACATCTCTGTGTACAAGCTCTCACCACAAGCTATCAGAGCTTCAAGGTATTATGTTTTGACAGTTTAAGATATTTAACAGTATATTTTAATTCATTGAGAAGTAATGTATCAGATCACCTGTTTCATTAAGGTGTGAACCACCAAACTTAACTTTGTCAATGATAAGGGATGAGAGTAAATGCTTCCGTTTCTAAAGAAGAAGTTGACACATGAGGTCTAAATTAATGGGAACAAAATAGTTATTTATCTAATTTTCTTATTCACAGCTGCTTTCTGTGAATGTTGGGTTTTATTTCATGTACTTTCTCTGGTAGACTGTCAAGGATGAGAAAATGGTAACAAACTCTCTTCTCTAGTATCTATTAGTCCTGTTTCTTTACCTAAACCAGACATATCATTTACTGAATGTAGGTTTTTAGATTAAAATATAAATTTAGGCATTTAAGGCAATATAAGTAAAAAGCCCTTCAAGGTAACTAAATGACTCCTTTTTAATTATAGCTTTATCACAGGTTTATTAAAATAATTCTCAGTAAAATTAATTTCCTTCCAAGGAGCAGAACACTGAATTAAAAGAAAAGCAATTCTGAATCATGGGCTAAGATACCCAGTAGTGGGTACATTTAATCAGTCAGCACTGCACCTAATGAGTGCAGTTGCTGAGCTGCCCAATTAATGTATCCTTGCTATGGCAGAGTTAGTCTCAATTAAATACGTAATACCAAGAAGGAACTAGCTATTTAATCAGCTCCGCTAAGACATTGGGTTTTCTAACCTGTCACTACCTAAACCACCTATGCATTGTTTAACATACATCAGACATTAAGACAGCAACTTGCTGAGCCATCTATTTTACTACAAGTCTGGAAGCAGCAATTTACTGCTCTTAAACAGTTAAAAGGAAATTTTTCTTAGCTTTATCCTTACTAAATGCTTTAAGTAAAACAAATAAAAAGTACAGAAGAAGGCTTGATTGAGTGACTGACAAACTAATTCTGAAGAAGTCTTATTAATTTAATGTTGTTGAATGGCAAAACAGCTTGGAAAATTGAGTGAGAGAAACAAAAAAATTAAAAATGCTACAAGCTCTAAATAAAACATAAAAACATTTTGTGTGTGTGTGTGTGGGGGACTATTACACATGAGTCTGTGTTTGATATGTGGCATATAATTACAGGAAGTTTGTAGAAGGTGCCATGATACCTGTCAATTATGAGCAAGCAGCAAATGCGGATAACATACATAATTCATCAGCAGACTGCCCTTTGTTGTTAAGTCGACTGATTTAGCTCCATAATATAACTGCTTATTCAAAACAAGACATTTAAATTCAAATGAAATACTGTTACCTCTACAAAATGTGCTCAGTTATTGTACGGATTCCGATGTATATGTATGCATTGCTAAATGTTAGCAAGGAGCAGTACAACTACACAAATTTACATGTGCTCACAAATCTGTTGTATTATGAGGAAAAAAAAAAAAAGCAGTGTTATCAATAATAGAAAAGTCATCTCTTATATTCTTGTATGCTGGAATGTTTTAGCCGATTATGAATTTCTACAGGAAGGGTTTAACAATTCCAGTGATTTGAATGTGTGCATTATTTATTCTGCTATTCTCACACCCATTATTTTTAATAACTGAAAGTATACTTTAAAATTAATTTAACGAAGCAGCGTATACGTCAGTTCAGATTTTCTATACAAGGGCAGGCTTTAAGTGTGTTGATTGGATTATTGTGGCAGCTTTTATGCTTTTTTTCTGAGTAGGAGTGTCCTCACCTCGCATAATATGTTCAGCACTTTTTTACCTGTCTTAAGGTAAAAATGTAAAAAGAAAATCTATCAAGATGAAAAAGTCTGATAGAAATATGAGGGTTCTAAAATTGCTAAAGTCCAATGCTTGTCTATAAAGATGGAAAATAATTTGCCACTTAGAAGGAGATCTGAGCTACAACATAAATTTGTGTACTGTATAAAAAAACTACAGAGAAGACAAGTGAGCTTTGTTTATTTAGTATTTCATGATATAAGAAGGAGGAAGCACGTTGTGAAACCAGAAGGACAACAAATAGAAAACTTATGGGAACATGCTGCATACGTGCTCTATATGAAAGAGAGGTTTTTAGCAGCTGGGATTCACTTCTGTAAAATGAGAGGGAGCAAAGACTTCTTTGCTTCTAAAGCTGAGAGCTTAGTAGGATTTCTCAAGTGTTTGAACTTCTGTGAGCAGCGAGAGCATTCCTTCCTTTACATAGAGCAAGCCGTGCAATGTCCCGTTGATTGTGTATCAAGGCCCATACGACTGTAGCGAAGTCTCGCTACCGAATGGGTGCATTTGCCCCATAAGGAGCCTGTCTGCATTTCTTGTGCTCTCTCTGGTACCAGGTAGGTAGGTAGTGTGTTTATATATATAATATTCCCAAGGGAAAAAGGAATTTATATAGAATAAAATAAATATATAAAATTTAAGAACACTTCAGGCTTAGTGGAGGCTTCTGGAGGTGATGTTCCCCATGCACTTACTTGTCTCTTGCCCTATGTGCACACTGTGTGCTGGTTCGCCGAGTGGGAGCAGAGCGATAGTAGTAGGAGCAGGGAGCCTCGTGTGCATGTCAGGAGTGTGAGAGTTGTGAAGCAGCTGCCGCTCAGCAGGGCAGGAGGCCTCTCCCCTCAGCAGTGAGCTGAAGGAGTCCCACCAAAGAGGAAAGGGGAACGGTAGAGGCACTGTGAGGCAGGGAAAAGGTGAAAATTGCTACCTCTGGGGAGCTTCTTGCTGAAGTTTTGCCACCAACCTAAAGATAAGGACATTTTCCCTGTACTTAGTAGCATTTGTTTACCCAAGTCAACAGGGTTGTTCTGTCCTGCCTCCGTTTGCACCTCCAAAAGGCTTATGAAGGGCAGATGTGTTTCTTTTGCCTGTACCAGGCTCTCCTGGGTGATGCTGCTGCTAAAGCCACTAACCCAGGATCCCTTAACCAAGGCCTCTCTGCTGTACTGGGACCTGGTATATTATCAAAATGCCCCTCACAATTTAGGATCATGAACACTCTAAGTAAACAGTGAACAGTGTACACTAACAGTGAACAGTGAACAGTGTACAGTAAACACTCTAAGTAAACAGTGGATTGCTGAGTTATAACTCATAATTGTTCACACATTTCTAAGTGAATTTGATTACGGAAGAAAAAGCAAAAATATTCTCCCCCCACAACACCCTTAACAAGACCATAAAGGGGCGGGGGCGGAGGAGGGCAGGTTTAGCTCTATCTAAAGATTTCTTAAAGTAGTTTGGGGAAGGAATGATAGCAGAGGAAACATGGAGCTCTAGAGATGTAGAAAATGGCCTTTGGGAAGCAGGAAAAGAATAGAAAAAAGTATTTGTATTTCCTAAAATGCAGTATTTTATTATCTGTCAATGCTTCAACTCATGCATATAGAGAAAGAGTTACCTTTGGGTTCAGATGGATGGAAAGTGTTTGCAAAAAATAATGAGAGAGTGGTGGTTTCTGAGGGACAAGCTAGAATGAACCTTTTCTTTTTCACTGACCTACCAAGGAGGGGTTTTGAGCATGGACAGAAACTTTTGTTTACTAAAGATGTCCCCACCAAGAAGCAAAGAACCTGCCTGGCCCAGTAATTTATAGAAATTTCTATTTATAGAAAAGGGGCTGTTTAGATCTATGTGCTGTTGTTACAAAAAGAAAGAGCCCAACTGTATATACTTTTTTAAGTAATTGCGGAACAGTTTCATGCTTTAAGGTACAAATAGTTCTTACAGACAGAACAGCGTAACATACTCCAAAGAACTAAGAACAATAAATAAAGACATATTCTCTTGAAGCACACAGTGACAGACACTTCACTGGCAATATCGTACGCTGGAATAGGTCAGAGATGATGTTTTCTAAAAATCTTTTATAAATTCTTACCATACTCTTGATATAGCTAGTTAGCTATGGTCTTTATGATCATATTCTTTATAAGTCCAAAAGGATACTAAATACTGAGTAATGTTCATCTGTTTTGAACACGAACACAGAAATAAAAAGTAAAACTCATTAAAGGGATAAAGCTAAGTTGCTGCTCTGAAATACCATCTGTAACGATGCACACTGTTCACAGTGTAGGTTCTTGCAGAGCCAAACCCACGGGCTTCGCCCAAGAAGTGCTGGGATTTTTGGGTCTCCCTGCTGTTGTCAACTACTCTGACAGTCTCTGTTCAACTCTCATTTGTGATAAAATACAGGACACAGTGCTAGCTACCAGGGCACAGGGCAGAGGCCTCTGACAGGGCAGGCCACTGATATGCAGTGGTCTGCTGGCAGATGACTAACAGCTACTAAGACAGCTAGATTCAGGCACATATCAGACACTTACCATTTTCCAGGTTGGTTATAACAGCAGCTGCTTTGCATTACAAGGTTTTCAAATGTACAACTTCAGCTGGTATGAATTATCAATCCATTGAAGTTCACTGGAACTCTCATAATTTACACCAGATGAGAATCTGAGCTATCATTGGAGATACAGTCTCACTCCAGGAATCTTAAATGAGGAATGCTGCCTAGCGCATACAGCAAAAAGACTTGAAAATCATTTGATCTGATTGTGTCAGTCAGCCCATATGTTAAAAGCAAGGTGTGAGAGTCTGGGGAATGACTGCCAGTGTGTGGATACAACTTCATTGTAATTTGAAGTGCAGATTGGACTCTCCATTTTGTAGCAGAAGCAAGATGCTTTCTGTGAAGATGAACCGTCTTCAAGAGCACCTCGACCACAGGCTCTTCCAGCCTGCTGGAGCAATTGCACTGCTGCTAGCACCAACAAGCCACTCTCTGCAGTAATACTGACATAAGCTTGGTGTCTGTCCCAGGAAAATCTCATCAGGAGCACAGACAAGATTTTGAATCTGATTTCAGAAGGGACACCTGCTTCAGAGATGGAGCAAGACTGAGGAAAAGAGGATGGAGAAAGTTTGCCCGCTCTTCTCATAGACTAAAATTTGTTTCTCCAGAAAATTATGAGAAAAGTCAAGTGTAATTGTGTATACAAACGCTCAGTGTACTGAGTGAATGCAGGTAACAGGCTGCTTTGCAAAATTGTGTCTTGTGACTTTGCTGCAAGTTAAAGATGATTTTTAGAAGCACAGAATCCAAAACTGGGCTTCCCTAGGCATGGAACCATGAGACCCACATCCACATTCAGGACTAATGTAAGGCCTAACTAGAAATTAGATGCTCCGCTTAGCTGTAGATTTCCAGAGTATTTTTAAGTATAATCAGACAGCTATGTGATTCCATAATGGATGAGGAGGCACTGATACCTCAGTGACTAATGAAACTCCAAAGAGCAAGTGGGCAGTCTGGTGAGCACATCACAAAAAAAAGCTGCCCTTCAATGTGAACGCAGTTTCCATACCAGTGAATGTGACTCCATCTGGCACCCTAGCTGGAAACGCTGAGCACAGGCCAGACCCAGGAGCCTTTCCTCGCGAGGGCAGCAGTGCATGCAGTCCCTTTGTGGCCAGTGCTGCAGTGACACTTGACAAATGCAGCCCACACCTTCAGCAGATTACTGGCACTCCTCTTTCTGAGGACTTCTCAAGACCATTCAGTTTATTAGCTTCCTCAGCACTGCACAGGAGAATATAGGGGCCCTTCCATGCTGCAGATCTTTTAACACATTGCTTGATATCCTAAACAAATCTCCTAAACCAAGTACCAAGGCATTCAAAGTTTAGATGCATGCAGTGTACCAAGGTAAACTTTGCCCCAAAAGCTGGTCAGGAAGGACTGCTGTTGGATACAAATGCTCAGCTTGCAGGAAGTTTAATAGAAAATTCAGATGATCAGTCATTAAAAAAAAAAAGAGGACTGTGAACAGATACAAATATCCAATTCTTTTTAGGGACTACTTGGAATGCTGATCTCACTCAAACATGCTTCCCAACTTATTTTAAACATCTTACGTAATTGTATTCTGTTTTCAAGTTCCTGTCACTGCACAGAGGTCCCTTTTGTGTAAGTTCATGTTCAGGTCGAGTTCAGAAAGGCTTCATAGCCCTCTGAAACACGATATTGTCCTTCTGCCAATGTGATTTTGCCCCGAGCTGGAGGAGGGCTGAAGTACCCATTGTAAGGGATCTTTGCATTTGTTATTGCTCACAGAAAGGATATTTTCAGCTAAGCAATGATATCGTATTAATTTTATATGTTGTAATGAGGAAATGGGTTGTAAATAATGATGAGTGAATGCTACTAATTGCTTTTGTACATTTTATTTTAAGGACTAAATATCACTTTATAAACAAGAGTCCAACTTGATTGTCAATTTTGGCCAACTTGGAAGATCAGGTGTCTGTCTGCATGTTTCCTTGGTGCATTTAAAATCATGCAGGGATACAGCAGTTGATGCCTGAGCTAGGACTGTTCATCCAGAACAATATTCTACCTACTGTACATGGCCACAAGCTTATCTACAGCATGGAACCACCAGATGAATTATTAATACACAGTATTGTTGCTGAGAACCTGGAAAAGGCAGGCAGGGGAAATGCTGAAAGTTCCCATGTGGCTGGAGAACTTTCTTCTACATACGTCTTTGGAAGAGGATTTTCCAGAGGCTGCCTCCCTTGCTCTATGGGGCACTTTACATTGACGATTATGACCTCTCTTAGGCTGCTGCAGCTGCACAAAAGTCCCAGTACAACTGCTAGCTTCCATAGGTAGAAAAGTGAAGTAAGTTCTTAGCTCCACCTCACAAATAGGGCTAGAACGTCCCCTGTGAACACCTGGGCTAGTTCATTTCATTACAGAAGTCATTGAGATTCCCTGGATTATTTCTGAGCTCAGCTAGAACCTGTCTTCTAAGATGGACATCTCTTGAGGTGAAAAACACCAAAGACAAGAAATCCGTTAGAATTCTAACATACTGTTCCAATGGTTGACTGCTTCTCAGCATTTATAGAAAACTGTACCACTCTACTCCAGTGTGATTTTGGTTAGCTTCAACATCCAGTGATTGGATCCTGTTATGTCTTTGTCAAACACAAGCATCAAGTTTCTGTTTCATTGCAGATACTTCTGGACTGCAGTCAATATCCTGCTTATGTCTGATACACCAAACAGAAAAACTTCCTTCCATATGTCATGCTATGCCACACGAATGAATTATTTTTCTGGCTCTTCGCTGAACCTTTTCTGTCTACTAACGCCCTTAAGTCCTAGACCTGAACAAAGTATTCCTACAGAAACTGATTCAGTGCCAAACGTACAACTAATTGTCTCAGTAGTCTCTAGAGCTTTCTCTTTGCATAGCTAAGAACTACGTGAGGGTTTTTGACCACAGCACCATATTCAGGAGTTCATTCACTTTGATACCACTGTTACCTCTGCATCCCTTCATTTCCTCCAAATCCCTGTATAAAAAAATAAAAAAGGTATAAAAATCCTCACTAGCATCTTCTGTTCTTCTTCCAGTCAAACACAAAGTTCTGAAGATGAAAGAAATGCAAGAGCAGCACCAACTTTGCCCTAATATGGCTAGTGATTACACCATGTGAAATTGGTTGTAGCTGTATCAACAGACCTGTTCAGGAACGATCTGGAGTGATTTTGTAGAGCTCTAACTCCAATATTAGTAAAGCTTGGGAAGCCCTAGAAGAATGAGCACATGGAAAGCACAGCACACACGTCCTTTCAGAGAACCTCTAATCCATTAATCCTGTCTTGTATAAGCAGGGCCAGTAATGGAGCCACAGGAGCCTTTAACGTGGGGACTGCCTGCACAGGGCAAACAGTGCTGATGGCCAGATGGAACTGCAGTGCTAAATGATACCATACATACGAGTCATGGATGGAAAGGTTATATAATGCAGAGAAGGAGTAACAGAACTTGTGAAGCATCTATGGCATAAGACAAATATTTTAAAAGACGGGTTCAATAACGTTCAAAAGTACAGTAAATCTATAGCATAGGAATATTATAGCATTACTCTGAGATGCCATAGTAAAGTTATGTAAGCACAGACTATAGCTGTGTGTTTTAGAGATGACCAAAGCCAAGACATACAGGGAAATCTAAGAAAACCATCTGGAGGCTTAGTCTCCCCTAAAATAAGAGGTAGTGTTTTCTAGGGAACAGTATTTTGAAAACACCTGGTTCAAAGGTGCTTCCCCCCAAATGTAGGGGTCCTCTCTCTTCTTTCTCAAGTGTTGATATTGGTTGGCAGATTGAATAAACAGATAAAAAGGACAGGCTGCCTCCACTGCTCACAGATGTGTTACTTTACAGTTAGCCACACAACACTTGTCTGCTTGCAACCAACTTTAAACAAAGTCATCTGGACTGCATCAGTGACTTATCTTTGTTTTTTATTACATCCTCAATCTTTCGGGTCATCTATGAGCTATGATTAATAACTCTGTAAATCCTTAATATCATTTAAAACAAGCATCAAACAACACACGGCCAAAAGCAATTCCTAAAATAATCCCCATATGAATGTACTTGCTTGTTAGAATTCTCCATCTATGGTTTCATTTTAGTTGTCAGCTAAACAATATTCTATTAATTAACAGGCCATATTGATTGAACTAGCGTGATACTTAAAAACTGGCATGCAGCACTAAATCAAAATGGCTGCAAAAAGTCTANATAAACACTGCTGCTACATAAGTATTCTTATTTTTATCAAGTGTGCAGTTCAATAAAACTGAGGTCAATACATCTATTTTTCATATACCCATACGGACTGACATTAGTGCTACTGATTTCCTTTCACAACTTACTGATAGGACTGTATGAGTTATCTCTTATTTCACCTAGATAGGCGAGACTGATGGCAAAAAAATATCTGTGTTATCCTACTTACCCCTTTTCCCTTACTCTAGCTACATCAAGTCTTCCAGATTGCCTTTGTGTTTCTAATTTTCAAAAAGTAACAAAAATGGAGATCTGCTTAGTTAGTTTAAAAAGAGATAACAGAAGTTATCTGAACATGGTTCTTCAAACCTAGAAGCCTCCTGAGTTACTGCTGGAATAGGATGCATTTCCTCACCCTGTGAGGCGATGAAAAAATGGCTTTTACCCACATGCGCCAAACAACACAAATACTCAATGTTTTGTTTTCTTTTTTTTCCTATGTTTTCCTAGTGGCAATTCCACCATTTCTATAGATCCATATCACTGTAAGACACCCTTCCCTAAGCATATCATTTCTAGTCATGAGGGCAGGCGGCTCAGGAGATGAATGACACTGTTCTCTGCAGACGTAATTGTCATTTACAGCACTGAGTCAGAGGAAGCAGTAATTCTGCATAAAATATTCCATCAGCCTGGTTGATGTGTTATCCCAAAAAGGTGTGTTGAGGCAATGAAGAACAGTCACTTTTCTGAGCATCTATTAAAAGGGCAGAGTCAGCTTCAAATCTAGACAACTTATAAAAGTTAGTTAAAAGTAGTTCTACACTTTCCTACACATCTCCTAAATGACTTGTGAAGCTTATTTATAGAAACACGTGCCTTTACATGACAGAGGCACAAAAAGATGAAACTATCTTAAACAAAAGTCAGACACACAGAAAAGTGCAGGCAAAAGCAACCAGGGAAATATTTTTGTTCAGAATTACTTGAACAGTTGGTATAACTCTCAATAAGAAACGTGTAGGTACATTGAGCCTATGCTCCTTTCAGAAAGAAGTGGCCTGTGGAGGGATACAAAGAAACAAGCTGTTATTCAGCCCAACTTCATTCTCTTAGACCCCAACTTCCATGAGACAATAAGCAACAACAAATTTAGCTGTTAGGTTAAGTTTATAGATACCAGTAGTGTATCAGTACTTTGCCCGGGACAGCAAAGAACTCTTTTTTTTTTAATATGCAAAAAGCAGAGCCTTCATCTTGCCTAGGACCAGTAATTCTATATATTTTCCAAGTAATTTTAATCATCCAACAAACTACACCTGAGCATAAAAGGTTATTACCATTTGTATTTTTAGGTATATTTCATGCAAAATGCTGTATGAGGTTTGTCAGAATCAAAGATGGATATTTATATCACAATACTCTAACGCAGCTAGATAAGACCTATACAAATGATAGCACAACAAATTTTGGTGAGATGAGCTCTAGATGTAGTAGTAAGTTTGGCATAATGTTCACTCTGCAGGTGCTCAAGTTTATCATTATCCTCACTGTAGTCTTGGACATGATTTTTAGCTCTCAAGCCACTTTCAAGCAGTTGTCTCTTGAATGCTAGTTTCACTCTTGCATTGGCAGATTCATACTGAGTGTCATGAATGTTGCCGTGGTTATACTCCCAATTTAGTAAACAGTATGAAATAACCCCCCATCCAATGGCAATAATGGGATTGAGACTGATCCCCAGGCACTATTAAAGTGGTTCCTCTTCATTTACATTTCTTAAACACCTGAGCAAACAGGAGTTGCCAGTATTGGGGATACCACTCCTTTCAAGAAGTGCTCAAAGTCAGCAAACAATTCTCCCCTCCTAGGTCCATTCCTCCAGAGGAGGCAAGACATTCTGATCAAAAGGAAGAAGTTGCTGTCCTCCCTGTAGCAAATGTGGTGACTGCAGCTCACAAGGACCAGATGGAGGTCATCACCACAGCATCAATTATTGGGAGAGGAAACTGCAACTTTTGTGAGGCCCAGAGTTATTTTAGGAGGATTTTCCTGATGTTAGGATCAGTCCAGGGTGTATCCAATTTCCTTGGCAGTAAATGCCATTTGGAGGGTGGAGTTGGCAAAGGGCTGGGCGCTAGATCATCCTTCAAGTCTTGCCTGCATTACTTCTACCCTTCTCTTCCTCACTTCTTCCACTCCTAACCCATACCCTAGAGAGTTCTTATTTTCCTGTTAAAGAAAACATCCCTAGCTTTCCTAGAGAACATGAAGAACAGCCAGTCAGCCACATCTGGTGAACTTTTGTTTTAAAACAAATCAAAATCAAAGCCTTTATGTTTGCAAAGATAAGCTGAGAGGCCAGAAAAGGCTGCAAATTGATGCAGTACTAGCTGCCCAAGTTTACATTTGGAGCATTTCCATGCCTGTGCTGATATCCTGAGCAAAGTAAAAGCTGGAAAGCACCTGCCAGGCTTCACTGCTGCTACTCAGAACCACTGAAACCACAGAGGAACAAGCTAATTTTGGTGCTGGTGGCAAGGAAGCTTGGAGAAGCACAGATGAAAGTCACCAACTCGGAGCATCGGAGTGGCTCCTCCTGCCTCGTAGTTTGGGAGGAGCAATAACATGGCATTGGACCTTTGCTGCAGCCATCACAGCTCAATAAATTCAGAGGCTTGAGAGACCTGTCCCTGCCCAGAACTTCTTCTTTTTTTTTTTTTTTGAAAAAACTTAAAAATNTTTTTTTTGGAAAGACTTAAAAATGTATTTTGCATGAACACACCGGATTTCTGTCCCTCCTGCTCATGGATCACAATATCCCTTGGGGGACTGATGGTGACATGTGCCAAAGCCTGTGGCCAGCCTGACACAGTATCTCCTATAGCTGTGAAGATCACCGCAAATAGAGCCTCTATCCACTGTTTCAGAAGGCCCCCAAGGCTCAGCAGAGGATAGTGCCTAGCAAAGACAGATGCCCCAAGAGTCTGGCCCAATTTATTCAAGCAAAGAAACATGGAGACATACTAAGTACCAAGAAGTCCATTCCTTTTCAATAATTAAAAGTGAAAAATACTAACAAATTTTTGCAAATTTTAGTATCCCCACAGAAGAAGCTCAAAGCACTAACACTCTGGAAAAGCAGGAGGACCTTGTGCCACTGTTATTCCCAGTGCAGTGGAGGCAGAACTCTCTCCCATCTTAATCTCTGGAGCACAGAAGAGGAGAAAGAAGAATGCCCTCCCTTTCTATTCAGAACAACTTCAAAAGTTAGATGCTGGTTAGCCATATGCCAGCGGAAAAAAAAATAAATAAATAAATAAAGCCCTGCTCCAAAAGAGGGATTCCAATGAAACCTTTGAAGCTACTGAAGTAGAAAGAAGCACTGGCTTTTCCAACAAAGTTTAACTGCAGAGCTCTAAGCACAGTTTATCTCTATCTTCTGAATTTGATTACAAGGCTTAGTTGAGATATTAGCTCTGGTACAATTTCCAAGATTGCAGAATAGGAAGAATAAGATGATAAAATGTTAAGGGAGTATTAGTTAGGAGAAAGAAAAAGCGTAATGTATGTTTTACTCTGAGCTGTCACTATCAAAGTATTGTCAAAGAGATATGAGAACGAGAAAGAAGTAGAAGAAACAAACAAATATATAGAGAAAATACATACAGTTAGTGTAAAATAAAGTAAAATCATATCAAGATCACCCAAGATATTCATTGGTAAAACTCATGAGAAAATTGACTGCTACGGTGGGATGCAGCATCCCCTGGCTCAGTCACTTGGCTTTGCGGGAAGGGCAGGAAAAAACAAACATGCCTTGTTCTAACTAGCACTTGGCCTACACAAGATCTAATACTTTTCTAAGCCCTGGGCCAAATGCCAAACTTTTTACTTAGTTCAACCCAGTCTGATACAATACTTTTTAAGAGGCAGTTTGCTTAAGGATGGTGTTGACACTAAATAAAGCTATGCAGCTACAACAAGTAGAAGATGAAAACTGAAGAGGGTAAAAACAACCCCCAAGAATGTTATACCCTCTCATCAGGTCTTTACCAGCTATTCTTGTGTGTTGTTCTCTCAGCCTAAATAAAGCTTAAAATGATGGCACATTTCTGCAATACAGGAAATCTCAGTCTTATTCCACAGAATGTTTGAATTACGAAGAAGCTCTTATATCCAAACCAGATAGGCTGAGGAGCAGAGTAAGACTTTGGACTTCATTAAACTGTTTTATGAAAAAAAAAGAACTTAACTCACACAACCCACGGTACTCACTGTACCCTACAACTGTGTCACAGAGCAGCTACCATGCTGCTTGGGCGCCTTGAGACAGAGGGAAGCCTAGATTCTTATACAGTGGGGAAGAAGAGGAAGGTTTTTCTTCCTGTGTGAAGTTCTGCATGTAGGTTTGTCTGATCTGTACCTGGAGGTACACTCAGTTACGCCAAGCTATGACCACATTTGAGCAGCTAAAGCTGCACAACACGAGCC
Source organism: Crypturellus undulatus (assembly GCA_013389825.1). Lineage (NCBI taxonomy): Eukaryota > Metazoa > Chordata > Aves > Tinamiformes > Tinamidae > Crypturellus > Crypturellus undulatus. Next base: position 5,786 of record VWPW01009293.1, on the reverse strand, counting down.
AGCTGATAGACCAGTACCTTGCAAGTTTGTCTCTGATACAGCCTGGAAAAGACTGTTCTACAAATCCAAACTGGATGTATCTCAGCTTCAGCAAAGCTACAGGCAGGTTTGTAATACTCTTTGAATATTTTGAAATTAAGATCTTATCAAGCAGTAGGAATCAAAATAGCAATGGATTGTTAAGGAAATATGTTTAAATCCAGCTCTTGCAGTTTCCCCCATTTGCCATAGGCAATGGCTGGTGACTAAGTCAGAGGAAGCAGACATTGTACCCAGCTTTTTGAAAGAATGATGGCTGTTTAAACAGGAACCAGTTAAATACTGCTGAACAATATCTGCCTTTCCTCTGCCTCCGTAGCTTCGTAGAACCTCAGTGACCATTTGCAGCCAGCAGCACAGCCAGGCTCCTAGAAACTGGCATCATGTCTGTATGGCCCCAGGCAGCAGCTCCAGCCCTGCAGGGAGTGCCCCTTTTTGGGGTTGGGGCAGATTTAATCTGTTTAAGTACAGCTCTTCGCCATCCCAAGTGAATCTGGGTTCAGGCTCATGGAGATGGGAGGAGAAAGTTTTACTTTTTTTGTCCCCCCCTCCTTTTTTTTTTTTTTTTTTTTTTTTTTTNTTTTTTTTTTTTTTTTTTTTTTTTTTTTCTTTTTCCCTCAGATCCATTCTACTAGCACTGAGCATCCTGGAAAAGGGACTTCTGAGTATTTGTAGTTACAGCTGTGCAGGTAGTTCCTTGCCAAAGACGACCATCTGGGTAAGCAACAATTTTAGTTGGTTACTGCCATTAGTGGATTGAGGTTTTCATGCTCTTCTTTGAGCAGAGTTTCCAGGCCAGACACCACTGCCTGCCACAGCCCCATGGCTATTGGGCAGGGTCTACTGCAAGGCAGTTTAAAGGGAGGAAGCTGGAAGTGCTATAAGTAAATTCGTTAGTGCAGAAAGCTTATCCACAAGAAGCCAGTCCAATTATTTTTCCATTTAAACCATTAGCAGCATAATTTTGACTAAACAATATTTCATTATCTGTACATTATATATGCTGAGAAGCTCCTGTAAATGTTGGAAGACAGATCAGAAGTTAATCAGTTGAAAAATGCTCCTGAACTGGTCTGTCGCATTTCACATAAGCAAAATGGTGAAGCTTTTAGAATCTTGTGTTTTTATTCTGGGAGGGGATTTCACAGACACCTTATCATAATTAAGTGTGTGTACTTGCATTAAGGGGAAGAGGGAGAGGACCATACCTAGAGGAAGAAGTTTTTGGCAAACTTATATAGGAAAAATATATATCTTTAAAAATGAAGTTTACAAAATTTTGCAAGAGGAATAACACTATTTTACTTTGAGAGTTCAAACATTTGGCAACTTAGATCTATAAGGTCACAACAAATCTACAGTGATGTTAAACAGCATCCTCTCTGAATTTTCTAGACAGAATTTTCTACTTTAAACTTTTGAAAATGTTAAAGAAAAACATTAAAACTGAAGATAGATGAGATGATCTTATTCCTCTATTTCAAGACTGAAATTCTCACCCTTCTAAATCAGTTCAATATGTTTAATTTTCAGGAGTTGCTTGCACACTTTCTCTGTATTTGCAACAGCAATGCTTTTAGCCCCAGTAATTCAGTAGAGAGCTCAACTGTCCCAACAGTTATCCCAACACAAGGCTCCTTATAAGGAAGAAATAATTCATTCCCAAGGTCTATTCTCAATAAATGTAAACTGAATGTGCTCATTCCTTGAGGAAATACAGAGCAGTATTAATTCACACAGCTCTGGGATTCTGGCACGCACAATGCCCTCCCCTTCAGCCCATCTCAGAATGACTTCATACATCAAGTATCAAGCCACAGAAAGGCAGAGGACATAGCAAGAGGATTTAGCTCAAATTAAGATGTTTGTCTCTTTACACGGTTCCAGAAAACCAGTAAAGCATGCTTAGTATTTTAAGGACATTTTCTTAAATGTTTTTAGACTCTATCATCTGACTCTGGTTTTGGAATCATTGTGGAATTTAATTAGAATAAAAAGCTGTATTTTGAAAGGGCTCATTCAGTGCAGCTAGTTTATTTTCTCTTTAATGGAAGAACTCTAAAGTCTTAAAAGTGCTGGCAATATTTATCCTAGAGTGTTTAAATTGATTTAAAAGGCGAAAGGCAGAATTTCTATTTTTAACTCATAGGTAAAAATAGTTTCTGAGCACAGTGAATAAAACTATTTAAGAAAAGATTTTAAAAAATGAAGATATTGTTCAAATAACTGTATTTTTTTCACCTACAATCTTAAGATGATCACTTCATCAGTTTTCATCCCTGTGGCTTCCTTTACCAAAGAATTTGCTAATTGTGAACTTCAAGCAGCTAACACAAAGCATAGTGGTATTATCTGTTTTTTTTCCTTAAAAAGGAAGAAAACCCATGTGTTTAGCATTGTAAATTCACCTGCTTCAGTATACTGAAGTATACATCAGCCCTTCTTGTACTTAATTATTAAACTTTTAATTAACTCTTTTTCTTAAAGGTTTAGCTTTAAGATAATCCTCCCAATTCCAGATTCCTTTCCCAAACTACTTCCTCTGCAGCTCTGTCCCCTGCCCTCCCCGTTTAGAAATACTTTATGCAAAGCATGAATTTGGACCCTTTTTCTACTTGAAGGCAGTAATGCCACTTCTCCCCTTAATGGTTCCTGTTCTTATCTTTCCAGATAAGATTTAAACACCAGAGTGATTTGTGTTGTCTAGCACTCAATTGTCTGAAATCTAGAGTTTTCTGCATACAGATCATTTTTTATTTCATACAGAGACAAAAGCTCTATGTGATTTTTCTTTTAAATAAGCAAAATCTATAAAATACCTTGTATGTGTTACTGCAGTGACCCAAAATGATCACAAGTGGCCCTGAGCACTGCAACTTTATTGAGAAGGGGTTAAACANCTGCAGTGACCCAAAATGATCACAAGTGCTTGGAACACTGCAACTTTCTTGAGAAGGGGTTGAACGGAGCTGTTGCCAATGCTCTGTCTGCAAGCAGCTCACAGAACACCTTTGGCCAAGTGTGGGATGTTAGCCAAGCTCAGGCTGCTGTTCTGCAGCCATTCTTTCCCATTTGTAACTTTGCAATACTGTCCTCCTAAAGCATCAAGTAGCAAAAGAGGACCTCTCTTAGGTCTCTCCACAAAGAGCATCTACTAAAAGACAAACTAGCTTATGACAAATTTAACCACAGTTATGGCATGGCTTTAACTAAACGCCTAATTTTCTTCCTGGGATTCATGTGCCTTCACAGAGTTAAATGAACTCAAAGGCAACTGTAGCAGGACAGAAGAACTCAGACTTGGACTAAAATGTGTGAACTCTCCATGCTGCTGCTGGTGTTGGGGTACCTCCGTGCAGAAGGAGCCAGGAGAAGCGTACCTCATGCTTGCAGCATAACTTCTGGGACAGAGATCTCCTTAAAAAAGAAGAAAGCGTCAGCAACATCCATGTAGCTACTAATGTTCATAGACCTGATGGGAAGCTGCTATTCCTGCTGAGCGGTGGAAGAATGAAGCAGTACATCTAGGGGCTTTTTGACCTGCTTTTCTCTGTGATTATTTCAAATTATTTTTTGTTAATTCTTTTTCTCAGTTCCGAAAAGGTATAAAAATTACGAAATTGACAAAATTGACTCATGGGCTACTTTGGCTTGCCAGAGCTATGATATTTCTCATTGGCACACTTCTTACTCTCCATAATTCTCAGTTTTTAACTCGTTTTTAGCAGATATTACACTCCAACACAGAAGAAAAATTGCTTCAAGGTGTGCAGAACTGTTAACAAAGATGGCTATAGAACTAAACACATAGTTCCTCTGTTTTCATATACATAATTTTATAGACAAAGTTATTCCTTTCTTATCTTCTACATTGCCCTTCATCTACTCTCTGAAGTACTGAATCCAATACTATTTTAATGCAAAGAAAACACAGTGTCCTCATTTCTTGCCTGCAGTGTTTGGGCTTCTAAATACCCCCAGATGTACTCAAGTTAAATATATGAATGCAGTAGATTCCTTGGAAGATATGTGCCGCAAATGATGAAGAGCTAGTTGACATCCTAGCAGGGTGTCAGCAAATTTGGAAACCAATGCCTCAAGAGTGACCATTTCTACCTGGGAAGCACCTTACATCAGTTTGCACCCATTTCCCTTCCAGAAGGCAGCTTGCATGATCCCAAAGGGGAAAAAAAAAAATAAAACAAGTTGTGGAATACACAGAAAATAAGGTATGCTGAACTTAGTCTGTAGTTTAAACATTTTGGTTTAAAGCCATTAACTGCTTTCTTAATACAAACGACAGTAACAAAAAAAAAAAGTTCAATTCCTAACCATAGGAAAATTCTCTTGGGAAATTAGAAGTTGATACTAAGAACTCAGTAACACAAGTACTTCCATATGCTAAGCCACTGTCATGTTTTCTATCTTTTCTAGAAATCTAAGCAAGTTGACGGTTTTTATCCATTTTCAATGGAAAATAAAGTTTTGACAGAACTACTCAGTCACCTCTTAAAAAAAAAAAGAGAACTGTATATATATACATATATTTCTATACATATTGCCTCAGTCTAGCTTTTAGGTGAAAACAAAAATAGGTCTTAAGTTTCAAGTTAGCTTGATGTTATTTGTATTTCTTGGCACAGTCTGAGTGCAGTGGAGCCATCTCCCCAGTCCTCAGTGTACCTCCTTGCGCACTTTGCATTATGGAAAATGTAGTCCCACTGGATGAGCTAAATCATGCGAGCAAATGAAGCAGTGAGGCACTCGAGTTATGGATTCGGCACAATATGTCAGCATCTGCTATTCACTGCTAAAAGGAAGCACACTATACAGTCTTTCTTTTTCCACTATAAGTTGTTAAAAAAATATAGAGAGAGATAGGTAGATTTTTAAGGTAAGGTTTATCAGAATGTTTACTTCCATTAAAAAGAGGAAAAGTTGGCTGTTCTAAACCAAGGTTATTTCAAAGCTGCCCTCCATAAGTGGAAAAATTGTACTGCGTTTATTAGTTACCCTTAATCTTCCCTGTGTATTATTTCTTTGGTATTTCTCATCAGCCCAGAGCTGTGTCCGCTGTACTCAGAGGGGGTGATGCAACCTGGACTTAATTTGGGGGTGACTCTCTCCTATTTGGCGGCCTTACATTCAATTTCGAGCCTGCTGCTGTGTTTCCTTTCTCAAGGAAGGCCTTGGATTGAGCATGGTTTTCAAGTGGCTTATTTGTGTGGGTCCTGAATTAAAAAAAATATATCATTTTTACTCTATGCACTCTGGAAACTGCGAGCAACACACCCATGCCCCTCCTCCCCCGGCTAAAAATTAACCAGAACAGATGGCTGATGCCAGCGATATATATATATTTTTATGGTTCTTTCAACACCAAGGCAAACACAGTACTTTAACTGCGCGCAATTTACTCACCGCGGGCGGCGGCATCAAGCCCGTCTTCACCTTGCGCTGCCGAGCCCGGAGCTCGGGCTGCAGAGCAAGGCGGCAACGTCCACCCGCGTAACGGCCGCGCAACAGCCGCGGCGGCGCGTAACGGCCGCTACCGTAGTGCCCCTGATAGACGGGGCGGCGCTCTTTGCGTCACGCGTGGGAGAACCGGCCCTGCGGCAACCGGAAAGCGGATTCACCCCGCGAGGCCGCGCCCAGGGTTGCCTCAGTCTCCCGCAAGAAAGTCACGCCGGGCTCCTGGCAGGGCCCTTCTCCTCCGCGAGCCGGCCGGGGGCGCCTCTCACCTGCTC
>VWPW01009286.1:0-59322 GCA_013389825.1 Crypturellus undulatus | reverse complement strand
CCTGCTCGGTTGGGCTGGCTGCTCGTGCGAGGTAATGTGCTGGGGTACCCGCTGCTGCGGTTCTGGGGTGTTTGGGGGGGCTTCTCAGGCTGGGCTGCTGGTGTGGGGTGGGGGTCTTGCTGCTTGTCTCTGCTCCCGCTGAGGTCGCTGTCTTTGTTTCCCTCCCCTTTCCACCCCTGTATTGGTGACGGGGCTGTCCCTGTGCTGCCTCGTGCCGCTGCCTCCCTGCGCAGCCTGCGGGGAGCCAGGAGCCCTCCACTGCGCCGGGGCCGAGTCCGAGCGGGAGGGAAGAGCCCCTGGAGCAGCAACACCAAGGAGACGTCGGCTCCTCCTGCGAGGCTGAAGCAGCCCGTGCTGCGCCCCCGGAGTTTGCTTTGAGCTAATGAATGAGGCCACAAGATCCATTAGCGAGCGCTGATGCCGTAACGGTGCTACGGGAGGCCTCGCTCTGCTCCCGTCGCGCATGCACTGTCGGTGGGTGCCGCGGGCAGCGGCTGCCCTCGCGCAGCTCCGCCAAGTTTCCTGGCTCTTAACAAGGCTCTGTCCAAGCTGCTCTTTGGTGCTCCCAGGCTGGGAATGCCCAGGAAAGCCGGAGAGCGGGGCCGACCGCAGCCCATCGCCCCCCGAGCGGAGGGCAGGTCACGGGCTCTGCGCTGGCGCGGGGCTTTGCTCCAGCTGACAGCCCTGATGCTCCTGGCTTGGTGATTACTGCAGTGCCGACTGCACAGATGTATTTTTCATGTATTAATGATGGATATCGGAAAACTTTTTTTTTAACCTTGTTCGTTAAATGCTAAAGGGCAATTCAATTTTCTCCATAGATTTCTCATTCTCTTTAGGTTTTCTTAATGGACTGGCTAGCCTGGTATGTTGTACTTACTATACCAAGGCCTTGACAGCATGAAATTTAAGCTTTAGAGAGTGGTGTGGGTTTTCTTTATTTTATTTTGTTTTTTTTTTTGCTAAAAGCACCCTTTTGCTCTCCGGCTCACAGGAATTACCAGGCTGGGATTCTGGTTGGGATTCCACGCTGGGGTTCTGCATTGGCAGAGCCGCCGCCTCCGCAGAGCAGAGACCTGGCGCTGCCGGCCACAAGCCCGGGGCTGCTCCCGCCGGCTGCTCCCACCAGCTCCTGGTGCCTCTCCACTCGTCCTGCCATCCCCGCACACGGCTGGGCTCTGCGCTGCCTCTCGCCTCCCACCCGGCCCCTTTCTCACTCCTCTGCCCTCTGAGTAGCGGCGTTGCTGCCTCCTGGCTTGCCTTTGGTAGGCCTGTGATTGCTGAATAGTCATTAAGTGCAATTAGCATTTATTAGCTCTTAATTAACTAATAAAAGAGTTATTGAGCGTTAATGAAGCTTAGACTTCAGCTGGGTGAGGGGCAGAGGACTTCTCGCCTCTGGCCCCTGCGACCGCCCCGGGCCCAGCCCCGTGTGCGGCGCTGCCGGCTCCGGAGCCTCCCGGGATGGCCGGGCAGGAGGCCAGGTTGCGGGGGCTGAGCACTGCGACCGCTTCACACAAGCGGGAACAATAATTACATTTTAGTGGGAAAACGGGTGCTTCCAGAGGGCACTTAACTCCCCGGCCTTACGCGCGGTTCCGTTGGGCTCCCGTCCTTCCTGCGCCGGCGCTTCCCTCCCATCACGGACACGGCTTCCAGACGGCTCTGACCGAGCGGGAGGCGCTCGCGGGCGCCGTGTGAGGCAGGAGGGAGCTGAGCGCCACCCCAGGCTCCCAGCGCAGCCGTGTCCCCATGCGTCCCCGTGTAACGCCGGCCGCTCTGCTCCTCTTGCAGGTGAGCCCTCCCGCTGGGCGTCCTCGCACTGCGACTGCTGCTGCAAGAACGGCAAGGGGGAGAAGGAGGGCGAGAGCGGCACGTCGTGCAACGAGCTCTCCACGTCGAGCTGCGACAGCCAGTCCGAGGCCAGCTCCCCCCAGGAGACCGTCATCTGCGGCCCCGTCACCCGCCAGCCCAACATACAGACTCTGGACCGGCCGCCCAAGAAGGGCCCCGTGCAGCTGCTGCAGCAGTCCGAGATGCGCAGGAAGAGCGACCTGCTCCGGACTCTCACCTCGGGCTCCCGGGAGTCCAACTCCAGCAAGAAGAAGGCGGTGAAGGAAAAGCTTTCCATCGAGGAGGAGCTGGAGAAATGCATCCAGGATTTCCTCAAAATCAAAATCCCAGACAGGTTTCCAGAGAGGAAACATCCTTGGCAATCCGAACTGCTGCGGAAGTACCACCTATAGGAGCGGGCGCGTAACCTGGTAACGTCTAGCGCGAGATCCGAAGCGACAGGAAAATCAATCCCAGTAATAATAACTTGTTAGGTCACAAGGAAAAAAATCCATCTCTGTAGTACTGCCTAATTTGACTACTTCACTCTAACGTTTATAGTCCTAGGGTAACAATTCTTATTCAGTGGTGAAGCACAATGACAAATGCTCTGGTTTGTAGACTGAGCGGTGGCACCAGCGGAGCCCCGGGGCTGCTGGGGCCCTGCGTGTCCCCGAGAGCCCGTGCTCGGCTCAGAAGCCAGCTCTGCCATGGCCGTTTACAATAGGCATGTGTGTGTATATATATATGTGTATATATATCGCTGTGTATATATATATGTGTATATATATATCAATCCATATTGCTTAAAGAGTTTCTGGCTCTCTCCTTATAACTGCACTTTCTCAGAAAAGAGCAACTTGAGCAGCCTGTGGATACCCCCTTGGCGCCTTGAGGGTCGAATGGCAGAAAAGCTCCCTCTGGCTTTTGATTTCTTTATTTATTTTTTTCCCCTCCTCCCTGGGACACTGGAAATGCCTTTCGATGAGCCCAGGGAAAAGCAGGAGGTCTGTGTTGCCATCAGCGAAGCAGGCGGTTTGTTCTGGTGACCTTCCTTGTCTCTCCCGGCAGCCCTCTGCCTTGCTCAGGCCTGCGGTGCCTGTGGGTTACCCGTGTGATGAGAGCAGCCGGGTGCAGCAGGCAGGTCTCCGCAGCCCGGCCCAGGGCAGCAGCAGGGAGAGACGGTCGGACGCGGGAGCCGCAAGAGGAGCCACCGCGCCGAGGCTGCAGTTGGTGCCGTGCCGGGCACGGGGCAGCTGCCAGCGCTCGGGTGGTGCCGCGGCAGAGAGAACTGGCAAGAAACCGGGTGAATTCCACACTGGAGGCGATGCTGTCGTCGCCAGCCATAGCACAGCGCGGGGAAAGGGGGCCCGGAACTGACCTGCTGCCCGCGCTCAGGGCGGCTGGAGCCCTGGTGCAAATCGCTCGTGCGAAGGTGCAAATGCCTTTGTGTTGCATGACGGGATTGCTGGTGCTGCCTCCCGAGAGACCTGCTGCTTCCAGGGCTTCGTTTTCCCTCCATGTTCCGGCTGCTGGGGCAGAGGGCGGCAGGAACCCGTGGGCTGGTTCTGGCTGCACTGGTGCCATTTTCACAAGAGACTTCATTGCAAGGGGCCTGTGGGGACAGTGTGTGTCACAGCCCAACGGGTCCACAGCTGGGCCCGCAGGGCGTCCTTGGTGCTTGCAAATCCCAAGTCCACGGGGGTTCAGCCAGCACCGGGGCTGGGGCCGGATCGCAGCCACCCAGCGCCGTCTCCTCCGCTAGGAATTGCGCCCGCTCTGGCGCTCTGGCTATGCTCGTTGCAGGTTTATTTATTTATTTATTTTACTTGTTTATTTATTTCCTCCCCATTCAGTCTTGGACCTGTTGGGGTCTGTTGGTCCCTCGGGCCGGCACGTGCAACCCTGGGCCTGACACCTCTGCCCTGGCTCAACCCTGCGCAGCTGAGACACTGCAGCCGCCGCTCGCCCTCTTCCCCTCTCTATGGAATATTTGGGCTCGGACCATGAGGGGCAGGACGCGACAGGGCTCGTGTGGGGCTTGTGCGCCCATGTGCCGGTGCCCGGCTCACCCCGCGGGAGCCTCGCGGGCTGCAAGGGGCATCGAGGGAAGGAAGGGGAAGGTAGCCCAGGGTGGGGAATTTGCAGTTGCAGATGGTCCTTGAAGTGGCTTAAAAAAAAAAAAAAAAGGCGGCCTTAAAACTCTGCAGCTCAATTCTCACCTGTTGAGTGGAAGGACCTGCCCACCCCAGGGGTGGTCTGGGCTTTTCTACAGCAGCAAGCGCCGAGTTTGGTCAGCAGAGACCCTTCCCCACCGAAAGGTGTGTGCAGGGACCTGGGCACCAGAGCTGCTGTGTGCCCCCAGCACAGCCCAAGCACAGGTGCTTGGAAATGAGGTGAAGATGTACGGTGATACCAACAGGGCCGAGCCACCTTTGACCAGGAAAAATGAGCAGCTCCATCGGTGGGGATGGGCGAGCCAGCGAGTTTAGTAACGTTCCCCTCCTTCTCGACTGCTCCCCGCGTTCGTTACTCTGCATGGGGCAGGCAAGCAGGGCTTGTCTTTCTATTTTAATTTTTTAATATTATTGATTTATTGATGGCATTGCCTAGTCCCTCTCTAGTTACCTCATTCTGATCAGAGCTGCTTTACCTGCCGATGACAGAGCGCCCAGGACACAGGGCCAAGACACAGCCTGAGTATCGATGTCGCCCGCCCCGCACAAAGGCCCTCAGCGCGAGCATGGGGACGGAGCGCCCGTGTCACCGGGCCAGGCGACCGCGCGTTCAGGATGTGCCCCGGGCAGAAGCGGGGCCGAGTGCCGGACGAGGCCGCTCGGCCGCGGCGGGGGCCGTCCCCGTAGCTGCTGCCTCGCGGCCCCATTGCTCCTGGCCCAGACGGCGGCTCCGGGCTGGGTCCCATGGGGATTGTGGCGTGAGAACTGCCCAGTCCTGGGGGCGCTTTATGCCCCAAGGGGATTTTGTAGATTATAGTAAAAGAGCAAAAAAAAGCACTTTCAAATGATCTATATTATAAAAAAGATTTTATTTTTCTTGGCATCAGTATCACTCAGCTCAAACTCAGTTTTTAAGTTTGATATTGCAGCTTTTAAACTATAGAACAAAAACAGGGGCCTCGGCCTTGCGCAGCCAGGGTGGGTCGGTGCGAGGGGAGGGTGCAGGGCCCAACGCCGCCGGCCGAGGCCGCAGCCTGCGGAGGCTCCGGTGCCCGCGGGGCCGCTCCAACCACCCCGTGGGGCTGCGTCGGCAGCGAAGGCCCCGCTCGGGCTGCGCCTCCCGCGCAGGGGAGGCTGCAGTGGCCCCGCTGAGCTACCTCCTCGCGCGGGGCCCCTTGTACATAACTGTACCGTCAAGTGTTTACAGGTTCTTTTGTGCGTAACTGTGGAGAAAACAAAGTTGTAGCTACAATTCAAAGGAGTCAATCTTCCTGGAAGGTGTTTACAGAAATGAATGTGCTTAACGCCGTAACGCCGTCATCGAGTCTGGTCCCACGCGAGTGCATGTCTGTGGTGTCCGTCCCACCAGTGCGGTTCTGGCAATATTCTGCAGTCTGTGAATAGCAAACACACATAAACTGCTGTGACTCTGGCAAATATAACTCAGTAACTGTTTCTACTGTGGTATGTTAAGAAAAACCACCCAAAAGTAGCTTTTAGCCTGCTCTATTTCCCTAGTACAAGTAAGACCAGGTAGGAGAGAGGTGCTCTGGAAAACACAAGCCCAAGTGCCAGAGGTGCCAGGGGGCAGGTAGGGGACGGCTCCCGCCAGGGAGCTCTGGTCCCGCTACTAAAAACCCTCTACTTATAGAGGCCGTGACACGGTCCCCGTCCCCCTCCCCTGTCCTTCTGCTCCAGTTTGCGCTGGCAGAGGCGCCGACCTTCTCTTCAGGCTTGAGCCAGTGGCCCAGGCTCCTGCCTGGGGCTTGGCGGGGCCCCCTGCCAGCACCGGGTCAAACTGCAACTAATTTGTGTCAAAAAAAACAGTGCATTCACACTGCGAGAGCACAGACAAGAGTATTCTATATCCTTCACCCATCATATATAGAGAAATACATATACACACCCCCTGTATCGCTGCGTGCTGGCTTGCCCCCTCACTCCGCTTGAGCTGGGACACGGCCACGGCCCCACTGGGCGCTGCCGACAGGGCAGGAGTGGGAGCAGCAGCAGCTCCTCGTGCGCAGGCAGCGCTGGGAATTGCTCACATGGATGCCGTTCCCATCGGGAAGCCAGGCTGGGGACAGACTGGGCTGCAAGAGTCAGGAATCCAGGCGACTGCCCCTGGTGCTGCTCAATACCCTAATTCCCAGGCTGACTTTTTTTTTTTTTTTCCTTTTTTGCCATCTTTGCTCTTGGGCTGTTCCTCAAGGGAAGCCCTGTTGGCAGTGGCCTTCCTGCAAGGAGGGGACAGATCCCGTCCCCGCAGCCCCCGGCACACGGTGCTCCCGTGGGGCAGGCGCTGGAGCCTGCAGAGCTGGAGGCTTCACGGAGCAGAGCAGAGCGCTCCAGGGGCAGCAGCACCCGGTGCAGCCCAGTCTGGGCTCGGGCCGCTCTGCGCCGGTACCGCAGCGCCCGCGGCCCCACGCATCTGCCTGTGGCCTTGGGGGTGCCAAGCAGCCCCCGAGCTGGCCGCGAGCCCAGGGCTCCACTGCAGCGGCACCGCGAGCCCAGCGCGGGGGAGCGCTCGGGCTGCCTCCCTGCCCGCGGTGCAGCCCCTCCCGCTGCTGCTGCTGCCACATCGTATTCCAAGCAACACAGGTTATTCCTCCGAGTTGATTTTTTTTTTCCTGCCGACATATATCTGCATTACTGTGTGTGTTCAGTGCGGTATTGGGAACCAGTAAGTGAAAATAGCTGGCTCCAAGTGTCTGTGAAGATCTTGCACTTGTGTATGGAAAAGAGCTTTGTGACTAATGGATTTTGTCTTTGCTGGTCAAATTTTTAAAAAAGGCAGTTTGGAATAAACGAAAAATGTAATTTTTTCTCTTTTTTGATTTGTAAATGCAATCAAAGCATTGGTTCCCCTCGCACATTCTTGTTCAGCCGTGCCCGTTCCGCCCGGCTGCGCTGGGGTCCCTGACTGCGTCACGGCCATCACCGTGTCCTCGAGGCGCCCCCAGCTGCCCCGTGTGTGCGGCTGGGGCTGCCCCGGGCTGGACGGCAGGCGCAGGGCGCTCACCTTGCTGGTGGAAGCCCCGCGGCGCGGGCACTGCGACGAGCTGCTGTTTCATCTCAAGTCCTCGATGGGGAGCTTCAGTGAAGGGGCTGCAGAGATGGCTGCAGGCCTGGCCCTGGCCACCCAAACCCAGAACACGTCACCGGTTCTCAGCGACCAACCTGGGGTAGTTTCCCGTGACAAACCAACCCATGCAGGATTTGCTGTTCCGAGGGAGATGCTGGTACCACTTCCCAGCCTGCAGAACTCCCGATCCTCACCGAGCAATGACACAGCAGCCGAGCGGCGCCTGGGGCCAGCACCGCGGGACCACACGGGGCCGGGGGCAGCGGGACGGGACTGCGCGTGNAGAGATGGCTGCAGGCCTGGCCCTGGCCACCCAAACCCAGAACACGTCACCGGTTCTCAGCGACCAACCTGGGGTAGTTTCCCGTGACAAACCAACCCATGCAGGATTTGCTGTTCCGAGGGAGATGCTGGTACCACTTCCCAGCCCACAGAACTCCCCTGATCCTCACCGAGCAATGACACAGCAACCGAGCGGCGCCTGGGGCCAGCGCTGCGGGACCACGCGGGGCCGGGGACAGCAGGACGGGGCTGCGCGTGTCCTCCCCCCGCTACGGGAGCTGGGTTGGCCAGAGCAGCTGTCGGTCCCACGGCTGAGACTCACCCTGAGGGAGCCAGGCTTTTCCTAACTAGTCTTTGAACATTAACAACCCAATCCCCACAGATTCCCAAGGCAGCCGCCAGCACTCGGAACAAACCAAGGGTTTAGCAGAAGCCAGAGGAGTCAGGTCAGCCCCTGGTGCTGCAGCTCGCTCTGTGTCTACCTGAACGCAGGCAGTTACAAGGAAGGGGGGTAAAAAGCACCACGGTGCTTTTCCAGCAGTGTCAGTTCTCTTTTGCTTCCTGGCAGCACATGTCATCGCTGCTGCAAACGGTCTGCACCCATCCCCCAGATGAGAACTATGACCCAGATGTTGAATTTCAGCACAAATTGCAGTTTCCAGATATACAGGCAATCAAAAAAAAAAAAAAAAAAAAAAAACTATACATTGCAAACAAAGCTAGGAACAAAAATATTTTAAATTTGCAGAGATGAAATGAGCTTCAGAGATGCCAAATTAGACTCTAAACCACAAATGTGATTTGGACTCATTTTTAAAAGCAGTACTGCATTTTTTTTTGAGTTGTAAATAAATAAATAGATGAAACGCCTGCAGCACACTCGCAAACCAGCCCCCCGGCCGCCGCGGAGCAGCCAGGCTGGGGCGGAGAAGAAACTCCTCCTGGTGGCCCCAGAGGCAGCCGANAGATGAAACGCCTGCAGCACACTCGCAAACCAGCCCCCCGGCCGCCGCGGAGCAGCCAGGCTGGGGTGAACGTGGAGAGGAAACTCCTCCTGGTGGCCCCAGGGGCAGCCGAGCGCCAGTGCCCAAACTCTGCTGGTGTCCGAGCAGCAGCTCAGCACCCTACACACTGCAGAGGCTTCACTTTAAGCCTTAATACCAGAATACCTCCTGGGGAAAGGTGGGGTGACCCAAATCCAGGGCTGACTGACAGCAGCAGCTCCTGAAACACTAGTCTTGTCCTCACCACCGGCAACTGGGAAGGCTCGCTGAGACACGCTTCTTCACTCTGCATTTTCAGGACTCAATCTGTGATATATAGAGTATTAAAGGTTAATGAAAAATTGGAACATATGTTCCCACAGATTGTATATAACCACTGCCAGGGTACATAGTTCATTCACTTGTTCCTTGTTTGACCAGGACAGTAGGAGAGCTGACGACTCAGTCAGCTGAGCTGCATTTTAACAAAAGGAAACACTATCTGGAATTTGCAATTTGGCTTGTTCAAAATTAGGGGAGGACAGACCTGAATTTAGTGAGGATCAAGGTCGTTTCCAGTCTGAGAGCTCTCTGTATAAACGGCCAGCCCTGGGATTTCACTCCGCTATTGCCGTGCCTCGGGGAAGCGGCTCTCGAGCCCAAGCTGAGCAGGTCTCAGCCTGGGGCCTGCGGAGGTGGGTGTGAAACACAGTGGGAAGCAACAGCGCTCGGGCAGGGGGCCGGGCGGCCTCAGAGGCCTCGTCCAGCCCCCAGTGCTCGCGGTTCCGCGCCGCAGGGAGCGCAGATGCCGCAGGGTGACCGGGGAGCCGACACGGATCATTGGGCTGCAGCGGCCGCTGGTGGGGCCGGGCGGCAGGGAGCTGCCCGCAGCCAGGCTCGTGCTGCCACCGCGTGCAGCTCTGCCGCCTGCAACCTGCCTCCCCCTCAGCCGTGCGAGGTGCACTCAGCGTCAACCCACTCGCTCCCACGTATTTCTGTGCTGCCAACAGGCACATTTGGAAGTAGCAGTGACCCTGAGCGGCCAGCGTACTCGCACCCGCTGGCAGCTCCTACCACTGCGCAGGTCTCCAGCAGCTGCTTCATTGTGGCAGGAACTGAGGGCTAAAGCAGATTCAAACTATGTGCTCATTTTTTAAGTATTTATCTGCAAGAAAGCTCCTGCCACCTCAGACCCTTTGATGTGCAGTTACTGAGCACTGGTCCCATCTGCTCTCTGGTCCTGGGCGCCGGTGGGAATGGCAGCGCCCGAAGCGAAGGGCATTGCACACTCACCACGACGTGACTTGACTGGACTCTGGTCTCGCTGGGAGCCCAGGACTGCCGGTCGCAGGGGCTCAGTAAGTGCCTCCAGCCCAAGGAGAAACCTGCAAGAGGCAGAGGCAGGAGCCACGTGTGCTGAGGTGCTCTGCACTGTCCCACCAGGGAAACCTCCGCCCTGGGCACGCGAGGAGCCCTGAGCCATGGGGCAGCAGCACCAGGGGTGAACAGGACGAGGCAGGAGCCAGGAAGGGGGAGGCAGATTCCTGCTGCAGGGTGCAAGAGCCCACCAAAAAGCTAACAGGTACCACCATCCACAAGGATTTTTAGGCCCTTTCCTATTGCTTGTGAAGATGCAACATGCCCATCATCCCCAGCAGGCGGGTAACCCCAGCGAGACGCTCGCAGCGCAGGGCTTTTTCTGAACACGAGCGTGAGGTTTCCTGAACACGAGCATGAGGTTTTCTCCACCCTTCGAAACACGAGAGTCCAGGTGCAAACCCTGCCGCGCACAGGCCGGCCTGGCGGGACAGGCGCCGCCCTGTGCCGGGTGTCTCCGGTGCTGCCGTCCCGCCGGCTCCCACGCGGCCTCCGGGACGCAGGAGCGGCGCTGAGCCAGCCGGCCCCGCTGCGGGGCTGCTCCCGGCGCGGCGGTCGCGCAGCGACACCGCCGTGATGCAGATACCTCTAATGGCTGACAAATTAGCCAAAAACGCTCAGCGTTTTTAAAGCGTATCAAATCAAATGAAACGTGAAGTAATTTAACTGCATGTAAATTAGCTGCATCCTAAAGAAAAGCTTGTGAAAAATGGTTTCATCAGAGACTCGTTAAAAATAACTAAACATATTGCTACTATAAACATGCTGTTTGTGGCATAAACTGTGCATTAGAAAGCTGCTTTATTTTTTCAAAAGCACATAGCACTGTATTTTCTCTTAGACTTGGGGCCTGTTAGACTTCAAGGACCTTTGCACATGAAGCTCAATTTTTATGCCCATTTTACAGGAAGGGAAACTGAGGCACAGCTCGATGATTTTCCTCCAGGGTTCACAGCATAATAGTGGTCAGGCTGTACTAAAAGCAATTCCATCTTACCTAGCTCCCAGTTAGGCACCTGTGCTGCACTGAGCTGCCAAATCTAAAACCATTTATCAGATTTTATTTAGCCTTTACTGAGGCAAAACACTCACTGATTTCAAGATTTAGTGTTCACTCTCCTGGGAAGCCAATCCCTGTGATTCCTATGAATGTCCGTTTACCATGAAATAGAGCTGGGCAAGCAGAGTGCAGGAGAACATCTGCTCCAGCTCCCTGCCCAGAGAGCCCTTACAAAGGGCTCCAGGTTCCACACTGTTCAATTGTCCAACATTATTTAGCATATTTTGATGCAAACATATTTTAGCATATGGGTTTGCTGGGCTGCTAAACATAAAATTATGAGATTGTTTCAGTGTGTGCTTTACCCCCCCATCTCTTCTACAATCCTGAAATCCTGCAGATTGCAAGATTAGGCATTTACCAGCTTTCTGCAACCAAGACAGTGACTGAGATCTCCTGATGGAGAGAGACGCAGCCACAAAAGCAGATCGGAGGTTTTCGCGGGAAGAGCAGGGCTTGGCACAGCAGCCGCCTCCCTCCCTCAGCACCAGCGTCTCGGGGGGCCCTCGCAGCTCCGCGGCGCCGCAGAGGAGGTGCAAGGACAGAGGCCAGCTGAATGCTGAGAACATCCCTGCACCCTAATAATGAAGTTATTCCACGCAGCTGCTGAAGTTACTTTGTGTCCCTGCTCAACAAGCAGCAGCACCAAGCAAATGGCAGGAGGCCACGATCTCGCCACGGGAGCGGGCGCCGCGAGTGGGGCCCATCGTTCACTCTGCTCGCTCTCGGCAAATGAGGCGCCCTCAGCTTAGAGGAGAGAAATGAGTCTAACTTTATTATTACCTTCCCCCAGCCCCCACTCCCCTCCTTATAAATGGAGATAAAAAGAAGATAAGGCAGAACAACAGATGAACAGGAACAGATAAAGGGCTCCGAGTAAGTAACGGACCACGCGCATTGATTTCCTCGCAGGAATGACCTTGGCTGTCCCTTTGAAGATAAATCAGCACTTTTTTTCTCTTTTATTTAGTCACAGATGTTAACCCCCGATCACGTTAGCCAGCCTGGTACGCCACAGTCCCTTGCCAGTGAGGCTGAAGGGGTGCAGGCATTGGTACACATGAGCTGAAGTGTAATTGCTGCCTGTCTACAGTCTTGCCTGGGCTAGCTGCAACTATTATTAAGCTAGTCTACTTATTTTTAAAAACTCAATAAAGACATCTAATGTGTGCAATTTTAACATAATGTACTGGGAATAGTACATAGTTTAGTGATATCACCAGTGTGGAAATAAATGGTGCTACTCACATATAGCTCAGAGCTTTTCCTTTCACCATCTGCCCCGCAGAACTGATCTTGAGCTGTAATTGTGCACTAGAACCGCAGCATTTCATCTCGTTCCCTCTTCTGCCAGAAGATGCTCTGCCTCGCTGCGAGCACCCAAGAGCAGCAGTATTTCACTCTGGCTGTGGTCTGGCTCGGGTAGGTGCCATGCACAGGGATGGACACCGAGCGCGCTCACCCACCGCGCACGCTCGGAACATCCACCTGCGCCAGAGCCACAGAGAGGGAGGAAGCCTGATTCCTGCTGCCGCCAGCAGAGTTCTCCCCGGTCCCTCTCATTAAGGAATTAATCCGGCAACACCGGGAGAGCCGGAGGGCACCCCAGCTGAAACAAACGATGGTAACAAACATGTCCTTAGACGGGACGGTTTGTGGAGGACACAGCAAGGCTGCGGGTCCGTACTAAGAATAACCCGTGTGTGACTGCCAGCTAATGCTGTCTGGCGTCTGGACTTCTAAATTACAGCTAAACCTTGAAGTATAACCCAGGATGGGCGACAGCGAAGGTCACTGCCCAGGCAGGCAGCAACACAGGAATTAAGTCTGCCTCTCAAATCCCTCCACTAAGAGCAATGTGAACCGGGACGCTTCCAGCCACCCTGCGTCCACCCACGCGGCCGGTCCAGCCTGGTCCGAGCCGACCCGGGCGCCCTTGCCATGCTGCTTCTCATCCCCACCCTCCCCGGAGCACCTACCGATGCCCTCGCTGCTGGCACCGCCGTGCGTAGCCTATGCCCAAACCCCCGACCAGGCTGAACGCCGCGTTTGGGATACACACATGGATAACTCGCCCCACAGCCCCACGCGCTGAGCAACCCCCAGGGCAGAGCTCCAGCTGGGAGAGCAGAGCCCTCCTGTACCCACACTCACTCCCGAAGCTGCAGGCTCCCGAGGCCGCTCTGCTCCTCCCGGCTTAGGGCGCTGGGGCCACGCACGACCCTGCTCCATCACCAAGGGGGGTGATCAGGCCTCTGCCAATGGGATCCGCAGCCCCTGCAAGACACCTGCGGAATTACCACTGGGCAGCAGCAGGAGAGCAAAAAAGAAACAGCCCCAACTTCAGTACCAAGATTTAATCCCCTAAAATGCAGATACCTTCAACCACTTCTTTCCCTGTCTCTGCTTTCCCTTTAACTTTGTATCCCGCTTTGGGCTCCCATTTTTGCATGAATTCTCCTATACACAGCTACTGCCTCCTATTTATCACTAGATTGCAATTTAGTTATTTAGGCTGTCCACAAATCTATTCTATTGATCCAATTTATTTTCTACAGAAATATTCCCAATCTTCACCACCCTTGGTGCATTCTTGCCTATGTAACTTTCAGCTAACACAAGACTGAAGGTTTTCCCTGGTAACTTACTTTTTTTTTTTAATCACTCACATCTTCCTTATATCTGGGGCAGGTTTCATTCCTGATGAAGGCTCTGCAGAAAGGAATGAGACTTTTGGGGCCTGAAAGTTAAAATAATTAGGGTCTAACTCAGTAATCAAGTTGAAGTATCAACTTCTGGCCTCTTTTCAGGAATGGTCGGTGCATTTTCTACTTACTAATGCATGAAAAGATTATAAACACCATTATTTCCTTGTAACCAATAAATCTGTCCTCAATTTTGGACAAAGTGTGCTAGGATCACCAGGAAGGGCGAGGAGTGGTGAGCGCGTCCCCAGGCGAAGGAACACACTACGCCTGTTCCACCTGAGCACTGAGCCCAGCTTCAATAAATTAAACTGAGTTTGCTCCTTTGAGCAGCCTCTTTATCAAGTATTAAATCTTTCTGTAACATCAGCTCTAGCGCAATATCTGGCTGCTATGGCTTGTGGGACGATGGGTTATCTGGCTTTGCTCAATACTCAGAGCTATAACCAGCATCCTGTTCTTCAGACTGGAGTTTATAAAACAAAGACATGGGGAAATAAAGCCTTTTGTAACTTCCTCCAGCTACTAATTCAAGCCCTGAAGCAGGAAAATGACATTCCCTTTAGATCTACCTGCTAGGGATATGAAAGTTATTCTGCTGTTATAAATTCCTTAATATTGCATTCAAGTTCTTTCTGAAAGGACAGAACAGGTGAGATCTGTTTTTCAGTGATCAATTCTCCAGGCAGACCCAATTTTCATCCTGCAGCTGCATTTCAGCTCTGTTATAACTAATAATCTCCCCCAGGTTACATCTTCAAAGGCATCCCAAATCATGTATTTAAATGATAACAAAAAAATTCCCCTAACTCCTTGAAGTTAATGATCTTCATTTTCATTTTCCACATATTTCTGTCCTTATAATAGCCATTTGCTAAATCTTCATGAGACTTTTTCTTTATAGTTTCAATGAAGGAATATTTGCATAATTATTAGTGCATAATCTACTTTAATAGTCCCACTGATTTTTACTATTACAGCTAAATGGATGTGGTGTCAAATTTAGCCATAGGAAATTCTGGGCACTTCTTGAGCAAATACTGTGTCTGCTGGAAAAAGAAACTCAACCTGGTCTCTCCTCCAAGGAGAAAACTGTCAACATCAAAAAAAGAACAAAAACGCTGCTGACATATAGTGCAGCCAGGAAGGCTGACTAACGTCCCCAACCTCCGCACCCCTACGCTTCTCACACTGCCATCTGCCTTGGCCCGATTCCTTGGAAATCGGCACAGTGAAGATGAGAGCGCTCGCGGGGCCGGGGAGCGGAGCTGCCCTAGATGCGGCACCACGAGGGTTCTGCCGGGGCCGGAGGTGTCCGCGCAGCCCCCGTGCAGCCTCCGCCACCACCTCGCTTTGGTGCCCCGTCCCCCCGCACTGGGGGAAGGCAGGGGACCGTGTTCCTGCTTCCCCCCCGNGGGGAAGGCAGGGGACCGTGTTCCTGCTCTGGGCTGCCACGTGTTCCTGCTTCTCCCCCTACTCGTGGCAGAGCACTGAGGAGAGGGGGCGTGCGGGGAGGCAGCGCCGAGGAGAAGGGGAGCCCACGGCCCCGGGGGGCTCTCCGGAGCTCCCGGCAGGCCGGGCACAGGCCTCTGCCCCAGCTCGGCTGAGCACGGAGTGGCACACAGGCCCACGAGGGGCAGAGCCAGATAGGGCAGCTGCGCCAGCCCCCGCGGCGCCCGGCTCGGCACCATCCCGGCAGCGCCAGCACTGGCAACGGGTGTTCCACGAGCAGAGTCTAAAATACAACAACCTTCCTCCCTGAACGGGGTCGCTTAGAACAAGACACACCCCAGCGTTAGTTATTTTATTGTACATTAAATGAGGGAGCTCAGGAAAAAAAAAAAATGAAAAAATGAACGCAGGCAAGCACTAGCGCTCAGCTCTGCGCTGCTGTACCATGTCGTCTGCACATCAGATTTTACCTGCATCAAACACAGGTTTTGATGCAGTGCAAAGGCCTCCTGCTGTTGCCTCCTGCCTCCAGGAGTCAGAGAGGCACCATCCTGGCGCTTCATGTGGAGGCAGCACAGCAGCACTCGTAGGCAAATAACAACCAAACAGTTCCGAGAGAAAACACCTCATGTAGCCAGTGCTCAGGCTTCAAGAAAGTCACGGATCTTGAAGAAAAAAAGGGATTGAAGCAGGAGAAATGTAGCCTAATTTTGAATCACGTCTCCTGGGAGGTCAGGAAATGCCTGTCTGTGAGCAGTCGTATGATGCTCTCCATCGGAAAACCCTGGCACACCCTGGTCCATGTTACTTCGATTTCTGGACTGCTGATACAGGTAAGTAACAAAGAAATGCAACGGCTCGTATGAGACGTGCAGCTCTGCCTTGTGGTCCTGATGGTGGGGAGAGGCCGTTTGTTCTCATTCCCAGCAGTGTGTGTACTTGTTCTCCTTGTCTCCAAGTTGTCCAATTTAAACAATCTTCCCCAATTGTGAAATTTAAAAGGGAAAGTCAGTGATGAGAAGCACCCTATGGCATGCCAGGTTACTGGAGCAGGGACAAATCCCAGCTGCTCCGAGTGCTTCGCAGCAGGTACAGTCAGCCCCCATCTACAGCACTTCTTGCAAATGCATTTGTTCTTTCCACTGTACTACTGACTTCAGCTTCCTAAGAACGCTTTTATCTATCTTTTTTACCTGACATGAGACAGGAAACGTCTGTCTTCCCAGATGAAATTATTGCACCTCTTCATCATCTATGCCCAGGCAGAGACAGTTCTTGTCTTGCTGATGCCTTTATGAGAAACCTGGATGCACCATTAACAGGTTCAGAGCAGCAGGGCTCAGCGATCACCAGCCCTGGAACGTAGCAAAAGGGAAATAATCACCATTATTATTGCTTACATGCTCCGCTGGGAGATGAAAGTCACAAGAGAGATTCCAGCCCTACAATGCCGCCTTCCTCACAGAGAGGCGTTTCTCTCGGAGCAGGACTTGGGGCAGCGGCCGGCAGGATGCTCGGAGCCTGCCGTGGAATTCCTGCTACCAGGGAACAGTCCCGGTACTGCTCATCGGGATCTATACTGCTGCCTCCTTGCCCCCTTGAACTGATCTGAACACATATAAAAGGAATCCCCTAAACTTAGAACACAGAAGTACTTGGCTGCTGTGATAACGAAAGCTCTACAAGGAAACAACTGAGAGTTTTTGAGAGAAAACATCAAGCTGCTGATATTTTCTAGCTCGATCAAATTCTCTATAGAAACTGTCATTTCTAGAGATATTTTTTTAGACACTTCTAATAGATACTGATAAATATTCTTCTCCTTAGGGCTTGTCAAGAATTGAGGTGATTGATACTCTGCTCAGGAGGTAGGCAAAAATGTTCTGAGCAGTATCTGCCAGTGGGACAGACCACATAAATAACAGCCTAAGGCTAATCTGTACTAAAGTGTTTTTTTTAATATTTAAAATTGCTGCAATAGCAATTCAGGTATAAATGATATTCTTTATGAAAGCCACAGTAAAGATTTTCTGCCTTGTAAAATCTGAAAAATAAGCACGAAAAGCCAAACATCTCAAATACTTGATGTATGGTGTGGCACACAGTGTGGTGTGAATGCACCTGTAGAGCCTTTTATGAAAATGTCAATGATGAATTCACATTATTTACTAAAAATATCAACATGTTTTAATTAAAAGATTCCTCCAGTCTGATCCTGTAGGCTGGAAATGCCTGTTTTTATCCAGATTTTAGCTCAAGTCTGAAGTTTAGCTCATAATGCCTTATTAGGAGAAAAGTCTCAAGTGTAAAATAATTCTGTTCTTTAAATAATATATGATCACTTCTTACTTATTTTCAGATGGAATTTAAATACTTGTGCATAGCTCTAGACAGCAAAAGGATTAGCTGACCATTTTTCCCCTCCATTAACTAAAGGATTCAAGAGCGCAAACGTTTCCAGGCTGTGGCACTACTGGTCCAGACTCTCAGGTACTGTAAATCAGCCCTCAGCTCTGCATGGCACTTAGTGTCTGTCATTCTTTTCTTTTACATGTGATTCCCACTGAAACGAAGGAGAACTACTTACATGATGGGCACATTCAGCCTCTGAGATATAAAATAATACAGGAGAATTAAAATTTGATGGGTGAGTAGGTTCAGCGAGAAGCAGACAAGGACACTTCAGAATTCAGGAGCTGTTTTTGTCTTTTCTGTCTAGACCTTTTCACACTGCTGTGCCAGGCCCTAGTCCATGCTCTTCCAGGCTCAGGCCAGGCACCTCCACCCCACCTTTTCTGCAGGATCACCTAGTCACTCAAAGCCGCCTCTCCCTACACTGTCAAAGATGTGGGAGGATCATTTAAAAGTATTTTAAAGTAGTGGCGAAGCTTTAGCTACCTGAATTTCCTCCTGAAGGAGCTCTTTTTCACTACGGAAGAGGCATGACTTTTCATCCATCTGAAGATGGATATTGTGAATAGCCCCTTGCATGTTTAGCTTCTCAAATCACTCCCTTAGATATGAAGTTGTATGAAGAAAGAGCTCTACATTCATATTTTTACCATGATCTGTTTCAAGTGCTTTTACCTCTGTTGACTATTTCAGAAGATCCTATACTGATTCATAACCATATAAAAATAGTTTATACATGCTAAAAGCATTAACACATGCCAGAACGTGATGCGTCTGATGAACTATCAGTTTTGCTTTGGAGATGACATGCTAATAATGTTTGTTACACTACTTATTCTACTCTAGGGATTTAGAAACAGTATACAGTATTCCAGATTTGTTCTTGGGTAACAGGTAATATGTAACATTAATTGTTAGCCTTTCAGCTATATACAGGCAACAGCGGTAGAAGCTTATGACTTTTTTTGAACAGAACATGTCAGAATAGCATGATTAAATATTGCTGCCATATTCCAGAATTGTGCATACTGCAATCCTCGATTTTTTTCCAGCAGTTTTGATGGTTCCTTATTTCCATAATAACAGATAAACAACCATGCAGTACAAGGCTATAATTTCATTGATTGTTCCTGGCAACCTTGTATACTATGACAGCTCCTGCAGCTCAAGCGATTTCTCACTTGCAGCTCAAGATGGAACTCCTCTGTGCTACACAGGCTCGTATTTTACATGCAATCTGTTTACATTTCACTTCTACAAAATAAAAATAGAAAGATCACATAAGAACCTGATGCTTCATTTTCCCCAAGCTGCAGGAAATCAAAGGTGCGCAAATGGAGACACGTTTTCTCCTCTGGTCTCCAATACTCATCCCTCTCCTGTCTCACCTTGACACCTTGCAAGGACCGATCCATCCTCCTTGTGACTTCAGGTGAATATTGAGAGAAGAGAAAGTTCCCCTTGGGAAGGGAGTTCATGTGCAGCTGGAAACCGGGGCAGTCCTGTTGTGCTGAGCTGGCTCCGAGGGCTTCCAAGGTGGTGCCTCCGCCCTCACCGGATCTGTTGGGATACAGTGTACCAGAGAGGGGAGCTAAGTACCGTCAAGGTTCAGAACTGGCTGCTTTGCTCTGCTCCCCACCTTCTAACCTTGCTGGGGAACAAGCACATAACACCGTGGGGTTTACATTAGGAATGTTTATGTCACGGATTTCTAAAACATGGGTGTTCAAAATCTAGCTCTATCTTCTGCACGACAGACAACTGATTGGAGTCCTCCCTTGTAATGGTGCAGCTGTAAGGAATTGGAAAACAGCTTCTAAAAAACAGATTTATTTATGTGACTTGGTTTTATGTGGCTAGAACAGTGTTTATAAAATATTTAAAGCTTGACTTTGCAATGATGGAATGAGTTAAACAATATGTGGGTCTTCATTAGTGCTATTAAATATGCAGGTTGTTTTCTGTTTTGTGTTGTCCCTCTGTTTTCCCTCAGGAAAAACTGTCCCAGGCCATTAGTTAATAATTATTTCTTCCGTATAAAATCAGATTCCTCGAGTTAGCACTGCTGGTTATGAATTTAAGATTATGCATAAACCTGCATGCATTTGCTCCATATTTAAGTCATTCTTCCTGCTATTCATCCAAAACCTCATCAGAACAGATAATAAACCACTTCATGAACAGATGCGCCACTTATTCATCTAGTTCTATAATGATAATGAAGAAAATTTAATCTGGAGTGTCTATGGAAGATGATCTAAAAGACAGATTGGTATGAATAATAAAGACACTACACAAAAATTTAAAAACTGACATGAAAAGGCAATCATTAACTACTCTGCAATACTGCCTTTGATACAGTCCAACAGTGTATAAAAACAAGCACCTCTTGGGTGTTGGACTGCACAAGGAGCTACTGTTTCTACAGATGTAAATGCTCTAAATTGCTTTTTCTTTAAAGAAGTATAAAAAATAATTCCTCTTACAGCTGGAAGCAACATCTGACATTGCAAAATGATGAAAATATGTTGCTGAGAAATTGGCTATTTCAGACACATTCAAGGTGAGCAGAATAACGAATGTAGCAGAATATTTATCCAAGAAAAAAGAAAAGGCAAAGACAAGTGGAAATCTGTGAAACCAACTTGCTCTGAACAGCCATTTGCCTCTTGTTAGTGAGATACCCATTTATCTGTTCCTCAGATATGCAGCTATTGATTCCTGTCAATAGAAAAAAATCAGGAATGCAACAGAGGCAGGAGACAGTTGCAGATGGGTAATTTCTAAGACTAATGGAGCTGCACAGCTAGGTGACTTCTGTTAACTGTTGAAAAGATCCCTAGAATCCCCAAAGCATCTTTGAAGACAAAAGGCAATTGCGTTCAATGTTCGTGAAACGTCCTAGACTGACAACTATTTTCCATTTATTCCCAGCAGAAGGAAAACACAAACTGTGTAGTGAGCGCTTTCCTGATGATATGCTAATAAAAGCAAAAATAAAACAAAACAGAAGAGATTGCTGGGGGACAACAGGATATTGCGGTCTGACATCTACGACGTTGCACGGGCTCCAAGATTGTGGTTAGCTGCCCGTCCAGCATTAATGAACGTGCCGTTCACGCGGCTGGACCCGGGAGGGCATCGCGTGCTTCTCCAAGGACGGGCAAGAAGTGCCACAGCAGCAGAACAGGGGACCCCGTCAAACACAGCTCCAGATAAGCAGAGCTGCGGGCGCAGGAGGGCGAGCAGCCCTGGGCCCCAGCACCTCCCTGCTGGCCTCGGGCGCGAGCAGCCCGAGCTCGACGTGGATGGGCTGCGCTCCCACCCCGGCCGCTCGGTGCTCCCGCTGCTCCGCATAAGTAAGGAAACCAGAGCTGGAGCTGAACAGCAGCAGTGCAGCAGGGAAGCCTAGAGCCAGCCTCATGGCACGGGCAGGGTTAGCATCTGCACAGGGCACTGCCTGGAATCACTAGCAGGAGGCCCCGGCGTCCTCCCCTCCCCTTAGGCCTGTCGTATATCCACTGTGCTGGGCTCCCGCACGTCCTTAACTGACAGACCTGAAGTTATTCCCAATAGGAAATGACCCTGAGAGGAAAAAGCCCCATAACACTAAATCTTCCTTTCAACAGTTTGTCAACAAAGAAATACTGTTTTTAGCACCAAAAATACTGCCAGCCTCTTTTAGCATCTGTCACAACAGCAGCAGCAGCCACCACTGCCACAAATTCCGAGGTAAGGAGACAGGAAATTAAAAAATGCTGCTTGAGAGAACAATGTGAAAATGGGTTCCTCTTATGTGAGGTCCTTCAACATACATATACACACCCAGCAGTAGTACGGGAGGGCAGGGATCCAACCCAGCATATAGATGGGTCTAAGAATCCACTATGAAATTCTCACATGGCTGTGAGAGCCAGGGGCGGCTGACAGAGGTTCTTCAACCTGTGATTCTTGCTTGCCAAAATCCATGTCAAATCCTGGTTTATCAGCTTTCATTCAGTTTTCCCAGTGCTTTCAATGGAAGTAGGATTTGCTTTAATTCACAGAACTCTTATCTTAACTGACACATTTCTGATTCAGCGTGACGGCCTCCTTGTCCTGGTCATTCATCAGAGAGAGAGAAGGACACTGTTGTATCTGTGGGGGCTCAAACCTAGTATGTTCTACTGCAAATACATCAACCGCATTTAGCTAGCAACTTTTCACACATTTGCTGTGGCAACACCCAAAGATATCAGCCAGGCCAGAGTCCTGTTTGCTGGATACTGTCTAAACTTGTGCCTGTCTCCTGGTCAGGAAAAGAGTATTCAAAGAAACTATAAATATGTAGGAACACAATGTTAAGAAGGGCAAATCCTTGTACATCACCTGCCCAGAACACTGTTCCTTTTTTGCCCCTCTTCGTCCCACAATCACAAGTGGCCGTGGTACGTGCCCTCTTTACCTGGGGCTGCCAGAGGCCACAGCAGAGGCCTGAAATGGTTTTGGATCCTCAAGAGGAGCAAGGGAGCCAGCGCCTGCGACCACTCGATACTCCTGTTTCCTTGACCGCGATGAGGTTTACGGCTCCGCAGCAGCATCCAACTGAACCGTGCGGGAGATGCAGGGCCACCACGTGCTGGTCTCCTTGGCGATCATGTCAGATCTACAACACTGAAACGAAAATAAAAACGGATCCAAATAAGTTATCTATTAGTTGTACAGGTTCTGTAACAGCAACAGCTAGCCTTTCATGGGGTAGTTTTCAGTACTTTCTGCAAATTCTCTTTTTCTCAAGGGTGTAGCATGAGCCCAGTGACAAAATACATATAGTCTTCAAGTGATGTCGCATATGTTTTAATAGTTTGCTTTGTTCTTAGGATGGCTGCAAAACAGGACGCACATCCTCACAAGGACGAATAGCTGCTTGAGCAGTCTACAATAGTTTGTCAGGGAGAATGACCCTGAGACTAGTTTAAGTTCACAAGGTGCATCGTGAGTCACCGTTAGAAAGTGACACTAACTCTCACTGACACAGGTTGGAAATGACAAATTGGTTTGAAATATATAATGACCCAGGCTAAGTCAGAGATGAACAGATGAAGAATTACAAACAAAGCTGTTGCTCAATTGAGAAGCATGAAACTCTGTATTTTGAGAGGAAAACGGCTAACTTGGTAACACGGGAAGCGAGAGCCTCCAGATGATTCCCATTTATGGCTACAGTCACAGAGCCTGCAAAGGCAACAAATAAACCCAGGAAGCCTTTCAAGGATGCCCTTTTGAAGCGCTGGTGCCTCAGGACAGTACTGCTGCTTGGGGTGGCTCCCCGAGGACAGGACACACACGGGGCTCCGCCGCCTGCCCGGCGCGCTCGGCGCTCCTGCTTCGCTGCTCCGNAACTTGGTAACACGGGAAGCGAGAGCCTCCAGATGATTCCCATTTGTGGCTACAGTCACAGAGCCTGCAAAGGCAACAAATAAACCCAGGAAGCCTTTCAAGGATGCCCTTTTGAAGCGCTGGTGCCTCAGGACAGTACTGCTGCTTGGGGTGGCTCCCCAAGGACAGGACACACACGGGGCCACGCTGGCTCTGCCGCCTGCCCAGCGCGCTCGGCGCTCCCGCTTTGCTGCTCCGGCCCTCGGCCCTTCCCTCGCCCAGGAGCGCTCCGCCCGCAGCCCGGCTCTGTCTGCTGCCCCCTGCTCCCACCGCCCAGGTGGGTTTTGCAGAACTGCACGTTAAATCCTGATGGTGAAGTGACATGGACAGCAATGATGGCCACTCGCTGATCACACACACGCTCTGACGGATTGCACATCATCCCAGCTATTAGAGCAGAGTGTTTATCACCCAGACAGGAAACTCTGCACAGGACGCAGCAAACATCCTTCCTCCCGTATTAACAATTTGCCATCTGAACTTTATCTTCTCCTTGGATAACAGCCAGGAGACACTGCCTAAGAACAATTGATTTAAGATTGCATTCAAAAGCAGCATTCCTCTTATCAGAGCAGCTGAGCAATGAGAACACACTCATCCAGAACGACTGTACATCTGCCAGTCCACCACAAGTACAGACCCAAGATCTATATACGGAAGGTGCAGCATTTGCCAAAATGACTCTTGCGAAGGTTTTTTTAAGAACTTGCAGTCTAGGCCCTTCCCTTCATTTCCATTTGTGAGTGTGAAGCACACTCTCGTGAGGAGGTGTGTGCTGCATAAGGTACCTTTCCTCTACCCTGCTGCAGTTAGCCTGGACCTGGCAGTGTCCTCACCCGCAGGGAACTCCTCCCATGCGTTTGGAAAGAAGAGCACAACATCCTAGTCGCGACTTCATTGTACCATTTTGTGCTCTGAAGTATTTGCCACAGTGAATTAGTTAATCATCTATTTCAGAAGCAAAGCAGCCCCACAGAGCAGTATTCTTCTCAAATGAAGAACGAGCAGTACTCGACACGGTTCTTTTCAAACCTGCGCCGCTTCTAAAGATAGAGGAAGAGTTTGCCACAATTTTACAAACAAGAAAAGCGTGTCACGGTGACGATGAACTCCCAACACCACATATGAATGCAGTCTGAAATGCTCCAACTAATGAAGAATGGCTGATTTCAGACCAAAACAAACTGACAAAGATTTCCCCCCCAACATTCTGCCATCTCTTGTAGGGAATAACCTGACACAGGGCAGCAATGTCAAAAGGAAATTATTCTGAATTTCAAATCACAGGACTTTGTTGACAAAGTATCTGCACATTCCCCAAATCCTTTTCCAGTAACTGCTTTAGGCGCAGCCTACTGCACTTGCCAACCTGACGCAGTGTCTCAAGCATGAGCCTTGCCATCCGAGGCCTGTCCCTGTCACCGGTGATGCACTGTCACGAATCAGCTCCAAATTATTACCGACCATGGTATGTCTCGGTTTGCACACAATTTACCATCATTTACCAAAAAGGTGCCTTCCCGTGAACCAGACACCTGTGCTAATACCACAGCGCTGAACCCAATGAGACCGTGTCCCCAGCTTGTTTCACTGACCTCTGGGCACAGCGTCCCTGGGGAGCACCAGGGGCATCCCAGGGAGCTCCTGCTCTGCCTTCCTCGCGCCAGCTCAAGGAGAAATGATTCCAATGGGTGCAGGTGCCCCCAGCACCCCCGACCACACAGGCCCTACATGCAGCGCTCCCCCCGCAGGGAAACAACCTGGCAGCGGGTCCCGCACACGACACGGCGCCTCAGGAACCGAGCGCAAGTCATGTTTATTTTTACCATGAATGCTCTGCAAGGATAATTGTGTCAAACTGGATGCAGAGTGCACTGGTTACACTTCTATTCCAGTTACCATGGTTGCTAATACTCAAGAAATTGCCTGAGGAAGGGACAGAACTGCAATCCGTGCCGGGCAACATCTCCCGGCCTCACTGCTGCCCGCCGCGCCGCGGGGTGCTCCCGGGCGGGGGCGCGCAGGACCCTGCTCCTCACCCCGCGGCTGAGCGCCTCCTCTCCTCTGTGTTTATGCACAGAGGAACCTTCCTCAAGAGCTGCCCCCAGACACGCTGGGGAGAAAAGCAGGCCTGCGCGCCCCGGCCAGCACCACGCGGCCCCGAACAGCGCGCGGGGGAGCGCGGGGTGAAGGCAGCGCGCACGGTCCCCGCTCCCACCGGCAGCAGGTCACGGCGCCAGCGACGGTTAGCGCAGAGTGGCCCGAGGGGGAAACAAACCAAACCAAAACGGACAATGAGAAAAATCAAACGGGAAAAAAGCAACCAGCTAAAATCATTACATCTCTAAAACTGATTCTCAATCGAAAGGGATCTTGGTTCAATTACCTTAATTTAGGAAAGTCAAAAATTTGTTTTATTGCCAGTTTAGCTAAACGTATACCCTGTCTGGGCACTTCCACTTCCTTAGCCCAAATATGGGCTTTGCCCAAGGAATGCAACTGGTCTGCTTCATTCATTACTACTTGAGTCTCCTCTGCTAGTTCTGCTGAAGTGTTTAATACAATCCCAGCTTCCCTGGAAATCCAGGGGTAGAGAATGAAAGTGGGCAAGGAAGCAGCACCAACCCTGTTCAGCCTCCCCGTCCTTCATTCCAGCTTTTCAGCCCTGTCTGTTTGATGCATTAAAATGTCCTTGCAAACAGTTTCCAACCACCGCCTTCCTTCCTAGGCAACCCTTCACTGCAGACTAACCCCAACCCATACAAATCCTCTCCTACTAGCATCCCACTTCTAGCTTATTGTAAAACAAACTCTCAGAATGACAGGGTGCTGAATATCCAGTTATTCTGGTGTTTAAAATAATTATTGCATCATTTTAAACTAACTTGCCTAGATGCTGTGACCTGCAGAGGCGCCTCGTGGAGTCCTCTGCAATCTGAAAACATTAACAAAGGTATTAACTTTAAAGCTATCTGTTGCCAGAATTCCTTTGGGGAAAAAAAAAAAAAAAAAAAAAAGTGTTTCTACTTTCCCAGATTTTCCATTAATTGACTTAAGTACCCCAAAATGCTCTTCAGACAATGCCCTGAAAGAGCATTTGGCACCGCAGCAGAGGGGCAGGCGCTCGGCTGCGTGGGCTCCTCAGGCAGAGGCCCCTTTCCGCAAGCACAGAGCGCAGGGACGTCTGCCTTCCCCACGGGCCCGCAGCCCCGCGTCGGCACGGTGGGACATCCCCTGGTAGTGTGCAACGCATGGGAAGAGGCAGGGCACCAAGTGCGGCGCCAGGCCGCGTGCCGAGCGCAGCGCTGCACCTGAACACGTCACGTTTTAGCGAGCACTCACGAACATCGGCACAGCACCTGCTTGCACTGCTCTTGCCTGCACATGCAGCTGTGCCCCATGCACGGCGACACGGGGACAGCATCGCCCACCACGTGTCTCCCCGCACGCCCTTCAGCACTACCACACTTTGTTTTTAATTGGCACCCCGGGGTAAGGGCAAAGGTATCATAATCACAGTCCAAAGATACAACTGCCCACTTTAATCTCGTGACAGCGAAATGTGCGCACCGCATCTGCACCGAGAGCGAAGAGGGGTTCTTTTGGTACCAGAACTGAGGACAGAGCCCACAGGCAGGGATGCTGGTCTGAGCCCCGCACCCCTGNGGCAAAGGTATCATAATCACAGTCCAAAGATACAACTGCCCACTTTAATCTCGTGACAGCGAAATGCGCGCACCGCATCTGCACCGACTTCTGGTACCAGAACTGAGGACAGAGCCCGCAGGCAGGGATGCTGGTCTGAGCCCTGCACCCCTGTGCCCAGCACTGCCCCTGGCTACTTCAGTTCGTCCCAATTTCTCCCCGCACTGTCTCACAGTAAGGGCCTACCTGCATGGCAAAAAAAACACAGCAGGTATTAAGAGTTGTCCGGTGTCAACAGAGAATTTTTTCTTCCTTGTGTAGCCCGTAAGACACTACATCTATGATCAGAGTCCATAGGGGTCAAAGCTCTTTATAAAGCCTACTTCTGTGAAACAGAAAAATTAGGTTTTGAGTAAAGAGCAATGCATTCAGTTCTGTCCCCTTGCAAACCTGCAGAGGGTGAAAGGCAGCTGCTTTGAGGCTGCAGCCTTCCCTCACCCGGGGCATGCAAGGGAATTAACCTCCGAGGGTGAAACCAGCCACGACGGAGGCTGCTACCCCAGAGCCCCAGGCTGGCACGTGCGGCCCGCGCGCCTCCCCGCTCCTCTCCTGTCACTGGGACTCAGCCCGCAAATTCCTGTCGCTAGAATTCAGCTAAATAATGCAATAACCAACGATGGCGTGAGCTAAGAGCCTGGGATACGAGTGGAGAAATAGAGAATAACCACAAAACATCTTTCATTAAATAAATTCAAAACCCTTTTATAACTCTAAGTCGTGAGATACTGCTGTGGTACAGTGATGAACACATTTAACCCTGAAAATACTGCTCACGTGCTCTTGAGTCACCTCCAAGCATTTAGGTACAAAGTCTGTGATATTCCCTCACTGCAGCACATAGCACGTTACCACCTGCACCTCGAGTGCTCGTGCGCTCAGAACACATGGACAAAGAGCGGTATTTTCCTCATTCTGGAGATGAAGAACGTGTCACACCAAGAGACCTTTGAAGGGCAATGAGGCAGACTAAGGAAAATGGAAACTTGCTCTGCAATCTCTTAACTCCAAAAAAAATTGTTTCTGCTGGACCATTAGTTCATCGGCATCGTGCACCAACTTTCCAACGAGGCACCGAAGCGAGTGCTCAGAACGAGGCAGCGAGGGATGGGCTGTTTTACTTTGCTGTGCACCAACAAGCTACTAGGGATTCTGATTTTATTCAGGAAAGCCTTCTTTCTGCCCTCTTTAGTGGAAGAATTAGAAACGGACCCCGAAGAGCAGGGATGTTAATTCCTTTGCCTCTATCTTTGTGTGAAGGCACTGGCTGCTTGGCTACTTTGGAAATCAGATTTACTGTACTGGAATAACAGGAATAAAAATGCGCATGGATAATACCTCCTATGGTTATTAAAAGATTAGGATCTCTTTAGAAGCACACAGCCTTATGAAGACAAACCTCCATCTCTAGCCTTAAAGGGATTCAGTAAAGCTGGTTTAGACTCCTGCAGTCCGGCTTAGCGAGCGCGGTGGGAAAGGACAGGTGCAGGGGAGGCCCCAGGCCTGGCGGGATGGAGCATCCTGGGAACCTCTAAACCCCGAGGCCACAGCGAGCACGGAGGCAGCCGTGGGGAACAGCAAGGGCTGGAGCGGTCTGAAAGGCCAGAGGACAGAACAAGCTGCTGGATGCGAGGATTTTGGAGCAAAGACAGGGAGAGGAGAGGAAGACAGTTTTTTACATGCATTATCCTAAAAAGAGGGTTTCTGCAGGACTATCATTAGCTCTATAATCCCTGCTTTCCTCTATCCTGTTTCTCTACCCCCCCTTTTCTACTCAGGGTCTACGTACACCAAGATGAATGATGACCACAGTCACCTGGATGCTTTGACACTTCGTTCTGTTGACCAGCGTGCAACAAGCGGAGCCAAGTCCACATGTTCTCACTCTGATCTTCCCCTTTTTATGTCCACCTTCCTGTTTTAGCAGGGTGGACCCTTAGCTCGCGACTCCCTGCTAACCCACCTTCCGGGGGGCTGGATTTGTGCATCATTCCTCAATTGTTCCTTCAGGCTCCACTCCCTTTCTGGCATGTTTTTCCTGAGCAGAAGCGCTTTTGTTTTGTCTGTTTTTTGCTTTGTTTTTCCATCAGCAAGTCTCTATAGTAAATAAAAAAAAAAAGATTGAGTAGCTCCTGGTGCTGAGGCTTTTTAAGTGGGAGCAGTCCCAGGCACGAGGCATAAGGGATTAAATGCAGTTTAAACCCAACACAGACACGTGGGTTCAGCGCAGGTGTCAGTCCAGAGTCACCCATGGGAGGAGGAATTACTGGAGTGAGGGAAGAGCAGCCGGAGCCCGAGCAAGTCGCAAGGAGGCAGGACGCGACCACCAGGAAATGGGGACATGGAAACAGCCTCCTGCACCTTGTCGCAGCCCTTCTGCAAGGGATAGTGACAACCAGCCCTTACCCTGCGCTCTGGGCCAGGTGCTTTACAGAGTCCTGGTGCTGCCTGACCTACAGGTACGGGGCTCCAGCCACTCAAAACACGTTTCAACGTGATAAAGCACGCAGTGGGGAGCAGCTCAAGTAAGCACCTATAAGTGATGGGCAAAACAGGCAGTATTCCTGTGCCCCCTAAAATATATCCCATTCCTCAGGTTAACAGTGTTAGAAAAATGTGCTGCATGGAGATCTACCCCTCATTTAACAAAAATAAACACATCAAGTCAAATAACAGGTTGCTGTCAGCAGAAAGCAGTGCTTGACAAATATAATGATGTCTTTTCATGCAGCGTTAGTGCTCCAAAATGGTTAATCTTTGCTCAATGTTCCCTCTACCCTAAAAATACACAGGACGCATTTATAGTGCTTCCTCCACTAGGAAACCTACACATGGTATTACAGCCATCAGAACTGAAATTCAAATCCCTTTGTCATTTCTTCCTTCTCCTTTGCCTACAAGAGATGTAAGTTAGAGTGGAAAAAAAAAGCAAAGAAGAAATGGAAAAGCTTCTGCTGCCGTAGGCAGCTCTTGCTCGCTGCAGACCGCGTTGTTCTGCTCGCGAACAGCTGGCTCCTCGTTAATGGTTCATTTACTTGTGATTACTAACTGCCTGTCCCCGGCTCTGTCTCCAGCCCCAAGTATTTAGTTTTCCTGGGGGCTGGAAGCTGGCTCACAAAACACCTAAAGATCCGTTTCCTCGTGTTCAGTTTCTGCTTAATTGTATTACTCATGAACCGGCAAGAGCAGAGTTCTCCTCGCTCTGAAGCCAGGCAGGAGATCACATCTCCCTCGTGAGGCATGGAAACAGCCCCTCCGTGGGCTCATCTTGGGCTTGAACATCAGCTGGGTGCTTAAAGATTTGTGTGGCCTCGGAGTAGGTCGCAGAGGTACCTTGTCTGTGTTCATCAACTGAACCAGCCGGGGAAGGACCCGCTTGTTATTAACAATTATACTGAGATGGAACTTCAAAGGCACCGTCTGGATCGTGCGACACTGAAACCTGCCCATCAATTCAGGACTTCATCTCAATTCCTCAGCATCACTAACTTGTTTTGAAGCTGATACTGATTTACAGCTCAATTTCTGAGCAATCTGAAATGCCTTCCCAACAAAAACTCTATTTGTTTGAAGCAGCAATTGAATTTATTAGCAAACCTTCTTTTAATTTGCAAAACCAGAAAAGGCTAAAAGCATCTGAGAGAAAACAACTTCCTCAACCCCCTGCTTCTGAACTGATTTTTTTTAGTTTAAAACATTTTTAATGCCCTACAGATATAAACAAGCAATCCTTCACCCCACTTCTCCAGAGCTTCTGCTCTCGGGTGCAACCCGCACCCGCTGCGGCTCCGCGAGACAGGGAGGCCGCCGAGCTCCGGAACATCGACCCCGGCTCCCGCGCGGGTCTGGCGGCCACCACGGCACAGCCACCGCTCAGCGTGTCCCAGAGGATCAGCCAGGCCCACAGCAGGAATTCCCTGGGCACCCTGGGACAGGGTCGCGCCGGGAAACGCTGCCGACCTGCGGGAAACGAGCCTTGCTGGGGCATTTCCTATCGAATATACAGTTTGTGTTTTCTTTTTTTTTATTTACCTAACTCTCAGCATTTGCTTTCTTTGTTGTCGCATTATGTTTATAATGAAATCTCATTTTGTTTGTTGTAGAGAAATCTTTGTTTCAGTCATCATACAAATGCTGCTTCTTGTTTCCTCATCTAACAATTCAAAGCAGAAACTGTAATTTTCAAGTATAGAGAAAAATGATGTTTTTGAAGATTGTGTTCTGTGCAAAATAATTCAAAGTACATCACAATTCTTCAACTGTGAAATCCTTGATCATTGGTTTCTTCTTTCTGTTAATAAGCTGCTAACAATAACACTGAAATTTAGATTTCTGAGTAAGCATTACAAGCCTAGTACCAAGCAGAAAGCCTAGTATCTTCACTTGCTTTTCCTCAGACTCCCCCACTACCTGCCATTCCTCGAGAAGCAGGCGTTGCGAGGACACTGCTGCTGCTTTAGCTCTGCCTTTGACAGCAACGCAACACACAATTTGAAAAGCTCTGCCTGGTAGATAAGGGGCTAATGTATGTTAATAAAAAGTGAAATACAGGTTTAAGAGAGCTGCACAAGTGGAGACATTGAGACGGGAATCAGTGAGCAGTTCTGTTTCCTATTGTGTTACATGTCGCAATGGTTCACTATCCTAGAATTAAATTTCTTTTTTTTTGAATGTTGTTTGCCTCCTCAGAGCTTTTTTGATTAATACAAGGCATTATATACGAATATTTACCGTGCCGAATTATCCTTTCAATTACTGAAGCTTAAAACTCAAGCATTTACAACTGGATGTTCTAGATGAAGGAGAAAAGAAAATAAAAAAGGATAAGAAACAAACACCCGCTGTTCTTTCACTCCTGCCTAATCCCGCTGCCGGCACCACACAGATCTCTACCTGCAGTGGAACGGGAAGGATTTGCTAACACTTTGATATTCATTTTAACTTCTCACTTTTTAGGGTAGACTCAGAGCTGGGCTCAGGCCCTCACACGCTCTGAATGCCAAAGCCAGAGGGATGTTGGGTCAGACTGTCAGACCCAGGGGAGGCCGGAAAGGCAGGGCTGCTCCTCAGAGGGGAGGAGAACTGCAGCGGGGTTAATACGTTACCCAGAGACTTGCTGAGAAGTGCAGCGACACGAGCGTGTCTGCTGCTGCCGCTGGCGAATCCTGCAGCGAGAACAGCTCCGGATGTGCTCCTGGGAGAGCCCGTGCAGAGCATGGGCAGCTGGACGCGGCTCCTCGCCAGGAGCTGCGGCCACAGGCTGCCCTCAGGGTCCTGCTCCTCCGCACGAGCCCGTCGTGGCTGCCGCAGAAGGCCGCGTCCCCCCGCAGCGCAGTGGCCGCACGAGGCCACGTTAACGGCCCCGCTGCCTCGTGCCCTGCTGGCGCCGGTGCCAACAGCAACCACGGAGCTCTCTGCAGCCACCTCCAGAGCGCGGAAAGTAGGTTACATGAAACTGGGCGCATCAGATTTTGGTCACCTTAAAAACAACCGCCCTCCTCTTTCCCTCACAGCCCTCCCACACACACATCTGCCGCGCTCAAACTGGAAAACTCACTCACTTCCACTCAGCTGGCGGAAGTCAGATGATAACTCAAGAGAACAACAGAGTTTTAGACCACATTACTCACTCAGGAAGGCAGCTGAAGGTCGGGGCGAAGGAGACTGCTCGGCAGCATCCGCAGGAGCCTCGGGCTCCAATTGCTGTCCTGTGTCCCACTCTTCAGTTCCACTGATTCAAAACAAGGAGAATGAAACACAAAACAAGGCAAATGAAACATCTGTTGCACAAAGCTGGGTCAGAAGCTCAATGAATCAGTAAAATTTTCAATGAGTAGGAAAGGACTAAGCCAAGTCACTGGAACCAGTGAGGACAGTTACCAATATCCATGTGCTTGTGGGTCTGGCCTCCTCCCATATTACTGCTAACATGACACGCAATCCTCATAACCACAACAGGATGAAGTAAAGAGCAAACTCAGTTCAGCAGATGTGAGGCCCTTCACACGGAACAGGCTGGGAAGCGTGGCCGGAGCCGCTGCTCCCGCTCCGCAGCCACCCCAGCCCAGCACAGATGGCCAAACCAGTCTGGACGTTTTACAAGCGGGAGGTGCTAGGACAGGACCTGGAGGGACAGATCGGGATGGACAGGCCCATCTTTCGCCTTTTCATCAGTGCTCCAGCTTGTATTTATGTTTCCAGAAGTAACACGTAGCTGTTGTAAAAAACATATTCAAAATGGGAGACGAATGCACTCAATGTGCACATGCCCACCTGAGTTTGCAAAGAGACAGGAGAAACAGCTCTGAGTTTGCCCTTACTAGAGGGCTAATTTATTAAGCAATGATTATACTTGCAATGTCAGGACTGTGAACTATTTTATTTCTCACTAGCCAATGCAAGAAAAAAGGGAAGTCCCTATTAGGTTTATGGGCTCCCCCCAATTTACGACAGAGCTGTGACCAAACTGCCATCCATAGCTTCCCCAGTCCAAAAGGAAAGAATCTTCATCTTTCCATTTTGTAACATGGGGAAGCACAAATACTAGTTCTAACTATTCTCAGTATTTAAGAAATGCTTTTTCCGTTATTCAGAAACATAAAGCAACAAGGTTCACCATAAATGCCTTGGTGCTATCTGTAACTCAAATATCCAAAATGCCATCTGAATTATGCAGACTGTCTCATTTGAAATGAAATGTCTCCTGTCACTTGCTAGATGACACTTCTATCTTTCTGAAGATGAACCTAATGCAAGCTCACTCATCACTTTTTAGCTGAACTGCCATACAGGTGCATTTCCAGAGAGATAATATTCTCTCACAGAAATTAAAGTTCTTCTATGTTATTTAATGTATTTGTTTTGCAGATCTTGTTCCTGCATTGTATTTCCACTTACCTTGTGCTTCATTAAACTTGCATGAAGCTATCTAGTCTTCAATGGCTTCCATCAGCCTGCCAGGAACTCATCTTCCAACAGACTGGAAATGACCCTGTAAAATAATAAGCAGCTTTTACTGGAGTTATGAAAATACCCATGTCATGTAGGGCTGTGCAATTAGCCAAGAAGCAGCTGTGGTCCTAAAAGTGAGAAAGAGAACACGATAGCCAGAAACAAGGTTTAATTTCCTTGGGAGAGAAATGGAGTGCTGACGATTCTGGGACTCTGTGGAAGGGGCAGGAATCAAGTGAAAACAGAAAGAGGTGACAGAACTGCAACACAAGCGCAGTACCACTTACTGCTCCACATTTTCATTAGTCTCTATATGGAATAGCAGTTGAGAGTGTAAAACATTTATGGAAATATTGTTCCTGGTACCACCACGACGCAAAACGGTCCTTTACAACCATCCCCACAAAAACCTGACTGCACTCGCCAGCATCCAGCTGCAAATGCTACCTCAATAAAACCATAAAGCTCATAACCCCGGCCTGACAAAACGCTGCTGCAGGAGGACTCCAGAACACAGCAACCACCTGCAGCTATAGATGTTCACACACCCCAACATCTGGCTCTGAAGTACCACATCTCCCACGACACATGCACGAAAGGGGGATGAAGAACCGGTCTAGGGACCTGCTCCACTAACACAGCAATTTGTGTCACAAACCCGACCAAGCGTCTAGCGCAGACCTGGCCTTCACCCAGAGCGGGGGCAGGGGTTACTTCTTGCCCAAGTCTGAGGGGCTGCACTGCAAAGTCCTCCATGCAAAGTCAGGCAAACTACAGGAAACACGGGAGGCAGTTAAACGTCTCAGGCTTGTGGGATGTACAGATTATACCAACTTTTAGACTAAACCTGAAGTCTGCCGTTTTAACAGTCATTACCTAGAATGATGAATTTATGTTTNCACAGAATGCCTAAGGTTGGCAGGGACGATGAATTTATGTTCACCACTCCTGCCACAAAGCATTTTATTAATGGATAACATCAGTAAACTATCATGATGATATTTAGGTTTCAAGAAACCTCTAACATCTATAATTTTCGAGGAAAAATATTTTCTGGCTTGAAGTGGCTTTGCATTTCAAAAAACGTTGCTCACTTCTGGTTTAAGAGATGTCAAAGGATAAACCCTGTTGAGATGCTGCTCTGCTAGCACCTACCCCGGCACTCTCGCTGAACTGCAAAAGCCTGCACTGCCCCAGGAAAATTTCTAGAATTTAAACTTCTCAGTCCAACTGAGTGAGGAAGGAGTTGAAATCTCAAAGTGTTTCCTACCCATCTCTCCCACCCACATCACAGTGATGCTTCCAGGAAACTCTGTGAGTTTATTTTTATCTGTTTCAAATATGATTCAATTCCAAGGCACTCAAGCTCACTCTCATTTTAGCAAAACTCGTTTTACATTCAGTGCTGAGCTGCGGAGACACGACAGCAGGATTTAAACAGATCCCTCCACGAAGTGATCAAATCTCGGCAAAGTCCCCCAGCTGAAGGTAGCTTGCCCTGAATCAACCTGATTTCATTTTTAGAAATTTAAATTGGGTATCACTCCCTTCAAACTACAGACTAGTAAAAATGACTTGAGGAACAAGAGTACCCCAGGCCTGAGGGAAGTACTGGTTCCCATGAAGTCAAAGGAAAAAACACAAGCCTAGTGATTTCAGCACGCTCAACGTTCTGTTCTTCACATTAGTATGACAAGAATATTAATTCAGTAGGTAGGTGCAAGAAAAAAAAAAAAAACAGAGATGCCTTTTTTGTGCTGTGCCTTGAAACGTCTCCAGCGGGGAAGCGAGCAGCCAGGCAGATGCTCCCGGTGTCCTTGCCTGTACCCAGCAAAATGCGACAGCATCAGCACTGCTGGCCTGACCACACGCTGCAGAAGCAGCCGCTCGCAGCGGTGCAAACCTGCGCAGCAGGAGCAAACAGTTCCACGAAGGAAGATTAAAGAGGAGATCCAGCCCTGTTCCACTGAGCCAAAGGCTTAAATTCGCCCAACTGCAATGGCAGCAGGACCCCAACTAGCCTCTCCAACGCACCATTAACAGAAGCATCCATGGAAGATCTGTCTCATTTCACAAATACGTAGAGAGATCTGGAGAATAAAAACTAAATTAAGGAAAATAAGCCTAGTTTGATGTTTGTGTTGTCCCATGCATGATTCCATGTCTTATGTACACAGGAGAGTAATTTGATTGGAAACTAGAAATTTTCCTTGTTCTAAATACGGTGAGGAACAATTTTGGAGTACCATCTCCCTGCACCACCTAACTTGGGTCATTTGCTCTCAACAGGTTATGGTGGCTCTTCACTTTGTGCTACCTGTGCCATGAAGCATACTTCATGTGGCACCAGGGTTTCCTGCAGAGCATATTTCGTATTCAAAACATGCAAATCAGTGAGATTCAAGATCAGTTACTCCCAAACACTGGAAGACCAGAAAGACCCCTGAGGCCACAGTAATTTCCACGAAGAACCACCCCACTTTCTGCAAGGCGGCAGGTATGCGGCAGCGCGGCAAGCCAAGCCCAGGAGGATGCCCAGCTTTATTGCAGCATTTGAACTCGAGCCATTTGCCATCACCGCACAAACACCCGCTCTCTAAATTGATGAGAACCATCCTCCTCGTGAGGAGCACTTAGCATCTGCTCTCCGCTGTCCCGCAGAGACCCTCCAGCGGCCACAGCCTAATGGAGCTCTAGCTCTTAGGTTTCTTTGCAGGGAATTAGATAGTGCTCAAGCTACCCGTGATTGCCTATTTTGGTTTTAGCTTAAACTCTGTATGACCCTTCTTTTTGCAAGTTTAGTTCCAAAAGTTACAATAGGTGCTCCAGCTGCTGGGAGGCCTCCACGTGCCGGGTTAGACAGTGCGCGAGTGCCCGGCCGGAGCGGCCCCGCGGCGCACAGGAGGGCAGCAGCGCACGGCGCGCGGTCCCGCACGGCTCGCGATGGCTTCCTGGGTAACCCACAAGAAAGCCGGATTGCGCTCCGGCCCCGCG
Source organism: Crypturellus undulatus (assembly GCA_013389825.1). Lineage (NCBI taxonomy): Eukaryota > Metazoa > Chordata > Aves > Tinamiformes > Tinamidae > Crypturellus > Crypturellus undulatus. Next base: position 22,891 of record VWPW01009286.1, on the reverse strand, counting down.
TTCGGAGCTATCTGAGCACAGCCCATCAAACTGCAAGAATTATCCTTTTCTGTTCAACAAGCAACTTCCAACAGCTCTGCCGAGTGCTTATTTGCCGTCACGAGACAAAAAATGTCTCTGTGCTGTTACTTAGGGTGGACATGGTGCCGGGGGTGCTGTAGTTACCGGGAGCTATTTGCTGCAGGGACTCAGTCTGACTCGAGTTGTCAGCTGTGCTGATGCTCCCATTAGCCCTGATTGCCTCTGCAGGCGGTGGTAAAGACTTCTGTAAGCCAGCGCCTACCAAAATCCCTCCTGAGCCTTTGATATTTTCTCTGGAATATTTTCCTCATCTTTCATGAGGTATCAGCTTAACTTTTAAGTTATTTCCAGTTCTATTCTTGTCATTACAAACTATGAGATTATCCACAAAAATCCATGAACAACTCTATGCTGCTGTATCACGTAAGAGCCAGACAGACTCTCAGGGACATTAAAATCCTTCAGTGCAGGGTCGCTCCATATGCGGGTGTCACCTTTCCAGGTGTTTCTGACGTGCTCCGGTCACGAACCCTGAGCCGGGAGCGCTGCTGCGAGATGCGGTTCCTGGCGCGGGACGCGGAGCCGCTGCTGCACGTGCTGAGAAGAGGCACCGATCTCAATGTTGTGCTCATAGCAACATCTGTGCGCTCAGAGCGGCGCGGAGCAGCTGGCACGTTTAAAACAGCCCCCAGCATGTCAAAACACTCTGTAAATACAGAGTTAATATCTCCTGAGATCAATTTATCAATAATAAGTTATAAAAACAGGATCTGATGTACACCGAAGTAAAACTTGTGTGGAAAAAATAGCTGCTCTTTCTTTCCATTTTTCCCCTTCCTCAAATTTAATAACATGTTTCTCATGTGACCAAAACTACTCAGAAAAAGCAATTATTACACTTAGGGGATGTATTAGGCTCCTGTCCAAGCCATAGCCTAAAATTTGCTTTCCAATATATTCTGTCCTAAGTTAGGCATATTAGGACTTTACAGTAATTTATACTACAACAAGCTTCATGATTAAAAATGTGTTTTTAAAACTGGCAGTCACTGACATTTTAATAAGGTCTGAACTAAAGATTTCAGTGAGCATCCATTTCCTTTCTGGCCAGCTATTACCATCCATCAGTGGGTTTCATTCTGATTAGAAACTGTTGTTAACGATTACACAGAATAAATTAAAATTGAAGCAGTGATTTGTGAGTCCATCCCCACCCCAGAGGGATGCGGATGCCAGGGCAGGAATGGGCCCCGCTCTGCCAGGGAGCAGGATGTGCTTCACCGGCCTCTGCCCCGGGCTGGGGCTGGAATCCCAACACTCGGACTTCCCCCACGGCAACCCAGAAAGGCACCTTCTAAACCCAAAACAGGCATCTTCCCAGGATCTAGGGGGGATCCTGACTCCCCACGCAAATGGCTGAAGGAAAGCGGCCACGGCAGGTTCGGTCTAAGACACCTGCAAGTCCAGCCCTGCTCAGAGCAGCCCAGAGCCGGTGCAGGGACACGGGCACCTCCAAGGGGGTTTGGGTCCCGCTCCCCTCCTGGGCGGCCCCCGGCTGGGCACCGCGGCTCGGCTGCGCTCGGCAGCAGCTCTGCACTGAGAGCGGCCTCTTGCCGCATCAAACCAGCGCCTGCTGCCTTGCCCAGGCGGCTCCCCGCAGCGCGCCCGCCCGTGCCCTGCACAGCGAGGAGCGGCGCTGCCCCGGCAGTGACACTGGCTCTTATGGTAGAGCCGCAGATGATCCTCTCATGACTCCTCTGGATTTGGTGGGCTGCACTCAAGTTGATTTAGCGGATGGTTAAAGTGCAGTGAGCATTAGAAGACAGCAAGAAAATCGGTGTGGTTTTTGTTCAGATAAATGTGAAATTGAACATGAGAGGCCATAAAGCAAGAATGATTCATGAGGCCCATGGGCTGCTCACATCCCAGCTCTCTGCCAGGCTCCGGAGGGAGAAGAGCAAAGCGAGTCCGACCGACACGACTGCACGTTGTTATAAAGCAAGTTTAGCAGCAGCACCCATAACCAGGAGCGAAAGGAGGATGAGGTCTAAGAGGAGGATTAGTTTATTCTACTTCAAGAAGGGAATCTGGCAGCGCAGAATTAGCTACTTCACCTGATGGGAAAGGACAGTCATGCAGAAATGGAGAAAAAAAACAGCAGAAAAGAAATCAAGATTGTGAAAGACCAGATCTGGTTTTGCACCGAGCACACCTGGGAGCTCCACAACAGGCAGAAAAAACACACACGTTCAACGAGAAGGGAAACTCAGCCCTGTGAAAGGCTGTCAGATAAGACTAACCGAAAAATAATTGCACTCATCTGTCGTTGAGGGAGTAAAAATGAGGCTTACCATACGAAGCAAATGAAAACAGATGCCTAAAGGACATGCCTGCGAAATACCAAGAAATCCATCAACACATAAGCAGCACTTAGCAGATGAACTACTTGTTCCGGGTACAGTGACTCGAGCCCGAGATAGCTAAAGGCCTGGCAGTGAGTTATTTACTGAATTACCCAAACAATGTTTCTTGGGAGCTCTATGAAGAGCACAGGAACCGCTCTGCCCAGCAGCGCCCAGGGGCTCGGGCAGTGCGGTGGCAAGTCTGACATATCACAAGCATTTAAAAGCCACAACAAGCAGATCTAACCCTGACTATGGCTTTTACGTAATATTTCATAGACTTTCCACTTTTTAAGCACTTTTTCTTTACCTTTGTTTCATAAAGTGAAGCAGAGGCGAATCATGCGGCAGCGTGTGCCTCCCCTCAAGGGAAGCACCTGCATTCAGAGGTGCCGGACGAAGATGGAGTAGGAGGGAGGGAGCCAAGAAGGTCCCAGAGCTGGTATCACTGATAGGTAGGTGGTCAGGGGACAGAGGAAGGCGCAGATCCAGCAAGGAACCAGCTGTCATTAATTCTCTTCAGGAAACATCTATGTTTTGTTTTTCACATACAACTTTCAGAACCTTCTTATATAACAGAAGTGCAAAAAGGGCTAACACTTGTGTAATGAAATGACAAGTCACACGAGGCACCTTGGGACGCTTGGGTCCTGCTCCTCATCCTTCCACTACAGCATCCATTTTAGTTGTCCTTCCTACAGCAATGATAGTAGCTTCACAACCACTCTGAGCGCTAATGATGGAAAAACGGTATAGAGGAGCTCAGTATTAATTACTACAGTTGTTTCTTCTAGACAACCTTAAAAAAAATCTCAAGATTAAAGAAGTGAAAATCTCAGTGCTGCAGAAACTTAAAGCAACACACATACAAACCAGACATCCCCCGAGGACGGATGAGCTACCTGAAAGCGGGAACGTTAAGTGCTCCTGATACTGCAGGTTCAACAAATCCCCCTCTCCTGGCTCTTCTATTGACTTTTCCACTGAAGGGGCAATTCCCACATCCCACTCTGCTTCTAGCATCTGCCAGGGATGACGTTTTGGTTTCCTTACTCTACTTACGTCCTATTTTGTGTTCCACTCCAGTGCTTTTTCTGGTCCTGGAACTGTTTTCTTTTGCTCACTTTGCATTATGCACAACGGTAATTTTCCTTTCTATTTCTTCAATCCTGAGCTGTTTTTTTAAAAGCTGCTGAAGTTTATATAACTGTCTCTTTAGTGCTGGTCTGTAGACACTGAGGTGCAGTCTGCATATTTCTTGGTGCTTTGGGAATACATAATCTACACTTACAAGCATTTTTATATTATTGGACCATTTATATATTTTTACAAATAAAATTTTCTTATACCTTTAGGGTGATGACACAGTAACATCTTTCTTCTCACACATATAGCATACACTTTTTTTTTCCTTCAGAAAGTACTCTGCTGAGGTTTACAATCACGTTCCCTTCAGTCAGCATTTTTTTTTTCATTTTCTGAAACTGTTTAGAATTTTTTGGAAGGTATGACTGAAACCTACCTAGCAATCAACCTACCTTGTTGCTCTATTTTTTTTTACATTGAAATAATTAAGAATTAAGAATTGTTCCATCACTATAGGAAAAACTCATCTTTTCCTACAGTTTGCCGGGAGAATTAAGCATGTGATCAGACGTAAGTTTCATGTGTTATTTTTTCTTTCTATCTAGGAACGCCCTCTGTGCCCTTCCTTGCAATGCTGGGCATCCGCATCTCGCATGCAGGTGCACGTTTGTGGCGCTGGCACACAGCACTTACAAGATGTGTTAACACTCCCTGTTCTGGTGCAGTCGCTCAGCGAGCAGGTCCCGGGCTGGCAGATGGAGGGGGAGCAGGAGGAGCAGCACTGGCTCCCATGGGCACGAAGCCAGCCCTAATTCTGCCCGGGAAACAGGGCTAAACACTACTGCCAGCCATGCCGAAACACAGGAATTTCATCAACAACCTCATTTGTAAATGACAAATAAGAAGAATCTTGATTTGTTTGTGCTCAAGTTCTTTTTTGCTTTGTTGTTCTCATCGGTATTGCATAGACGCTATCGGATGTGTCTGGAAAACAGGAATACTTTGTTCTGGCTGTATTATGGCACAGCTGTAACACCCTGCAGGAATATTCTCCCCTAGCAGGTACAACATTGCTGATGTTGAAATAACAGAAAATCTTCAAATAATTCCAAAGTGAACTGTGGAAAAACAGTCTGTTCCTAGCAAGCTGCAATGGTGCAACTGAGTATGTGTAGTAGATTTTTTTTTCCCCAAAGTGATATGATTTAAGTCATTTTCCTAACCATAAGCAAGTAAAATCTCTTGATGTTTTGGCATGTCATACACCGAAAATCTGTTGCATAGTAAATAGCAGTTAATGTTTATTCTCTCTACTCACTTAGCTGAGAAAGCAGGAATCATCTTGATTCCCTCAACCATCCTTTTAAGAGATCTTATGTAATATTCAAGTCCTTATAAAATAAACAGGCCCAAAATAGTCACCAATTAAAATTGATCAATCTGATCAATTAGAAGTAAATACTATACTGTTTCCTACTGAACTGTACCTAACTGCTTCACTTCATAGACTGTTTCTGCTAGAGATGCAAATGTTTCTGCAAGGTTAGGATGTAGTTTACCTTGACACAAGATGGGAATATGTCCAAAACACCCAAACGATAACCTTGCACTTATTCCCTCTGTCCATACGATATTTCTGGAATGTGTCTCCGTAATGTCTGGTTGAATTTGTTTCCCCGCTCCTGGAGAGTTTCCAGGATGCCAGAAAGCTCTGGAGGACACGTAGGGACAGGCTGCTAGGGTCCGACACACTGGCTGTGTCCTAGTAAGAAAGCAGTTAACCAAAAAATCCCATCCCGGCTTTCACAGCAGTTGTGCTTGACTGAACAACAAAAGACTTGACTCAAACAATGCAACCCAATCCAAAAGCACTAAGTTTTAAAGTTCTTGTGAGCTAGAAAAGCAATCCCAATTTATAAAAAGATACGACTTTGGAATAAATAAACCAATAATGATTGCCAGTAGCTTTTGGCCAGACAGACATCATTTTAACCGAGTTTAGTGCAGATTTTCCAAATGCTTTATACTTAGAAACTTATTTGCATGCCTAGGCAGAAATGTTTTAGGCAAGAACACCGATCGTCTGCCTTTATCTCGTACTACACGGCTGCCAGTTACAAGTGGCCAGCAGCAGCTGACAGACACCACCTCTAACTGCCTAGATGGGCAAATCCTGTGACAAAGATTGCGCAGAGAACACAAAAACATTACATGTGTAAATGAGAGACACACTAGCCCTCTTCAATGTATCTGCTTTGGTGAAGTGCAGTACAGGCTGAGAAGCAAGATAATACTCACTGTGCTCACACAGATAGTACTGGGTGGCAACTTGTCCTTCTCTGACAGAAAAAATGGTGAACAAATACTCAACATATGATTTATTTGGAAAACGGTAGCAAAACTGTCATGATCTGAAAGAAAATGGTGTTTTCCCAGCCTTGTAGATTTAAAGATGCTTCTAATTATTTTCTTCTTCTAAGGAACCTTTTGCTTTGCCAACTGCAGTTCCATCTTCCTTACAGAATCACTGCTGTGGCAGCTGCTTTTTAAATTTTGGGTTCTTAGCACAAGGGGAGAATTACTGTCTATTTTCATTTGTCTTCGCTTCCTTCTATTGTGACATTGTACTTACGACAAAGGCAATTTACATTCTGTAACTGGAAGACAGAAACTCTTATGTGGTAAAAGCTGACTGAAGAATAACCATGTTACCTGCACATTTGGCCTAGTTTCAGTCTGCATCACACATCTTCATCTCTCAAGCTGCCAGGTCAGCATTCAGCACTGGGTAACTTTTGGTAGGGCGATCTGAGAACAATTATCAGAGAAGAAAGGATGAACAAGAGGGGCAAACAACTACACTGCAGTCTAGCTTAGCGGTATCTTACCAGCGCTAAGGTTTGCTGCGCTCCCTGTGGTTGGTTTTGACACTGTACAGTTCTCCCCTTGAAGAAGTTCTGTCAGGACTTTAGTAAGGGTCAGTGACAGGCCCTGTGTAATGCCCACAGAGACCTGGCCTGTGTCAGTCACCAAGCACTTTAGGACTGTCATGGAAGCGACTCCTGGCTAAAACTCCTTTCATTTAGCAAAGCCATCTCTCATACCCTGAGCCCTCTCTGTCCCAGCCTTGTTCACACCATCATTATTTTCATTCTCAAAACAGACTAAAATGAGAATTTCAGGATCCCCTTATTCTGCAGTACTTGCACAAATGCCTGACCTGAAATACTGTTCTGCTCTGCTTACACCCAGGTATCTTGATCCAGGTCTCTGATAAGCTAGGAGCACTTCTGAGGTTCTCCAGATCTGCCAGGGGCTGGCAACAAATAAAAGAAATCAAATAACCAAGAGATCAGCGACAGGCTGGGACCCGATTCCAGACCTACATATGCTGCTGTCCTGGAGGGCACCGGCGCCTGGGCAGAGGTTTGCAGCTTGAGCCTATCAGCAGCAAAGATAGATTTAAACATAAACTACAAAGCACATTTTTGTTGGACGGTTACAAGTGCAGATCTCCAAGCACCGTGTTCAGAAGTTCCTCACACACACACGACGGCACCAAAGGCACGCTGCTTGGAAGAGCGCATGCTGCAAACACCATGGCAGACTGGCAGCCCCAGCTCTGCAGTGCGGATGTCCTCCGTACGCTACAGCAAGACCAGCAATACCGACAACAGGAGAAACAGTTCCAGCTCAGCTCATTTAGATTTCCTAAATTCCTAATCACCCTTAGTGCCTGCAGCTTATGAACTTCCTTTGGTTTTTACCCCCCTTTCCCTCTTTCTAGCTGACTATGTTTTCAAACCATTAAATTATACTCAGTAACCTAAGAATAATTGAGGGCAACAGGTAACAGCTTATTACCACGGGAATGCGGCTTCCCCAAGCACTGACTGTAATTCAGAAATGCTTCGAACCGTGCCCTGGGCTGGGCCGTTTACTGCTGCCACGTGCAGCTCAGCCTGGAAAAGCAGCACTCCGGGCAGCGCCGCTCCTCCTCTTCCCCTCCCGCGCCGCTTGCTTGAACTCACCAGCAGCAGCACAAGATACAAACTGCACTATCATAACCATATTTAAGTTATCTGGTACCTTCAGTTTCCAATTCAGCTCTTACACATCTGAATTTCTGAAACATGCTATTCAGAATCGTACAGAAATTAATTTTCAACACCATCTATACATTAAAAATACCCTTTTCACTAAAAGCAGTATCACCTGAAGTAAAATAAAGAGAAGTTCCTACTCTTCTAAGACCATATGAAGCAGCTTGTGTCACGTAAGCCAAATGAAGGGCAGTTTAATGCATTTAACCCGTTACCGGGGAGCGTCCAGCGCAGTCGCCCCGGAGCTGTGGGCGGCAGGACCGGCAGAGCAGGCTCTGGGCAAGCGCAGGGCAGCCCCGCAGCTCTGCCCTCGCTGCATGGCTGGGAAAAGGCATCGGCTTTCATGCCACAGCTGGAACCACTTCCTTCCAGAACCCCTTATCTGAATGTAGACACCGCTACGAGGAAAACAAACAGATCCGCAAGGGGTTCTACACAGAAAATACTCAAGCAGGCAGGTCTGAACAGTCAGAGCACAAGAGGCTTAGTGAGGTCAGACACAATGTCGCCTACCAAAACATACACAAATGAGCACATCTATGATACGACCACAGAAGAATCCTCCATTTCCTAGACGTTCTCATTTCCTTTCCCAAATCTGAGAATTTTTTGTCACCCTTCTAGTTCCCTCAGAAAAAAATCGAGTAGAAATAGTCAGTAGCAGTGGTAATTGCATCCTCTTTCCTCTTTTTTTTTTTTTCAAAATACACATTTTAATAATTCAGCTCAAATATGTCTTAAATCAAAGAAAACTGAACAATTTCCATCCATCTTGAGGTGATGCAAAATAAATGTTAAACAAAAAAAAAAAAAAAGGAGTAATTTATCTGCTCCTCCTGCATTCCCTTTCCTTTCATTTGCATGTAAACTATTTGGCTAAACATTGGGATAGGAAGGCTGAGAACACGGCTGTCTCCCTGTTCTACTTGTGTAATGACAATGGGAGGATTATTTCTTAATTTCCAGTATGGTAAGTGGGCAATTATTGTCCAATTAGGCTTGCTATTAACCTCTGTATCTCATTTTGCTGCCTATAAAACAAGAAAAACAGCACTTTCCACTCTCCCAGGGATGTTGTGGAGATCTACTAGTTAATGCACGTACATACAGCACAATGAAATGCACTGCATATCAGCTAAGCATAATTATTAATAATGAATCACTGTTAGCAATGTTCTAGCTTTGGAAACTCAGTGACGAATAGATATTTCCGGAGTGAACAGCTGGAACGAGGAGCCCAGTGCTGGCTCCTTCTCTCTATGCTCTCGGCCAAGCCTGAGCCCAGCTGCGATCCAGGTATTTATCAGCTCCCTGCAGCTCCAGCAGGAGCAGGGCCGGGACGAGGCACTAACCTCCACGGCCAGGGCTGCCCTGGGCCTGGGCTTCCCTGTCTGCTGAACCTGCTCCATCCTCGGAGCTCGCACGAGTTCCTGCTGCTGTCGGAGGGACTAGGACATCGTATAGCCATGGGTAATTTAATTAGAAGAAAACAACAGCTCACGTATAGGAATGTAACAGTAATAACTGTACTTTATATCCTAAGGAACCGGCACATTTTCAGCAACCTCCTTTCTGCAGCTCACTTCTCACTGAAACGTTTGGAGTGTTTCCAGCAGCTCCTCTCCCATCTGCCCCTCTGTGAAACACAAAACACCATTCTGCTCCTGTGTGCACACAGGCACACACACATACATACGCACACAACCCTGCCACGCTGCCGAGCTTCACCGAGCAGCGCCAGGCACGCAGCCGCAGCCACCGCTGCAGCCCGGCGGGGACGGTCGGGACCTCCGAGCCCAAGCCCTGCAGAGCAGCCGCACCGGTGCCCAGCGCCAGGGCGAGCTGCTTTAGGGACACGGCCCAAGCTGGGCCCGCACCGTGTCTGCTGTTCAGGATTCGCTGCCTTCTCCTTCCTGCACACGACCAAAGGACCACGTTTCAACCGGCCACACGAACATCTGGAGGTTATTTTATCTGGGAACAAAAACAAACAAAGTAAGTGTTACCTTGGGGTATCTTGCAGCTTTGCCCAGACCCAAGAGGAGAGTTCATCTGACTCGTGCTCTAGAGAAGGTGGCAACCGAAGGGCTCTTCCTTCACGACTGTCCCGCCAGCGAATCACTTCTAACAGAGAGACCTATGGGCAAGGAACTGAGGGGCGACTGCTTATCAACCACAGGAGATTAATCTGGTGACACATGTAGGCATAGCAATAATGTGCTAATGAATTATTGATTTTTTAAATTAATCTCTACTGGTATCATATTTTCAATCTAAATGAATGCATCATTAATGTAATTAATAGCAGAGCAATAACAGCAACTGTCTGATATTGTGATTAATGTGTCGCACGGTCCCACGTTAACGTCCCGCAGGCGGATGGTGCTTGTCCCCGAGGTGGCACCGCAGGCTGCCCTGTCCGGGGGCTCAGGGCACGACCCCGGGCCGGCATCTCCTGCAGGAGCAAAGCAAGGATCCGTGGAAAACCAGGAGCAGAGACGACCTGGGGACGGTTAAGCAGAGCGCAGGAAAGAGGCGGGGAGGAAGGGTGAAGACAGCAGGATAGAAAGAGATTCCTCAAAGGAGAACAAAGAAAGGGGCAAATCTAGGAGTGTGACCGAGGGGCAGCCGCGTGCTGGACTGCCAGCGCTGGCTCCAGAACCCCCCTCTGCCGGTACGGGGGGCCAGCACTGGAGTATCTGAAAAACAGGTGTTCTTAAGGATGGCATAAACATATTAAGTGAATCAAATTTAGTATAAATAATAATAATAATAAAAAAACATAGCTGTGTTTATAATCACAGATCATCTCTGGAAATTGAAGAGATGTTCCCTGGGTTGAAATAGCACATTTGGGTAGAAAATCTTTTCTGAGACTTTTCTTTTTTTAAATAAGCATCTCGTTTTCTCTGAAGGAGGAAGCTATCAGTCTGTCTTCTTACAGTTCCAGCTCAAAAACATTCAACATCGTGACCAATTTATAAAAGGCTGGTGTCTAAGGCAGAGCATTTTCTTGGTGGGAGGGGAAATGAAGAAAAAAGCTCTGAATTACTTCTGAAAACAGACAAGAAAATCAGAACTGTTTTTTTGGCATGGCTGGAGAAAAACCATGGCAGGTCCCGTCCCCTGCTGTGTTCTCCACGCCTGCCCTTTGGCTCCTTCCTGCTCAGGACGGTCTCGGCAGCCCCGCGCCGCCTCCCGCTCTGCAGGGCTCTGAGTTTGCACGGAGCAGGAGTTGTTACCTCGGAGGGAGGCGTTTGGAGGCTCACGGAACAAACTGTCTTGGTAGCCCTGCATTTAGACAGGCCGAGCCCTCCGGACGGCACTCTGCTCCACAGCTCAGCCACGTTACCATGAGGTTTTGTTTCCGTTTCAAAGGGCCAACCCCACGGGGAGCATCCCGGGCACCAGACTGCACCGCGCTGCGGCAGCCCCGGGCTTGGGGATTCCTCCTGGGCTTCTGCGCATCTGCCAGCATCTCCCCAGCCCTCCGGAGGGAGCAGGGCCACTGAGGGGGTTGGTTAGGTCTTCCCATGCGCAGCAGCATGGGCCAAACACACCCGTCCACGGGAATGACCAGGGCTTGGCCCTTCTGCCAGCCCGGAGCGCCGCTCCTTCCGCGGGAGCGGGGCGGTCGTGTCCACAGCGCGGCCCCCGCGCAGCCCCCAGCCTCCTCCACGGGGCCTCCTGCTCGGCACGGCTCTGCGCTGCTCCCGACCATCGTAGCGCCACGCACCCGCACCAATGCAACATCGAGGAGGCTGGAACCCAGCAGGAGACAAAGCAGCAAGCAGAGAACGTTCCCGGGCAGAATCAAAAGCCTCTGTAGCTCCAGGTTCACAGATTCCTTTAAAGCTCAGCTTAAAAGCTCCTCCATCAAAACACGTTACTATTGTTAATAACATCATGTCCTCCTCAGGAAAAAACAAAGCTGTTGTCCTATTTTGAAACAAAAGCCCTTCCTTGAGGGCTAATGAAGCTGACAAATAACACTTCTGAAGAACGAGCAGTCTTCCCGAGCACGATGCAGTGACGCTGGGGAGCCCAGAGAGGCCCCATCCTAGCTGTGCACAGCTGGGAAAATTACTTGTCCCTCCTCTGCATCAGGATGCCGAGCGAGAAAAAAATAATATCTCATTAATCGTCCTAATGAACCTCTTCTAAACGAGCTAATTCACGATTTTATGGTACACACGAGTTTGCCACGGGGATTTGCTAAGCTGCCTCCTGGCTGCAGACGCAAGCGCACGACGCCGGTGCCTGCAGCAGGGATGTGGCCCGGAGCCGCCCGCACTGCCTCCCCGCTCCATGCGCGCATCCCTCCCCGCTCCGCAGGCTCAGCCCCGTCCCGCTCCTGCAGCTCCCGGGAGCACCGCAGACAAGCCTGAGGAGTTAGCACCACGCTCTCCCGCTAGTACTACAGCTCGTTTGTCAGAAACACGCCATGACTTTCAATTACAAAGGTTCACTCAGTCACGAGAAGCGTTGGGACAGATTTCTGCTGGCTATAACCGAGCACTGACCTCGGCACCAGCCCCGGCCAGCGCAGCGGCTGCCTGGCAGCAGGGACTGCACTAGCATCACCTCAGCAGCTCCAGCTCCTAGGACCGGTACCTGCCTGCTGCATGACTTGGACTTGAAAACATCTGATAAACAATTCCTGTTTCACAGGAATTCACAAAGTTCCTTTGGAAAACTTTCAAGTTGAGGCTTTTTAATGAACTCTCTGGTGGGACATCAAGCGAAGGTTTTGCCTAGCTGGTAAAACTGAACACAGAAAGGCAACTTTTCCGAAATTGCTCAGGCAAAAAAAATCTCATTAGTGCACGGATTTCCAAAAGTCCAAGGTATCTACCTAGCCTCATCCTCTTATTAACTGTAGAGCAATGGAATAATTAAGCAGTTCTGATGGCTCCCTTGAAAGAGAAGAAGAAATACGTGGCTACTCTGCCACAGATAAAGATGAATCTAAAATACTGCTCAGATTTGCTACATTTGGAAAATCATCAAATTCTTGTTTAGGCACCTCTTATTCAGGGTCTTTAGTATGTATACCATGCTGCAGAGAGGCTGAAGACCTTAAAATTTATGGTATCAGGCCAACAAACATGCTCACATTGATGCACACAGGCAGAGCTGAAGACCTTTCTGGTAGCAGCTGAAAACAACATTCATTTTCCAGAGCCCAGTCCACCTCACTGGAGGTGGGAGCGCGCAGCTGCAGCGGTGCACACGGTGGCACGCTGTAGCCTTTAAATATTTTTAAAGTATTCATTTTCAAAAAAGAGAACAAAATATGATTTAATTTAAAATAGCAACCTCTGTGACAAAGGTAATCACAATGGCAACAGAGAAGAGAATCTAGTTTGAAAGACTTTGCAGGTAAAAACTAAGTATTGCCCTGAATGGACAAAAGAGCAAGAAGTCCAGAGGACTCGAAAGGCCTGGATCCAAAGCACACTGAGGCTGGGTAATGTTGGAAGCAGCAGCAGCAGGGGACAGAAAGCAGCTTCTCTTAAGCTGGATTCTCCCGCTCAGATACCTGGTCTCATAATCAAGTGTCCCAGACGGCTGTAACGGGGCCCTCTGCTCACCGTGTGCCCCAGCTCTGCGAGGAGGAGGGCAGCACGCCCGGCTCGCGGGGCTCGGCCTGCCCTTCCCACCCCGGGCGGCCGGCTCCGCACCGCGCCACGACCCTCCGCACGCAGGGAGTGGCTTCGAGGTGCCAACCGCCAAGACACTTCACTGCGTGAAGATGCGCTCTGGGTTTTAATCAGGGCTCTGTTCATCGTGTCAGCATCCGTGCCAGGACTCAGTTACCTATGCAGGCTTTAAAAACGGGCTATGATCACTTCAAGGATAATGAAATTCCCTGAATAGAAGAAGGAATATTGACTTTAAAGGTCTACAAATGTTGAGCCACTGTTTTCAGAGCAGCTGTGACTCATCTGCTTTGTGGAATCCCAGGTTATCATTTCCAATTGCAGTCTTTGACAGCCCTGATTACCTTGATTGGATCTTGGCACATCTCTGCAATTTTCTGGTGTTAGATTCTATTTAAAAAATAGAGGCACATAAGGAGAGGGGTTTACCTACCTGAAACCACACCAAGGGTTACAGTCCTGCATAATGGCTTCTAATGCAAGCCTGTGTAAACTTTACACTGGAAGATCCACGGCATAACAAGACCTGCCAAGCACAAGTTACCTTACTGCAGCTGAAATATGAATAGATATTCACATCATCCAGCACACAGCAGGCAGATATTGCTACTGGAGAGGACGTGATGGAAACGTCCCGTTCCCTGGTGAGCACTGGTAACATTTCACTGTAATATGGTTACGAATCACTCGGCATTTTCATCAGAGCAGCATCTCCCATGCTGAGAACAGATAACTGTGGGCAAAAGAGGCTGCAAATGACCTGTACTCCTCTTTCTGTGCATCTCTTTCAGAATTGTCTTGCGGTGCTGAGCGCAGAAGTGCACATAGAGGAGCTGGGAGAAAAGGCTAAACAAGATACTGTTTGCTGGTTACTCACTTGCAGTCATCACATCACCATCTACTAGCGAGCATGAGCAACAACTGGCATTAATTTCACTTCTCTCCTTAGGGGAGAAAACACCATTTGTATTCCCCTGCCTGCTAGCTCTCTCCCTCAAGACTATCTACAAGATAGAGGCACAGAACCAGCCTTCGCCAACGACATTCTCCTGCAGTAGAACATACAAGCAGAGCCCTGTAGCACTGTTGCCAAATTTTGAAGAAACTAAGTTACTGATTCCATTTTTTATTTTATGTACTCAGGGGGCTGGGCTAGTTTTCATCTTACTCCCTTTTTTTGCTCTCTTCATTCGTGGCTATTTATTTATTCATTCCATTGACCATGGAAAAATGGTCTTTATCGGCGGGTGCCGATAAAGACAGCTTCTACTTGCTCCATCTCAGAACCAAGGCATTTGCTTAAGCTTCAAAACCAGAGAGGCAGCAGGTTACACATTTGACTACTTGCATCCCTCTCAAGTTAAGTACCCGCAGTTAATTGAGGAATACACCTTAGCTTTCCATACACAAAAGAGCATCTTTTTTCTTCTTGATTTTAAACGAAATTGACAAGACTATTCAAGTAGTGCAGAAAATTGTGGTCCAACAGATGAACTTGCTCCAATTTCGTTTTTAATTTAATTGCTCTAAATCAGCCAGAGAGATTCACAATCATTTTTCCTTCTTCCCTGCTTTTGAAGGTTGTCTCCAACATGCAGCTTCCTACAGCAAACGCAGTCTCCATGAGAACATATGAGGGGGCAGCAGCCGAACAGGAACACTGAAGCCACAGCACGCAATAGTCTTTGCTCCTCTGTATGCCTAGCTCTCATGTGAATCTTTGCATTTTATTTTGGTATTTGCATTAGGTCCCAAATGTAGATGTGGAAGACGCCCTGCTCCCACACAGGAATACTGGCAGCTCATGGTTTCACTGCTTTCTCCCTGCTGTAAAGCAAAGTTGGGCACTTCTGCTAGCACAAAGTCTACCAAAGATAATCTTCTAGGACTACCTGAAAGAAGTAAGAATACTGGGAAATTTAAATTCCCTAAACTTGAAAGATATCCAAATACATAAGAGACTGCATAGTTAATCAAAGAAGTGCGGTATCTTTTCTTTTTTTTGGGAAGAGAAGAGAGGCTGAACCTGGAGAATCATCACCCGTACCAATGGCAAGTTCTTTGCCTTTTCCATTGCTGCAGACGGGGACTAGCAGGCACATACATCACTTCAGACATGCCATAGGTGTCCGCTGAGTCAAACAGGCACGGGACGTGCAGCGAGAGTCACGGCCTCGGCCTTCGGGATTACAAGCATTTTAGCCATGTCGATTTGGAACTTTGGAAAAACAAAACAAAAGAAACAAATAAAAAATCCCAGAACCAAACAACCCCGAACGTTTTCTCAAGAGAGTCTTTGTATTCACACCAATTAATGCAGGATTCTAGCAGGTGAGCTGCTTCCCTTCCCTCCTGGGAATGATGTATTCAATTACTGGCAACAGATGCTCGCAAGTAGGAAAGCAAAACAAATTCTTTCTATTTCTGCTCCACACATCACTGAACATTTTTAGGCAAAGGTTTTTGTAAATAAAAACAACAACAACAACAAAAAAACATGTTACCCACTTCTACCCTATGCATTACACTGCATTCCTCAATAATTTAAATTATCCTGAAATGTGGCTGTCTCTAATGACCTAGTAAGTGGTGCCAGCCTATTCTTTGGGCATCTGCTGTTTCAGGGAGCCTCCTCAAAGGGATGAAGACTTTGGATCAGGCCTGGTCAGCAGCAAGTGCTTCTCAAAGCAGCAGGGCATAATTTGCACAAATGAGAATCACTGGGAATTTAGTACCCTACACCTAAGGGCAGCTAAATGATTATCAAAATTTAATGCTTGTCTTTAGAGTTTTTGTTTTTTTACTGTAACACTGGAAACAGCTATCAGGCTTATTTTTTTCCAGTTTAGCAGCCAACTGAGCCTTTATCTCCATTAAAAACTGTGCTTCAGGGAGAGGATCTGCCATTCCACTGCATCCACACGAATGAAATCATATGGACCAAGACCGCACGCACAGCTCTGCATGAGCACGGGCAGCTGCAGACACCGATGAATTCAGCACCGTGTGTTTGATTTCACATTTTCACCTCTCTCGCTAAGCTCCTGGTCCCACTGCATTTCAAAGTAAACAGAAGATGAGCACAGAAACATCATGAGAACAGAAAATCCTGCTCGAGCTTCACACAGGGTTGATGGGAACCAGAAGAAACTTCTCCACTCCCGCCAGCAGACACAGGGTCACAGTGTGCCACGACGGGGCAGCAGGGGACCCCACGCGGCCTCTAGCCCAAGCTGCCGCTCGGAGCGCGCCCGACACCGAGGTACAGCAGGCTGCTCGGGGCAGCCGCCTCCTGAGACGCGGACACAGAGCTCGTTACAGCAGTGCTTTTCCTCTTCATCTGTCGCTGGCCGGCTTCACCGTGCAGCCTCCCGCTGCAGCGAGGGGCCCCGCACCTCCTGCCTGCGGCATGTCCCATCCCGGCGGTGCCATGGCCACACGCGGCACAAGGAGCGTTTCTGCAGCACAGGGAGCATTTCTGCAGCACGTTCCTTAACGCCCCGAGCAGGACACGTCCCACGCTTTGCTGCTGTGAGTGCTCACAGCACCATCCATCCTTACAGAATTATTGTCATTCTTACTCCAGCTGAGGACCAGGCCAACAAGCCTGATCACAGGAGGCTGGCCAACACTGCAAATCAGTCTTGCTATTTTGGCAGCTTATCTCTGTGTACAGAAACCAATTACTACTGGAATGGATTCATTTTTTGTTCAGTTTCATTTTGAATACTTAGCAACCTCTCCTTTCCTCTGCTGTTCCTAGATTGCTTGAAGAAAATGGGGGCTGAATAATCAGAAGGGATCGTGTTGGCAAGGAAAAATGGTGGGCGTTTTCCTTCAAGCATCAACACACAGAAATCCTTCTTCAAACACCTTCAAATACAGAAGAGACAGGCAGGTCATCTGGTTGCACGCACTAAACAAGGAAACCCCCACAATCCTCTTCATATCTCTATTTCACAACCAATTTGCCCAGCAGAGGCATGGGCAGAGTGTCTTTTAGGAAGATACTCCTAAAATCCTCCGGCCAGGAAGACGAGTCCCCTTCAGCAGCCGAGGCGCCCAGGTGGGAGCGAGCAGGGGTCCACACCAGGGAGCCCCTTGGGAACATCCAACCAGCTGCAGGGAAAGGAAGAAGAAACAGCCATGTAGCAAAAACATGGGAAGGAGCAGAATCTAATGTTCCACTTCTCATTTGTGAGCACGAGCTTATTCTGGAACAGGCCTTCACATACTCATCCGAGTAAGAGTACTTGGCAAGTTCCGCGCTAAAATACACGGCCCGCTGATTCGCAGCCATCCCTCCACGAGGCTGCAGCGGGGTCCATCACGGCCGCACGCTGGCTCTGTCTCTGTGGTGACAGTTGGTGCCGCCAGCCCTCAGCTTCCCGCTGCTCGGAATGCACGAGGGGCGAATGGGAAGACGTCCCTGCCGAGCGCGGGAGGCTCCTGCTCCGCAGGAAGGGACACACTGGACACCCGCAGCTCCCGCCACGATCCCTCTCAGCTCCCTCTGGCACCGCATCGGGCTCGCTCCGGCAGAGCGGCACACACGTTCCAGTGCGACGCTGCTCCTGATCTCCCTCTCCCCATCCAGCTCACACTTCATTTCAGTGTCTTCCTTGAGCTCTCCATCAGGGAAACAGCCATGGTTACCATGGCCAAGAAATACGACTAAGGAAGCGCTCGAGAGGTTATAACGTTTGCTCTCCTCTTTTGTTCATTTGTTTCTGTATTTGGGGAAAGGAAGAAGAGGTATCTACAACACTTGCAAAAGCTTCATCTCTCTAATGATGTTATCAGTCTGCCAAATTCTTTATATAATTGAATTTTCTTTTTCTCTGTACTTCCATGGAGTTTGAGGTACCGTACTCCATGATGCCATGTACAACGGAATTAACCATCAGCTCCGCACAGCTGGGTTCAGCTGCACAGGCCCTTCTCAAGAAACTCATTTTTCTGAGTCTTTTCATTTTCAGCTCTGTCAAGGTCAAAGCAAAGACACAGACTGTTTATAACTCTTCTTGAATAGAAAGGAAATAAAAACCACACTCTGCACAGAAAAATGTCCATGCAGAATTTTAGGAATGCTATTTTCAACAACTACTATTTAAGAAATGGTCATGAAATTCATCTGATTGGCAATTACATGCTTGCACCATGCAGCAAATGATTCTGATTTGGAAACAAAACTGTTCTCATATCTCAATACATCCAATTTCCAAGGTGATTTCTGTTTGTGCACATGTAAATGGGATCACTGCTTCTCCGTGTAAATCGAGATGGAACCATCTCTAATCAGTGAAAGCCCCTTGAGAGCCTCCAAAGTCCTTGCGGATCCAGAACTCACAGCAAACCCTCCTTGGAGTTGGTGAGATCTCTACCCTGTGGAGCAAGACGGCCAGGTTCTGGCCCGATCAGTTCTGAAGACCCCGAGTATGAGAAACTCGTACAGATGTAACAACGGAGGAGAGAAGATTCAGCTTGGTACAAGAAGCAACGCTGGGCTGGACGGCGTGCAGCCAAGCTCGGCCCTGTACGGAGCACGGGACAGGGTCCCGTCTCCATCCTCCTCCCAGGCTTCCAGCAGGGCCTTGCCGACCTTTCCTTGTCCCTGTCCCTTCCCTCTCACCCCATGCTAGGTGCCTCTAAGGGGACTGACACCACGGTAGCTTTTGTTTGTTCCTTCTTTTATATACATACGACACAGCAGAAAAATTTCCATGAAAATATTAAAGTTGTGTAGTTTGACGTGGAAATGCTCTCGGGAACAGTGGACCAGGCCGGTTTGGTGCCCAGATGCTCTGATATATGTTTGGATCAGAGCAGCTCTCAAGTTTAAAACATGCTCTACTGACTTTTCTTTTGCTTTCTTTACCTGCAAGTGGATGTCTCCCAGCCCTCAGGAAAGGGAGAAGGACAATACAACCATGGAACAAATCACTGAGAGAAATTAACATCTAGATGCCAATTAATATCACGTGAAGAACTACCCAAGGGAGGAATAAATTCAGTTACCCCTCTGTCAATTCATCAGGCAGGAAGAACCGTGCAGTGTTTGCACTGCGGAAGGGAAAAGGTGGCCACCTCCTCCTAGACGTTTGACCCGACAGACCCGTGGTGCCAGCAGCAGCGCCGAGGGTAACACCGGGCACCCTGCAGGGACCCTGCCCGCCTCCCCACCGCCTGCAGACACCGCGAACCCGCAGGCTGGGAGGTCAAACAGCTCAACCCAGAATCCCACTACCTTGAATAATACACTGCAGCACAAAGTTCTTCCGTAAAAAAATTACCCTGTCAGTTCTCTTGCCATATTTAAAACCATTAGTTCGTCCACCTGGATGGTTGGGAACCCCCTTCCCAGGGGGTCAAGGAAGCTCCAGGGAACACCTGAGAAATACAGCAGGCACCGGGCAAAGGCAAAGCCGGGCTCTCCCGCACTGAACACCAAATCACCACATGAGTTCATCCTCTCCGGACAACAGCCCTGTAATTGCTCCATATGATCCACGTGACTAGCTTCACAGCTCTGTGATTTAAACCAAAACCATAATGTGGGATTTCATTTTAGAACATATTTAACCTTCTATTTATTAATAATTTATTAATTTAAGATTTAGAAGAGAGCATAAACCACACAGCAAACCATGAGCACAGTCAGCACTTGTGCATGACTGAAACACCGTGCACCTAGTGCCAAGCAAACGCCCACAACTAGCTGTGGTCCTTCCCACACTACACCAAAACACACTACATCTCAGCAAGTAGTTTCAAGGCATTCTAGATTTTTCTCATTTGCAGAGTTTAGTTTGAAGTAGCAGACAAAAGAGTTTGCATTTAGCAGGGATTTTTTAAGGGCCCTAGAGCCCTTGGAAGACAGCAAGACCTCAGGTTGCTGAAGCCTACTCAAAACCAATTAATTTTGACGAGCTTTGACCACAGCACTCCCTAGGTTCAGACGGAGGGAGGACGCTTGGGGCAATATGATCTACCTGTGACAACTCGCTGCACGAACACCCTCAGTTCACTAAAGACAGACCCAGCAGCCCCATTCCCTGGAGATGCTCTGGCGGGAGCCCCCGCCAAGGCGCTGCCCGGCCGGCCGGGAGCAGCTGGTGCCTGGGAGGGCACCGAGCCCCACGAGAAGTTCCGCCCAAGGACGAGCCCACCCACGCGCAGGGCCAGGGCCAGGGCCAGGAAAAGGTAAACGCAGCCCTGAAGGGTTTGACGGACCGTGTCTCTGGAGTACTGCACCAGATACGGTATCACCGAGTAGCATCCAACGGGACATGGGGCCTCAGGGGGCGTTTTTAGCTTCCGGGACTCCAACATAATTTTTTTTTTTTTGGGTCTAAAAGGTATTCAAGCAAGTGAATGGGAAAACATGGACAACTTAGAAAAAAAGAACAACCTACTGCCTAATTACAGCTATCTCAGCACTCGCTGTAAGACGCAGCTTGCCCGCTGCCCTCGCCAGCCCTCCCCGTGCCACGCTTGGAGCCACCAGGGCAGCAGGCCGGGGCTAGGGACACTCTGTATTGACTAGAGAGCCCAAAGCGACCCCAGTGAGGTCCATCGGCAGCTCTTCTCTGCCTTGTTCTCTCAGCTGACAAATGACTAAAACAAAACAAAAAAAAGCTTGCCTTATATCATGGGGGGGAAAACAGGAAATCACTCAAATTATTATAAAGATGAAATATTTACACGGTGGTATTAGAGGGCACTAAACAACATACACAAACAGATCTGGTGCCCCCTGAATTAGGAAAAAACTTTCTCCTAAAATACTGCATTTCAACTGATTTATTTCATTCTACATTGCCTTGACAGCCTTGTCATAATCTCAGAGCTAATTCTTCTTCAAAAATTCGTCTTAAGAAATAAACAGCTTTATATTTCTTTTCTTTAATGGACAAAATGACACTCCAGGCACACAAGCCCAGAAAGTGCTTAATGAGAGGCACACGGAGATGTTACAAGAGGCCGTGCACGGAGCACCTGCACAACGGAGCCTCCCAGCAGCTCCAGCACTGCCCTTCTTGTGCACTGTATGAGACAGCCCTTACCTGATGACACAAGCCCATTCCGCTCTGCCGGGGCAGTTCTACACGTGCTGCTCAGCACAGACATGCGAGCGAGCAGGAGCCGTACCACGTTCTGCAGATTTCATCAGCACTGAGAGGAGTGAATGTGACTTCTGCCAATCTGAAAACCATCTGACACGCTGCAGGAAGGCTTAAAATACAGTTTTGTAACTTGAGCGAACTGAGAAAGACGATGATTCTGGGTCAGAAAATGTGTGTTGTAAATAATGAAAAATAAAGGCAGGGAGGAACAGGCTGAGCTGAGGCTCAGTGACGCAAGGAGGATTTGAGCAGCTACAGCTGCACAGTTGGCGCTGAGGGCTTCAGCGCTCGCAGGCACTTCTCCACTCTCGGTAAAAATAGCACCCGTGGAACCGTTAGCAGGGATCGCAACACGTGTCAGGAAGTAGCGGCGCTGAGCACGCATTCGGGAGTACGGAATGAGGAGCCAGAGGAGGAAGGAGGGTTTGTGTGCAAGAGCCTCGCGATAGGCGCTGGGCAGGCGCCTCGCGGCGCTGCAGAGGTTTGTTCTGCGCTCGCCAGCACGGCCAGGCCTGCTCGCACGGGCTGTGCGACACGAGAGGTTGGTGCCCGTCTGCAGAGGAATTATTGCAATGCCACCTAACGACTGCATTAACCATTCCGTAGGAGCTCCTGGCGCCTGGTGCCTGAGTCTCAGAGCTCGCTTCTGACAACACATCCATGGGATGCTGAGAACTTCTCCACCCGACTGCAGGGCATTCCAGTCCCAAAGCAGTTGCTCTCTCCGCTGCAGCCCACACGTGCAGGGACAAGGACCTCTAGGCACATTATCTAGGCTTTGTTGCCCAGAGAAGCCCCTGAATCTCGCACATAAATGTATGCACGTACGCTTTTTGACTCAGAGGTACAAAGCATTAGAGCAACTCGGTCCCTATCCATGTTTCTATGTAACAGCAGTGGGCCACTTGCGAGTAGAGTCCTTTAATCAAAGGATGCAGCAATTATTCATAATTACTGACATGTACAGCTCGAAAGACAGTTCAAAAGAGAAAATCATCCTGCCGGGTTGACAAATAAGGCCTAAATTGCAAGTGTCCAAACCATACGCTACCCTTGACTGCAGCCTCTACAGAATAAGCGAGGGTGGCAGCATGACAGGAGACCCTCTTTGCAGAGGGTGAGTACGCAAAGGCTGCAATATTTAAAGGATTAGCACACTTTGGGTCATCACCAGAACCAAAACGTGTTCAGTTTGCCATCAGAGATCCCATCAAGATCACTGTTAACCTACTGCTCACAGCGTGACCTTGGAAACTGTACGAAACCATGAACACACAATCCCTCATAGCCTTTTCCATCTCTCTAAAAATGTATCTTACTACAGTAATGTCACTGTTTTTACTCAGATGTATTCTGAAAGAAATAGGGCACCCGTAGTGAATTCAGATCTCCCTGGTCACTGAGCAGAGGCAGCGGCGAGAGCAGAAGCACATGCAGGCACACGGACACACGCACGTGGGTGCGCACGCACACGGATGCACTTCTCCTGC
>VWPW01009281.1:0-20104 GCA_013389825.1 Crypturellus undulatus | reverse complement strand
ATGTGCCGATATTGAAGACTGATGGAAGGGTCTCCTTTTGGTGGAGGGCAATTTTTTACAAAAAATGGATTCTGTAATTACAGAGCCACCGTAGGAAAAGACCTTTTTATGGTTTCACAAATCCACAGAATGGCTGAGGTTGAAGGGACCTCCAGAGATCATCCAGTCCAACCCCTGCTCCAGCAGGGACACCCAGAGCAGGGGCACAGGGTGGCATCCAGGTGGGTTTGGAGATCTCCAAAGGAGATTCCACACCTCTCCGGGCAGCCTGGACCAGGGCTCGGGCACCCTCCCAGGAGGGTTTTTCCTCGTGTTCAGACAGAACTCCCTGTGTTTCCATTTGTGCCTGTTGCCTCTTGTGTTCTCCCTGGGCACTGACAAGACTCTCGTCTTTGTTAGCATTCAGCAACAAGCAATGCGGCAAATAGAGAGAAACAGATTAATAGGAAAGCCCTAGGTGAAAATATGAGATGTGTTATGTATCAATTCCATGCTGCCTAATAACACCAGCTTTTCAATTGCTTCCAAATTTGGACGCATTTGCATTATTAGGTTGGAACCATATGTTTCTTCATGGGACCCGACAATCAAAAGATTGATTTATGTCATGCCCTATTGTAAAACATGAAATAGTTCTGCTTATCTTTTGTCCCTAAGTATTTCTTGTAAAAATACTTGATCAGCTGTCGTTCCATTTTCAGCGAATCTTGATTTAGATTTTTTTATTTTGGGGTACGCAGCTCAGTATTTCCACCCAGCGGTTCAAGGCGCAGGGTGCGCAGTGCCGTATTTCGTGGTTCTCCGAGCGATTCATCTTCAAATCCCAATGAATTTTTCATCTGCCTGCCAGTTTCTTGAAACTTTGCAGCAAGACAAAAGTTTCTCCCCACTTTGAGGCAGCACAGGCAGGAATTAAAATATCTTAAAAAGGAGAGGTAAGAACTTTAATAGTCATTTGATCAAGGGGGATGCAAATCTTCCCAGAGGGGAACACCTTGGTATTGTTCATTATTTATGCTCTCGAAAGAGAGGAGAGAGAGATGGGGAGGAAAAGGGATCATATAATATTATATATATATATATACACACAATATAACACAATATATTAATATATTATATTTATATAAAATATATAATATATATAATAATATATATTCATATAATATAATATATATATTGAACCCTGTGATCTCGCCTGTTCAAACTGCATGGTTGGCTAATCGATTATTTTATTATTATGGCTGTTTAAATCTGGACTTAATCAAAGTATAGGAAGCTTCACCCGTCAAGCTGAAATTCGGGTTCGAATCCCAGCGCTGACTTTTACGCCGTCGCGGCTTTTTCTGCCTTGCTTCTCCAGCCATTCTGCACAGATGAACTAAAACCACTAAACTCTTAAAAAATGCAGTAATTATGCAAGGAATATCAATAAATTATGCATGAGAATAAATATATTAAATGAAACCACTTTAGATGAGGAGCGGGCCAATTAACGGTGTGTGTGCTGCGCAGCAGCGCCCGTCTCCGAGCGCACATCCCCATCCATAATAAACAATACAGGCTGCTACATTTTAAATCCATGGATTTGCACGCATTTGTTTATCATTTTCTGTTGAAGAGTCAATCTCATTTTCTGATGTTTGAACAAGCTCGTAGTACAATATGTAAACATTCCAAAATTTCATCAGATGGCATTAGATCCGGCGAAGTAAACAAACCTCAGTTATAATCACGGGATATTATGGATTTCCTTTCATTTCTGCAGTTTAAATTTAGTTAAATTTTGTAGAGCTCATTAGTAAAAAGTAGGTGGTTTTTTATTCAATGAGAGGTCAGGTGAGCTTAGGACAAATCCTGTGTACTGTAGCTGCTCTCTGGTGAGAAAATCATAAGAAATTGGACATATTGCTGATCACCCCAAGTGTATTCACTGCACATCAGGTATCCACATCCAGTATATTTTGTATTGATTTTAACTTAAATGAGCACAGGTTGCTCTTTTTTTTCAAGCAATGATAGAAAATAAGACTAGAAGGTGCCTTGAGGGTTCCCATAGGGTTTTTTTTGAGGTTTTTGATGGTGATTTAAGTCCTTAAGCCCTTACATTCTGTCCCCAAACCCAAGTTGCTCAGTTTCTCTGCTGCCTCTTGGAGGGCTGGATGGAACGTGGATAAAGGAGTTTCCTCATTTGGCTGGAAAAATAAGCAGAGGACCAAGAAATTGTGTCAATGGGACCTGTCTCTGTCTTGTCTCCCAGCCCATCAGTGCTGGTCGCCCTGCACTTGGCTGCACTTTGTATTTTGCCCCCTGCATTTCAGAGCCGCGTTGGCAGGGACTGCGGGTGCCAGCGGTCCCTGCCAATGCATGATAGCGTGGGAGGCAGCGAGGAAGCAGTTAAACCAGATAACAAGACCTTTTCTTGGAAATTGTACGGTCAGACACAATATTAATAATTTCTAAGTATCCACGCGGGAATTTAAAGTTTATCCTAAGTGCAGTGAAGGGAAAAAAAAAAAAAAAAAGCCTCAATGGCCCTATTACATATGCTGAACGCGACCGCGGTGACATTTGACTGAGGAGAAGAGAGGGGCTTTAGAAAGAATATTTCATTTGGCTCCCTCTGCAATGAAGGATGGGGAAGGAGGGTAGAACAAATGGAACTAGAATAGAAGTAGAAAGATCTGATTTATATTGTGTGGCACAGGAAAAATATAAATTCCTTCTGAGATGCTGAAAATCTTTGCGGATCAGGACCCTATCAGGGAAGTTTTTCTCACTTATTTTTGGTGCTGTTGTGTAGCTGTAACGCGAGTTGTCTGTGGAACATTCCCGAAGTGACCGGGACTTGCGCCTGGGCAGTGCAAAGCAGACTCATCCTTATCCCAGAAAAATGTATATTTTAATGGTAGGCTGATTTTTCTGCATATTATATAAAGTTCCTTTAAATTCCTTATTTTTTCTTCTCTTTTTTTTTTTTTTTTTTACCAAGTGGAAATGTGAAATGCTCCATTAAATGGGGCAGTGAAATATTTAACCCATTTTCAGGGGAGAACAAACACAAAAATAACAGTTAAAAACAAAATGGAAAAAAATGCCATGGATATCACTGCTGAGAATTAATATGATCACTTTCAGCTACCCATTGGTCTGTGGGAACTCAAGTACTGAGGGCTTTTTATTATTAAAATGCTTATTATTACGTGCAATGTGATGGGAACTTAAGTGCATCCTGCCAGAGGAACTGGGATACCCCTAGCTGCATTTCCCACTTGGGAAAGGAGGAGGAAAGGTGACTTTAATGCATTTTATTAAAAAATAATATTTGTGCATGCTTTTAAAAACATTTAACAGCAATCTTAAAAAGGAAAGTGTACTTCACAGAGGATTCACAATCTGGTCACAAAATAGCATTATTTTTTTTTTACCCCATAAGGCTTTTAGCATAACTTCAAAAATAAGCATTCCATTTATGCACAGCATCGTAGGAGATGCAACATCTTCCCTCTAAAGAAGTTGCTGTAATTTATGATCCGTAATTAGAACACGATTTAATAATTACATGTCCTGCAAAGAAATGCTTCTTGAGCAGAGCTTTGTTCCTACGCAGCTGCTGCAAATCCAGACAAAGATTTGGATGATAGGAAATGGTTCAGCTGGAATTGCACTGGTGGGGGCAAAGTGCCTTCAGAAGTGATCAGAATTGCTGAATAATGAGCCCTGTTTATCATACGGACCGTACTGCAACATATGTGGTGCCTGAAACTACATACATCTATTGTAAGTACAGCATAAATCACTCTGGTTGCTAAAAAGATAGTATTTCTTGTAATTGTGTAGTGATGTGGTTATATTTGCAAGTTTAGCAAATGAAAGACATGATTTGCCTTTCCTCTAGGGAATTTCATAACAGAAAGAACTAAAACTCTGAAATAATTTTCCTTGGGTTTCCTTCATGTGCTTAGAGCCAGAGCCTTTATCAGCTGCATTAACTTAAGGCTGATTCAGACTCATTTTTGCCCTAAACATGAATAACATTAAACTGACCTGCCACTGGTTTAAAATTCTTTCTTAAACTACAAAGTTTAGCTAAAGAAACATACACCCCCCTCATCGCCGCCTTCTTCCAGGCAATATTGTAGTTTGGAAGCGACTCAATTCATTTAAATTCATGGCAAAGTCTTTTGGACAACCGCCTGTGCTAGGAGATGCCTGTAGTATAGATACATATTTCCAGCTTGCAGGATATGATAGTATATGAGTCGATCGTACAAAAAGGCCTATTTCTTGGAAAGACCTTCAGAGAATGCTGTGAAGTTATAAATTTATGGAAATGGCCAATAACTATGCTGCAGATTAGATACGGTGACTCCATATATGCTTCTTCCCCCCGCTGTGTTTCATCCCGGAGAAAGTGGTGCGAGGAGGATGATGGAATTGGAGCCAGGCGATTAATAAAGGGCAAAAAAACTGGCTTGAGAAAATATAGCTGTTCTCATTTCCTACTGAATGGTAACCGAGCAAACTGTCGTTGACTTGAGTAACTCGAATATAGTTAATTTTACTGCTATTTGCTGCCCAGATGAAGGTGAACACTTGCATGCACTGTGCCCCCACGCACAGTAATCTGCATTTGAGGGGCATTTTGTGTTTCCTTTGAAGTCGCAGTAGTCGCCTAGGATGTTTGAGTGCTGTTCGCCCATTCAGCTGAGATGCATTAGCATGGAAAGTAACTGTGATAGTTGAGGCTGCAAAGGGTGGACAGAAACTTGGTTGACTGGAGCTCGAAGCAACGCGTTCCCGAGGCTGCTGTGTGCAACAACGAGCACCAAGAAAACCCGCTCAAAGGAATGCTGCTTCCCTGTGATTTGAAATATTAATGCAACCTCATTTTCAGAAAGCAAAAGCCATATGTCGTGCTCGCAGGGGAGAAGAGGACCCTCCTTTTGGATGTGGAGGAAACGGACCTGCAGAAGTGAGCGGAGCCCCAGGCCGTGGCAGGGCCCCCCTCTCGCCCTTCCAGGGCCTGCAAAGGGCGACGTGCGGAGAAGGGAATCGGGGTCGTGTCCTGGTGTCACCCCGTGTGCCAAGGGATCCGGATCCCCAGCCTTTGTGCTGCTGCCCCACCTCAAGCATCTGCACGACTGGGAACGGGGACATTTCTGCAGCATCCACAGTCAAATCCCGTGGGGCCCCATGTTCAAAGGAGGCGGCTCCTCCTCCTGCTTCCTGACAGCCAGACTGCAGCGCGTCGTGGCTAATTTGATGCTCAGGACTTGGCTAACGCTGCATTTCCCTGTTAAAAAAAATATGTTGTCTGCCCTAGGAATGTTAGGAAGGGGGCTGAGGCCATGTGCAATCATCTAGGAACAATTTTATACCTTTCACTGAACAAAATGAATGATGAGTTGCTTGTCCCCAAAAGAATGATGAATATGAAGTACTACAACGGAGCGCCTTGGTCCTGGGTGAGGATTGATGGGTTTAGGCAACACTTCTGCTGTAGTTCAGTTCTGTTCAAGAGCTTCCTATTAAGCAACTCACGTGTGAAAGTTAATTGAGCTGCTTTACTTGCATTGGGCTCATTTCCATATTTTACACTTCCTAAAATAAGTTAAATCCTAGTTGCTCTGGGAATTGCAGCACAAAGGAGGCAGGGAAAGTTCAGCAAATGTTACAGTGTTATAGTTTCTGCTGAAATATTTCACATTATTGTAATTGACCAAGAATTAGGATAATTTTTTAATAGCAACATATGGCAATTACTACTGAGAAATGTTTCCGAGATGTTTCAGCTTTGCTAAAGTGTTGTAAAAACAATGTGGAACTCCACTGGAATTGAACTATTTATTTCCACTGGATAATTTCATGCAGTCGAAGTGAACTATTAAGTTACTGGTGCCATATTCAAAGGGCAGAATTTGCATTGGTATGACCAATGAATCAGAACCAACCATTGAGGGTTTTTTTAATAGCTGCAAGGATCAGAGAATATACAGTATTGGTAAATGATCCATAAACCTGTTACATGAATGACAGCTATAAATCTAAAACTTTTGTTTAGAGTAATAAAAATATCCCATTCCTCTGAAAACCCCCTAGAAAAGTTATTTGCTTGGGTCAGTGTGTAATTGCAGCTGTTAATTGGTGCTAATTAATGCCAAGGCTTGGGGGTGGAAGGGCTGATTGCCACATGTTTTCTCATGTGCGTGGCTTGTTTGTGACTAATTCACCATAGATGTCTATTAACTCAATCTGGAGCTTTTTTCCCATTAGAGAGGTCTATATTTGAAGAGGATTCTGTAGAGACTTTCCTCTTGTTGCTCCTTGGTGCATGACAGCGGGTAGGTAACAATATCCAGCTAGATTAGAGCTAGAAGAATCTTATCTAACGTAATGGCCATGAACTCCTTAAATTCTAATATAAATTCAGAGGCTCTCATTAATTATCCCTCTTATTTTCATAAGCTGAAGGTGGCAATAGTGTGAGAAATGGACTGTTCAGGGGGCTTTCTCTGGCTTTAAGCAAAGCACTTAATGGGCTGTGACTTACCCAGGGAAGGGGACAGAGCTGCTTTTCTTCCCCACAGAGGTTGTGGCAGGTTTACTGAATTAATGTCTGAGAAACGCTTTGAGTTTCTAAAATAAAAGATGCCTTGGATAATTCAGTGTTTACTAGGGAAAATCGTAATTTGCCAGCACTTAGTGCGGAAGGTGTTGAAGATACTGCTGCCATCCCTTGGTGAATGGAGAGAAACCCTGAGCATCCTCCACAAGTGTAAGGATAATTAATTATCATTTTTGAACTTGTATAAGAACCAAGGGAGGAACCAAGTTTCTTAGATACAGATTATCTATATAATCCAGGAAACACTTTAACCAGGTTGAGGAATGGTCACATAATTGCATATTTTCACAGGCTTCCTTTCTCAATAACCCATGCTGGCTGTTATTAATTCCATGTTTTCCCTGCAATTTTGACATCCTCAGTAACCTCCACATTTCTGAGACTGTAAATCCTTCCGTTATAATACTCTGAAAACACAATGTTTCCTGAATATAGATTTACAAATCTGTAATTAATCTCCTAACACCAAGTGCTTGGGAGATATTAAAGTAGACAAGTACCTGATTTTATTCCCAAAGAGGTGGGACAATAAAATTAAGTTAAA
The DNA here is from genome assembly GCA_013389825.1 of Crypturellus undulatus. Taxonomy (NCBI): domain Eukaryota; kingdom Metazoa; phylum Chordata; class Aves; order Tinamiformes; family Tinamidae; genus Crypturellus; species Crypturellus undulatus. The sequence goes on along the minus strand of VWPW01009281.1, from coordinate 12,935 downwards.
GTAGCTTTCAGATCTCTTCCAATAACCTTGTTCAAGCCAGTGACTGTGCTCGGAATGGAAATGCAATATTATGGCCCTGGAGGGGGGGATGTAAAATACGGTTGTGCCTCCTCGCTGGAAATTCCTGGTGTATTAATGGAGCACATAGACTCTCCTTGTCCTTTTCTATCTGTTGAGTGTAAAAAGCAGATTAGATTAACCCTCTGCAGCAGGGCAACAGCAACCACCTCATTTCAAGCTGCAAACATCTCAAGTAGAGGTTCTTCCAAGCCGAGGCAACGCAGCGATGTCTGGGTGGTACAGGCTGCACTATTAATATAATTGGAATTAAATATATATGAGGGATATGAGGGATGCATTCTTTTTTTTTCTTTTTTTTTTCCCACAAAGGGCTTTATTTTTGTGTTGTTTGGCTTTTATTATCCCCACCCTGATGCTTTGGTTTGACTTGGCCACGTTCCTTTCAAGTGCTTTATTTTTTTGGCCAGATAGGCTTTTTAATTATGCTCAAAACTGTGTCAGCAAAAAGTGGCCTTTAGTGTTTGCCTCCTATATAGACCTGGGGAGACGCCAAGGTCTGGCACTTCCATTCTCGAAGTAAAACTCCTGGCAGAGCTTGAGCCTGAAGAGTAAAATATTGAGCACTTGACATTCCTAGGTCTCAGAATTCCTCCTGGAAAGGCTGGTTTACAGCAGCAGTTGCCTGCAAGATCTAGCAGAGTCTTGTGCTCTGTCCGTAGGGCAGTTCCTGCCTTGGGAACAGTCAAATCCAATACCTGTGGCTTATGCACAGAAGAACAGTGGTGCTCATTGAAACTGAAAGATATCGCATTGTTTGCTTAATTTAATAACTCTGTAATTTGGGTGAGTCGATAGAAACATTTTGGGAAGCAGTGAAGGGGAATAACACATGAAAGATGAGGAGGATAATTATAAGAGACCGTGGAAAGGATGGAAATTAATAAATATTGAGGAGAGGGAACATTTGTCGTAAAAATGGGGCTGAGTGGAAGGAACAAGATTGGATGCTAAAGCCAGCGAAGGGCACAGGGAAGGGGGAAGGTTGTCTTGGGCTTGTAGAGGTTCCTCAGGACGGGCCACCATGGTGCAACGGGACACGTCACATGGGCACCTGGAGGGAGACCCAGCGTAGTTTGGGATGAAGATGAGACACACACAGAGCTCTACTAGTAACTAGGAAAGGGTTTTTTTCCTACTCTGTATTTTTGAAAATCAAAAGACCTATTTTGAAATTCCTGGTTTTAGGGGAAAAAATACAGCTAACCTGCTTAAACGCTGCCAGTGCTGCCCTTCGTCTCTGGTCTTCAGCATTACATTTCGAACACGTTTTCATTAAAAAGTGTGTGTAATGTGCCTGGAGACTGCGACAGGTTGTTTGGTGCAAGTCTTATTCTTGTTGAAGTAATTCATTTGGACTCTAAATGCAGAGCTCTTTTGCTCCTCAGTTTGATATGCGAGGTAGGGAAAGCCATGTGGGGGGGCAAATAAAGCAGAATTTGCTCCTGAGCAAAAAAAAAGACAGACTTTGGCAACCTTGTGGTTATTTTTTTTCTATTTTGAGAATGTGCATAGTTGTTTTAACTGGAAGTCGCAGCTATCAGTTGAATCATGAGTAGCATCAGTTCTTCATAACCATTTAAAACCGTATGTCCTGCCTGGAAGACTTTGAGGGCTAACTCTGTCTTTCAGGCAGAACTTTATTATCGAACCCTTTTCCAGGTTCCATCGCTGCCCGTGATGGACTAGCAAGGCTGTATTGATTTACTCGGGACTCGATGCCCAGTTCTAATCTACATTCAGCCTCAAACCCACTGCATTAACGGGATATTTGTGGCTCCTGCTCCCGAAGCCAAGGCTGGCAACGCACCAGGCTGGGGAGGACTCGACGAGACGTGATTGTTGCTGGCTCTTTCTGAAAGTTGAGAGACAAATTTTATGCAACGCTGGCATGGCCAAAGCCCAAACCTCTTAGAGATCATGCCCTTTCTCTCGCAGAGCAGGTTCTGAGGGAATACAACAGCCCTAAAAGCTCTGTCTGAGCCCAAGAAGACCTGGCAGGACTCATCATATCCTAAAGGCGTGTGGTGCAACTGAAGAGCAAATCCCATCTCAAAGAGCAGCTTTCAGAGGAGGTTAGATTTCCAAAGGGATACGATAGTGCATCTTCTTCAGGCTTCTTGTCAATTCTGCACAGTTCTGGATTTAAACAATTTTTTTTTCAATAACTGAGAAGCTAGTTAAGCCGATTCACTGTCCTGGACGCTGAAGACAGGTGTACAAAACCAAGATTTGATGCCAAGATGGAAAAGGAAAGCACACAGACAACATGGAGCCCTTAATAAGAGTGTAAAGGAAGATTCTGCAGTCTCAAACACACTGCTGCAGTGTTGTGATGAACATCCCAAGGAAGGAGGGATCCAAAAGTGTTGAAAAAACACCATTTAGCAGAGAAATATGGAGCACATTTGGCCAAAATGGATGCAAGCCTGTAAGTTGCAAAGTGACAGAAGCCCCAGATTTCCTGAAAAAGCAATTAAACAACTTCCAGTGCAAACGTAGACCATTGTGTCTCCTGTTCCATCATCTTTTGGGATAACTTCCTCCCATGGCACCTCGGAGTGGTGTCTGCACCTTCCAGCTCGTACAGAGTTTGTCCATCATGAACATTCATGGGAGCGTTTGCTTGCAAAGCCCTGGAGAACATTCCTCTTCTATATATCCTAGCGGAATTATCAAGCAGATGGGTTTTTCTTCCGAAGCAAATACTTTAAATATAATTCCTTAGGATGCAAAGCAAAACTTGGCTGTCTGCATCATCTTCAAATCTATCTGAAAGCTGCTGCGTTCCAGCGTGGGCTGTTCCCTTCATTTGGAGATCACTAAGGTGCTTCGCTAGCCCTGACATGAGCAGTGATCACAGGCGAAGCAGCCAAATTTCTGAGGAATCTTCAGCCTGTATTTTACAGGTGCCTGATAGAGTTACAGGGCTCCCCGCGTGCTACCTATAGAAAATAATTTTGAATTCATGAAATGTTTAGCACTGTTGATCAAAGAAAAGGTGTTTCAGGATGTCTGAAAAGTACAAGTCTAAGCCAGTTGGTTTTCCTTTTTATTCTCTTTATATATTCATATATATGTGAGTATATTATTGCACCCTTTAAAATATATTCATATATATGTGAGTATATTATTGCAGCCTTTAAAATGATTTGGGATTATGTATTTCTGTGCTCAAACAGTTGGGTAGTCCCTTTTAATGAGCTGCTGGGGAGACTGTTCTAGGAGTCAAGGAGTGTACTGCTCCTGTATGTCTAGAGGGCGGCTCTGGCTCTTCAAAGCTGTTTTTGTTTCTCAAACTTTTAATTGCATGTGCTGCAGAGTGACTCGGTGCCTGATAGGAGACAAAGGGGGCTTTATAAATACGTTATTTTTCTTCAGGAGTTCAAAAACACTGATTTCACATCGCATTATTAATATGGGCCACATTGTTCAAATGAATTTTAAGCAGTCCTAAACTTTATATTTTGTTATAATGAACTGAAGTTATCTCAGGTACCGTTGTCTGCAGCCACTGATTGCGGTATTTTAGCAGGTTCCCCACTGAAANTTATTTTTCTTCAGGAGTTCAAAAACACTGATTTCACATCGCATTATTAATATGGGCCACATTGTTCAAATGAATTTTAAGCAGCCCTAAACTTTATATTTTGTTATAATACCTATAATGAAGTGATCTCAGGTACTGTTATCTGCAGACACTGATTGCTGTATTTTAGCAGGTTCTCCACTGAAATTATTGGAGAATTTTGTTTAAGAGTCAGGTAAAACATGACCAAAGAGGTTTTATTTGTCTAATTAAAATCTGTTTTAAGATCTAATCCAGGTAGGCTTTATTGGATATTAAGACTAGCAATATTAAGGAAAAGATATTCTTCTGGCAGGGCCTGCCCCAGCGCTGCTTTCCAGGCTGCTATTCAGGCAAATGCCACACTCTTCCTCTCCAGGACATTATGGTTCGGTAATAATAGAATAAAATAGGTAAAATAGATGATAATAATAGGGTAAAACAGGTAAAATTGGAAGTCAGGAGCAGCTCCAGTGTCGGTGCTCTTTGCTGCTCCGTTTCAACAGGCAATGAAGGGGCAAAGAGAGAGCGGTTAGACCAGAATAAGTAAAAGCAAAAGGAATGTAGTACATTTCCAGTCTGAAATTCTTAAAGTTTGCTGTTGGTAACAACTTTGTAAACCAAATCCTTGATGTGGCGCAGAGACCTGGGTGGAAATGAGAGCCTAGGAGCAGACTGAGAGTTACAGGATGGTTGGAGCTGGGGGCAGAGCTGTAGCCATGAGGTCCAGAGGTCCCATCCCATCCATCTACAGGAAAATATCCAATGTTTCCTTGCAGCAAAGGAGCGCTGAGCATGGAAACATTCCCCGGGACCCCAAATTCCCCTGAACTTGGGCAGTTTTGCAGCTGGGACCGACACCGACTTCATGCGACAAGGGGCGAATTACAGGACGAATTGGCTCTGCCAGGGAAATTCAGAGCGAGCTGAACAAACCCCGAGAGCGTCCTCCAATCCGTCTCCCTCGGCCTATTTCACTCCAACACAGTAGGAAGGTAAGAACAAATTTCAGAGTGTCCAAATAATCCTAAAAGCTTCTTACAATAGCTCGCTGCAAAGTCCCTAAAGTCTCCGTGTAACAAAATTTATATTGGATGTCAAAACCTAGGAACTGATTTGTAGTTGTATTAAATCTAGTGCGGTCTTGGAACAAAATCCAAGGAACAGACAGTTTTTGCTAGCCAGCGCACACTGTATAAACGCAGAGTTTTTCCCCTCTGATTCCTTTGGGCATAAAAAGGGCTTTTTGACATAAATTTCTGAAAGTTTCAATTAATCTTGCTCTGATAAAAATTGATTAAAATCTTACTCTTTTTAATTAATATTACATGTAGGGTACATAGGGAAGCTGGCATTTGGCATTTTTACCGTTTCCGATAGGGATGCAGGGCAAGCAAACACACTGGTGAATAACGTTCCTAGTTTAGAGGCAGCCAGTCGAGCTCCTACCAAAGGCAGCGTGCATTTTCTAAGCTGTAAATGGTCGAGGGCTCAAAAATTTTGGGTGTGCTTGCACCAGACTGCTCATGTGATAAACACTGCTGTCCCCATAAGCAGAAACACTAGGTCTGCTATGACCCTTCTTGCATCCCTGCTGCTTTGGTGCTGCTGATTGAAGTCACTTGGATCAGGACTTTCCATATGAGAAGTGAACAGAAGCAGAGGAGGAGGTTTGAGCTTTGCCTCTCTTCCAGGCAAAGAAGTTAGAAGTGAGTTGGCTTCCAGGAGGAGGTTATTGCCTTGGTCCAACACTGGGCATATTTGGAACCAAAAACTAAACTAAATTCTCTTTTTTTCCCCCCACATTACCAATATGGTAAAAGATGCACTTGCTTTTAGAAGAGTTTATTCTGTCATGGGCAAAGACAGTTTTTTATACAGAGAGGCTTATAACTCAGGTTGTTCAGACTCATTAACAGAGTTTTGCAGTTCATAAAAAGACTAAGCAATGGGTTGCTTTTCTTTCAACATTTTGTTTTGAAAAAAAATCTGGAAAAAAAAGCTCTCATTATTGCATATATTCCAGAACGAAATGCCAATTTTTCATTTTGAAATAGCTGTTCGTTTACACTGCATGTCTGTTCTGGATACAGATATTGCATTTTGTGTAGACTTAGTAGGCTCCATTTTGCACAACATTTTTCTGACCAAAAGAGGGCAAAAAGCTAGAATAAGCTGGTGAGAAAAAAAATTATTCCTGCAAACTTTAATTTTCGTTTTTGATATGGAGTGCATTGGCTGCGATCGAGAAAATCTGTCCTGGTAAGAAAGGTGCAGCAGGAACCCGGCAGGGCACCAGCCAGATGGGTTATATAGGGGTTTCAGTGCAATGTGCTGCTGAGATCACAGAGCCTGGCTGCATTCAACTCTGATGAATCCTGTGATCTGCAGAAATCTAGATTTCAACCTGAACCGAACTCCTCTATCTTTTCCGAAGAATTATTTTCATACTATTTGAGTGCTTTGTGCCATATTTCATAGTTGCTATTTGCTCACAATTAATGCTTTGAAATACCAACCTTTTCGTTTTGCAACAAGTGCTGATATTAGAACCCTCTTGCCATAGCAAGTGGCGTTAACAAAGAATATGTGGTGGGGAAAAAAAAACAGGCTAAACTTTTCCCATTTCCCATTGCAAGCCGAGCAAAACAAACATTTTCTTTTTAAATTGCATCAAGAATAGCCTTGCTCAGGCAGATGCGGGCTACCCCTTCCCTTTCCAACTCGCAGAGCAGATCGTCCTTTGATGCCATGAACTGAGGGAAAGGTTTGAGTGCATCCCAGCTCAGAGCCGGGTGTTTGTGTCCGCTCAGCTGCAAACTAACAACGGAAAAACTGATTGCAAAACCTCAATCGCTGCAGAGGCATTCGCAAGATGTTGCTGTGGTGCAGCCAAAGCAATGCTGAACCTCCTCTGTGCTTTGCAAACCAAACTCTCCTAACGTAGTTCCCAGCTGTCCCAACAGAAGTGATGGGATGCAGGATTATCTCCATCTGCTCATTGCCTTTCCAGGTTATCAACCAAATGATGCGAAGTAAATATACTGGGGAAAAAAAGAACTCCATGATGCTCTATGGTAGCAAATTACAGCCCACATTGCATTAACCTTTCAGAAATGATGAGTGTTCCATTCAGATCCAAGTGATTAAGGCAATGATATTGTGCTTTCAGCTGCAGCACCGGATCACCAGCTTTGCTGCTAGCTTCACGGCGGGACAGTAATGTAGAGCAGAAGTTCACACGCAGCTTCACTGAGCAGTGTTTGGGGATACGGACTATCCCGCGAATATCTCATCCAACATTTGCCACTCAGTGGATTGCCTGGAGTTGGGTGGAGTTGGTCATGTAATTCCCTTTTTTTGAGACCTATGGGACAGGGCTGGGTTCTCTTTTGCAAAGAGCAAAGCCGAGTTGATACCCTGAGATTCAGGAGATCTGCTGAGCTCCCAGGCCTGCACTGGGCTATGTCCAGAGCCAGACATCACCCTCGCTTATATTTTTGTAGTGATTTTTGTGGTGTAGTTTTGCAGTGTAATCTCCAAGGTGACACATGTGGCTTCCCTTGGCCACGACCCGTTTCATCCATCTCCTTTTGATCCTGGCCTTCCTGACTGTAAAGCCGGGAAAGTGACCTGGAAGGTTTTGAAGTATGTGTTGATTTGAGGCAAAAAAGCATCTACTAGGGCAGCTTCCATAAAGTGTCCCATAAAGTTACCTTGTCAAAATGTCCCCTTGGGTGAACGGGAGGAAAGCAGAGGAGATGGAAGGGAAAGGAAAAAAAACAACAGAATGCTTTATTTTTAAACCTTTTTCTTTAAATAAAGATGGTTATGTGCCTCTTTCTAAATATTTAACCTTACCAGTGAATTCTGCTTTTGTCTTGTGTAGACACCGGTATGTTTGGAAGGAAAATATATAGTATTTAATTTATTGAATTACATTTACTATAGTTGTTTTCTTTGTACGGTGTTATTTTCGTGAAAGGACAGAGATTAAGAGGTCTGATATGATTTTATTTAGATTTTATTGATTAGTGGTACACACAGAAAAGGGAGAAATCAATGTATTTTGTTCAGCATGATTGAAGCTATAGAGCAGAGCACTATTTATATACAAAAAAAGTCAAGCAGGAATGGTCTTTTCTAATAGAAATCAATACAGAATAGTGATTCAGAAACAGCGTTAGGAGAGGAAAAAATCCGTTTAAATTCTCATGCATTAAAGTTGACTGAGTTTGCAAAATATATTTTGCAACAGTGATGAGTGAGATTGCTTGTTGACAGATCTGGTGCTCAGTAGATTCCACCAAAATCTTTCCAGAGAGGGTGAATTAGTGAATCAGTGACCTCAAAGTGAGACCCCTTGTAGCTCCTCCAGCCCAGGTGACAGTTGGATCCAACCGAGAGAGCTGAGGAAGAAAAAAACTTCTTAGCAACTTCTTAGGCAAAGGATCTGTCTGCCAGGAGAAGCATCACAAATCTTGAGGGGTGCATGAAACTCTGCAAGAAAACCAGAAACGTGCCACATTCGGTAGATTGGAACAGACTAGAAGAGAAGAAAGAAAAACTTGGAGCAAAAAAGGTATTAAAGCTACCAGGTAATGAACAAAAATAACTCCTTAATTTTTAGTTAAGAATTGTGTCGTTGTGATAGAGACTGAGTTTCAAAAATAACTAAAGAACAAATAGAATCAATAATATGTTGTTGAACAGAAAAGTTATATTTGAAAAAAAATCAATATGAGGGAAAAAAATCAGCACTATGGAAAGGGATGTCTGCAGAGTTATGTTTGGAAATGATTTTTCTTTCTAAGCACATCGCCACATAAAATTAAAAGTCACAGAGTGCAACATTTTGATTGATCTGAAATTACTAAATGTCAAACTTCTTTCTATATTTTTTTGAATTCCAGTCATGTTCGATCTATTTATTATTCTACAAATTTGCACCTTCTTACGAACCATTACATTTTTAGATTATTATCTAAATAGACTTAAAAACACTCTGCTGTCAGTCATCCTTTCATTCCTTGCTTCTGAAAGAGAATATCTTCTCTGCAGAGGCTGCCCTTTACTGAGACCCTTTAAGGGATGGTCTCGTTTCCCTTTCTGTAGTTTTTGTGGAAAGTAGCAAGTTTTATCCCATTTTCTGGGTCTTCCCTGGTGGAGGTGAGGACCGTGCGAGCAGCCAAGATGCAGGTGGATCTCCTCTCTACGCTATCAAAATCAGAAGTTGTCTGAGTTTTTATTATAGTTTTAGAACTTTCTGGTGCGTCAAAAAGAATTTTACAAGAAATGTAAAAAGCTAATAAATGTTTTTGGAAGAGTACAGATAGCTGGTTAGTCACAAAGTCGTTGCGGTGGCAGAATGGCAAATGAACTGCACTTGGGTATTTTTAAATAGATTTAGCATTTGACATTATAACTAACATAATGTTTTGGTTACAAAGATTACAAGATCTTTGAGATTACAAAGGCAGGGGGTTGAGTTGTGCTCAACTGTCCTTGCAAATTGGTAGCACAAATGAGCATTTTTGTAAATTAATCTGCAAATACAGTGTGCTAAAAATGGAGCCTAAAAAAACTAGGACCAGCCTCATAATACAAGGTTTGCTACCAGAAGTGCTAGATCAGTAATAATTTATTTGACAACAGTTAGCTTCAATTTGGATATGAGACTTGTCATTGAAAAAGACTTCTGTTTTTCCTTTAATAGCGCTCTGAGGTGATCCTGCTTTGAAGCTCTGTCAGAATAGCTCTGAATCAGGAGAAAGTTGAAAATTCTGAAGTTGCAAGTCTAAACAGCCTCGGTGTGCTAGAAAACTGCTCTGAGGATCGAACCTCCTACTACGGCACCCTGGAGCATTCAGTCACTTTCAATAAACCTCTCTCCATAATTTCTCACTTGTCTTTATTATTGCTAAAAGCCAGAGCATCTGAAGGCAGTGTCAGAATGGAGGAGGAAGGCTTATTTGAAAGTGAGCAGAAAGCAAAATTAATCCAAATGGGAATTCACTGGCGAAAACAACGTTTCCACGTGAATTTACAAGTCGTTGTTGTCAACTCTGTCAACTGGGTCACCGTTTCCTCCGTTTCTTGGAGTTGTGTCAGAGGGCAGGTATATTGAGAGTGGACTCTTGGAGGTCTATTTTTCTCATCTTTAAAGCATTCCTTTTATTCCGCTTTCTCGCATTACATATGAAAAAGCTGCAGTGAGCATCTCTTGGGAATATGTACCGTTAAGTCATTTGTCATGAGGGATTACATGTCTGGGCAACTTTACGTTTTCCTGATCCTTTAGCAAAAAGCACCTACCCAACAACATTCTGTAAAAAAATACCTTGTGAGTTTTGCAAAAGGTATTTTAGTGTGCTTTATGTACCCTGTGCCAAATGCAGCTCTCCCAGGGACTGATTCATTCCCTCTTTATGTACTGATCACCATTAAGTGATGAAAAATTTGGGCTAGAGAAGACCTATTTGTCTCAAGTTGGAAGCCAAACTTCCCTCTATGGGTTTTCCACTGGATTTATTCAAATATTGCTAAGGGGCTAACACGCAATTCTTATCGCCTAAATTATCTGGATAAAGAAAGGTGTTGAATGAAAGGAGCTGGATCGAAGCATCCTCTTGATTGATGAGTCTTTCCCTGATATCCATCAGTGGTGGATATCCTTCCTGCACCTTCATGCCATTGACTCTACCACTCAGGTCAAAGCTATTCCCAATTTTCCTCTGGTTCCTGTAGTCTAATTTCTACAGGTTCCGTGGTCCAAAGGGCCATTCTTTGCCCTAAAATATATTTCCTTATGAGTTACTAGTTTTATAATGGGAAGGGTAAGGAAAAAGCCTCACCTTTTGAGCAAACTGCAAAGACTGAGACTCATCAATGTTCATTTGTTTCCCTGAAACAAAATATTTATTACCAGTCCCAGCTGGAGCCATGTTGCTCTGCAGAAGATGACCTTCCAGAGAGCTGCGTGTTTGATAAAGAAGCAAAAATCAGGAAGAAATTGTTCATCTCTGGCACTTTCCCATTTGGGGGCTGCAGGACTGTCAGGAGGAGCCCTCTTGCCCAGCTCGGGCAGCTGGAGGGAGCTAATTCTCTCTTTACGATTGCTTTTCTCTCATAAACAAACACGGAGCCTGGCTAGCACTCTATCACAGATGAGATTTAATACATATAAGACTCTAGACAACCGCAGTGATAATTTTAGCCTGCCGGTTTATGAGATTATAAAGGGAAGTTTACCCTTGCCAGCCTTCGAAGTTGCAGAGTTGAGTTGGGGCCCGCCGCAGTCTATAATTCAGACTGTTCATTTGCAGGCTGGACCCCATCGTGCCTTGTACGGCTCATCTGAAGCCGCTGGAGCTATAATGCAATGAAAAGGATGGGGCTTAGAGTAAAGTTTGCTAAATATCCCCAAGATTAGTATTAGTGATGAAAGTAGTGATGAAATCTCTCATTCCTAAAAAATACATCAATTCATCTCTTGGGATATAGATTTTTTTTTGTAGTGGAGGTAAAGATTACGATTCAGATATCTTCCTTACTGCTTCTTTCTCTTATGAACCAGTTCTTATTGTCTCATAATGCAAAGAAGAGTCAGAATATTGTTAAAATCCTTAGAAAAGGTCCAGGGATTGCGGCCATGCTGATACTTTACTGATCGGTCCAGAATTGTGACAATAGATAAGTTTTTTAATTAAGTATTTTATATATCAGTTGTAATTATTTCCAATTAGCACTAATGAGGTAAGGATGGTGCAAACAATCAATATAATCTGGTGATAAGCATTTTTGAAATTAATATAAATGACATGGATAGTACTAATTGCCTTATAGTTTGTGTGTGTTTTCTAAAGTATGTTGGTGTTGCAAGAATAAGGACTTTCATTTTCCATAACCATTTCTTTACTTTTCTTCTATTGCAAGATTTTTTTCTGACTATAATTTTAACATTTTGATTATCCCGATTTCACTTTTTTTCAGGAAAATATATTGTCCCCAAATTTCTACACGTGAAGTTCCTTAAACATTCTTCAGGAAGCACTTTGCTTTCCTGAATCAATTCAGTAGCTGTTTCCCATTATGGCCGAATGATTAAACACAGATTTTACACACTCTTCTTGAACGATAAAGTCTTAGCCTGCATGTTCTGCTGGCACCGAGTTCTTGCCTCATTTCCATTGCTGTCGTTCCCATTATTAACAGTGTAATTGAAAATCGGAACTTTGTGAGAACAAGGAGCAAAAACAAGTGCACACTAAAGGAAGGAGGTAAGTTCGAATGCCAGAATCCTCAAGCTAAATTGCAAATCTACTTGTGCATTCAGATGGTGACATTCTTTGTCAATATTTGTGGTTCTTTCTGGGAAATGCAGACACAGAAAATCATATAACTTATATGATGCAATGCAATACGCAGTTTTCTACCAAGTGTGGCTTTGCCAAATCTCAGAACACAGTAGCTATTTGGGGTTGCTCTGTCATTGTGTGATATTTGAAAGATAAAATTACAGTGCATGATAAGCTTGTCCAGAAAATAAAAAGGCAATATACTTCTGAAATTCCATTTATACATATAGAAGAATGAGAATAAATGAGAATATATAATATCTTCTCACTAAATTTTAAGAGAAGATACTGTAATAGCACTTAGGATCCTTGGTGTGATGCGGCTGTATTTCAGAAGTGTCCCTGGACTATTCCTGGTGTTCTGGGCTGGGAGGATAAGCTGAAGCCCGGTGCTTGAATCCATGATCCTGCAGGCAGCAGATGACTCTGGTTTTCCTTTGGGGAGGGATCTTTTCCTTTGGATTAATTTGTCCCTCTGCAGTTCCTACGAGACCTCCGAGATTCTTTGCTCTCTTCCCTAGGGCTGTCGAAAGGAAAATATGCCAAAATTGTATCGAAATTCAAGAACTGTTCATTAAAAGATCATATTTTCGATGCAATCTCATTTAGCCTCCTAGAAGCTATCAGAGAGGATAATTACATCTGTGCCGAGTCCCGGCCCTACAACTGACAGACACCCCTAATTCCCTTTGGTTTCTGTGGAAATTGGGAGTATTAAGCACATTTCAATATCAGTCCATGGACAGGCAATCATAAGTCTTTCCATTACTAAAATTGCTTATTTTTAAAGCACATTAGATGTTAGCACTTAGGGAAAAAAATTAAATTGTGATGATGAATAATGAGTATTTTCTCTCCACGTTCTAGGTGAGCAGCATGTAGTCATTGCCACAATAAATCACCAAGGACAATTCTGCGAGATTTAATGGATT
>VWPW01009277.1:213123-226681 GCA_013389825.1 Crypturellus undulatus | reverse complement strand
GAGCAGCAAGGCTCTTTAAGTGCCTGCTACTCTAGAGCATCTGGGACACTTGAAGCTGTCATGGCATCTCGGATCAGCATCTTATTACTTTGAAGTGTTGATGTTTGTTTTTCATTTCTTTTCTCTTGTAGACGGCTTTCCAAAATAGCTCCTAGCAATCAAAGAGACACTGCCAGCCTCAGCGTGGGGGGCACCGCATCGTGGGGAGCTCCTCTTTGAACGGCAGCCAGTTCTGGCTCCCGCAGCTTCTGCAGCTCGGTGTGAGCTGCGAGGCACTGCCCTGCACGGAGCAGATACCCCCGGCTGGCTAAAAGCGTGGGGCTCTGGATAACACCGGAGCCAAATGCAAACAAGCCCCGCTCCGCTCAGCGCCAAACTCGCAGACCCATTTCACATCACCCAATGGTCTGAATTCAAGTCTCGAGTCACTGAGTTTAGGACCAGCCCTTCACAACCACCCTTTGACTCATTAACCTGAACCTTTGAAACCTCTGTCCCATGGGAACACATGTTTTATGGACTGCCTTGGTTTTATCAAATAAATAAATAAAAGAGGTTGTCGTTTTGCCAAGCACACAGGAGAGTTTAGGCTCCAGGACTCTATATTCTATCTTTCCCACTTGTGCTCTGGAATTTGATTTTTATTTATCAGGACAAATCACTACCAGGGACTTCCTTCAGCATGCAGTAAAGCAAGGCAGCTCTCCAGCTATGCGTTACCCAGGGCATGAGACCAGGCTCTTTCGGGGCACAGCAGAGCCAAAAAAAGGTCCCCTCCTTCCCAATTCCATCACTGCTCTGACATTTAATGTCACCCGCACACTGGAGTGGTTGTAGCTCTACAGTAAATTTCCTTTTAACAGCAACTGGATTTTAATTAAAATCTGCTGGCTGCTTTATGAGCAATAATAGGTATCAACCTTTCTTAAAAGAAAATTGGGGTTTCGGTTGCTAACCACACATGATTCAGTTCTCTGTGACTTTTCCCACATAACCTTCAGAATAATTAGTCAGCTTTTTCACACAGTCATACATCTCTGTCCCTTTCCTGCTGCTAGGATGCTCTAGCAAAGCAGCTGTGGAAAATTAAAGTTGAAAATCAGAGCTTCATGACAACCTGAGCACATCTCAGGTTACACAAAATCCCAGGATGGTTGAGGTTGGAAGCGACCCCTAGAGGTCATCTAGTCCAACCCCCTGCTCCAGCAGGGACACCCAGAGCACGCGGCACAGGGCGGCATCCAGGCGGGTTTGGAAGATCTCCAGAGAAGGAGACTCCACAGCCTCTCTGGGCAGCCTGTGCCAGGGCTCTGGCACCCTCACAGGAAAGTTCTTCCCCACATGGAGGTGGAACTGCCTGTGTTTCAACTTGTACCCATTACCCCTTGTCCTGTCACCGGCCACCACAGAGAAGAGCCTGGCCCCATCCTCTCTACATTCTCCCCTCAGATAGTTGAACATATTGATCAAATCTCCTCTCAGCCTTTTCTTCTCCAGGCTAAACAGGCCTAGCTTGCTTAGTCTTTCCTCATACAATAGATGCTGCAGTCTCTTAATCATCTTTGTCGCTCTCCGCCAGACCCTCTCTAGAAGCTCCAAGTCCCTCTTGTTCTGGGGAGCCCAGAACTGCTCCCAGTTTGGTGTCATCTACAGACTTGCTCAGGGTGCACTCTGTGCCCTGATCCAAGTCATTGATGAACAAGTTGAGCAGCACCAGGTCCACTGATTATCAGAATCCACAAAAAATGTGCAGTATTCTATACATGACAGAGCAAAATAATAGCTATAGAAATTACATCCTGTGCAATAGAAAGTATATCAGTACATAGCTCATATCTCTGGTACCAAAAAATGGTGGCTTTTGGCCCAATGGAACAGATTCAGAGCTGAATTCTTTCTCCTGTGTAAATTAGAACTGCTGTATTGAAATTCAGAAAGTGTGGATTAGTATAGCTAAATAAGCATATGGTATTATTTTGACCTAGAGGTTTGTGTTTGACCCATTTTTAGTGAAAACACATGTTTTATGGCCTTTTCAAGAAAGTGAGCCTCCAATATCAATGAAGAAAGAAATAAAACTTCAGAGATAAATGAAAATATGGAGATATAAAACTCATTATTTTAATGGAAGCAATAACTCTTTCAAAGTGTAGACTCTTTCACGAGGTTTATTAAAGCTGAGCAGAATAACAAGACATTTTTACTGCAGTTTATTATATCACACTTTTCTCCTATTCCAAATCTTAACAGGGTGAAAGTTGTATCTTTGAACAGTGGGACAAAATAGTGCACTGAATGGTCTTCATCTCTGTAAAGTTTATTCTCATAATCCTGCAGTGTTACTCAGCCAGCCAGTGGAACACTTCGTGCTCTCTCCCAGTAAACCAATGACACACTGTAGAGAACAAGTCAGCATCTGTTGCTCCTTCAAAATTAGAGTGGGACTGGGATTAAGGAATTAAGAAATTAAAATAATGGCTGCATAGAAAGACAGAGCTTCCCACGCAGTGACCTTCTATAAGGCTTTCCTCTGTTGTTTTTAGGAGGCAGATGTAGGTGGTACGACACCTCTGCTAGGCAGGCTGCTATGGAGAAGGTCACACAGTAGAGCTGGACACAGTTACACCAAGCACAAACACTGCAGCTCTGGACAGCTCTCCAAGCTGAGAAGTGCAGGAGAAACGGCGTGGCCACAGCCATGCTGCGCAGGGCCACCTGGCTGAGCACCTCTGCGGGGCAGTCTGCACGAGTAGACCGCGACGGAGCCCAGCGAGGCTCAGGCTGCAGTATAAACTGCTGTGCCCTCTGTTGCCAGATTGGACTCCTCGACCTCCTTAAGTCTCAAGAACTTTGGCTTCTAAGTATATTTTGCAACAAAATCCCAAGCATCCACAGCCAGCTGTGCATGCTGGAGCCTGAAAGCTCTGAGTTTGATGACTTTTCCATGGCCCAGCACCAACTTAGTGATGCCAGCACAGACGCGTGGTGCACAGGAAGGGCACGTCGCAGCAGGATTGTGCCCACATCCCTGCCCAGAGCAGAGCACACAAGGAGGGTCAGGGCTGGCCCCAGGACAGGGGACTCAGCTGCCTTCAGCTACAGGCAGTGGGATCTGCCTACGTTGTATTTTAGGAGCCTGACTGCTTTTTTGGACATATGTGCCTGAAGTACTTTAAAAATTATGGAGGGAAGTGGCTAGGGTTGTAGCCTGCCCACTCCAGGGTTGTGCAACTGCAGCTTGTGGCAAGGTAGGAGACCCACAGTATCAGGTCAGGCATCCATAGTTGACCTAGACCCTGTTTAAGGCACCTATTGTTTTGCTGAATCAAGCCCTAACCTAGTACTGTTGACCTCACTGAATAATTTAAAAATGGGTCCATGTTCTTTCTAACACTTATTGCACCTGTGTTTTTCACTTATTTTTCCTTGAGTCATGGTTTAAAGTTTTCTCTCCAGACTTCTTAAACCAGTTTTAGTCCTCCCTACCCATCTCCTCAGGTCTTCCTTCCTGCCTACGTACATCTACATTCACAGCACAGGGCTACCAGCGGCTCCCGAGTCACAGCATGGATCAGTGCTGATGTGGGGCCCGCGGCACGACCTGCCTCAGAAGCAGCTCCCGCAACCTGGAGCTCCATCCTGAAGGCAGCCGCTGCCCTGCACTAGGGGTCTGAGGGAGCCCCTTCTTCACAGCATGAGCAGACAGCACCTGGCACACAACGCAGACCCTGCAGACCACGCGACAGAAAGTGCTGCTGCTGGCTTGGCTGGAGGACGGAGGTGCGTTTCCCTTCTCTTGTATAACTGGCAGGGCAATCACCATCTGTTGAGCAACAGCGCTGTGGTTCAGNGTCACAGCATGGATCAGTGCTGATGTGGGGCCCGCGGCACGACCTGCCTCAGAAGCAGCTCCCGCAACCTGGAGCTCCATCCTGAAGGCAGCCGCTGCCCTGCACTAGGGGTCTGAGGGAGCCCCTTCTTCACAGCATGAGCAGACAGCACCTGGCACACAACGCAGACCCTGCAGACCACGCGACAGCGTTGCTGCTGGCTTGGCTGGAGGACAGAGGTGCGTTTCCCTTCTCTCGTACAACCGGCAGGGCAATCACCATCTGATGAGCAACAGCGCCGTGGTTCAGAGTGGGAGAGGCACATGGAAAAAGCCGACACGTGTCCCTCCCCCAGGCAGCTAGGGTCACTGGCCTGGCGGGAAGGAAAGCCTGGTGGGAAGGCCGGCTTGCACGGGACACGGCTGGGACTCCTCCCTGTGTCCCTCGTACACGCGCAGCGCATAACCAGCTTCGCGTCTCCTACAAACCCCAGGATGAGGAAGTGAGGTTTAAACATCGCTTGGTTTGTATTTCCTTACCGGTGTGAATACAGACTATGTTTGTGTCAATATCTGTTTATGCCAGATACTCTGATTACAATTTGTTCCCAGTTGCTTGGAGTTCAAGTCATATTTAGTGCCTCAGTAAACTGAACAAACACATGGTTGCATGGAGGAAAAGGGCAGTGCTTCTCAAAAGCACTGCATTTCAAACAGCTTACCATGCTGCATGCAGCAATCACAAAGACGTGTGGGATTATTTCTGTAGTAAAAGAGAAAGGAACTTCAGGAGTTGCTTATTTATTAAAAAGTCAGTTTTTCTACAGTAGTCAGATGCAAAAAACAAGACAAAATATACAGTGAGCCTGGCAAAAACAGCTTTCTACACTTCATAAAAAGATAATCACCAGACTAAGAGGACGTCTGGTACAATTTATTTATTTTCTAATATAAAGTGACAGCACATTCATCCATTTGTGGATTCACATAGATTTTAAAGCACAACCTGAAACCTTTAGGAATATAAAGCCCTGTACTACCTCATAATGAAAAATTAACCATAGAGGCATTAAGTGACTTACCTCAGGCTTTGCAGTGGCGGTTACGGGGATTTAAGCTCTGTCGCCAGCTCTAGCCAATGCCCCGTATTTTTGACAATTATTCCCATCTATTGTTTAGTTCTTTTTACAAGAAAGGTATGTTGCTATCCCACCATTGCTCTGATTATATCAGTGATAGCAAACTGTATGTATACAATGATACAGACCAACTATAAAGCCATCCCAGAAATTTCTGGTAAGTAAATACCATTTTTGAAGGATCCAGTTAACATCAACTTTAGGATTTTAATTCTCGCTGTTTATTAGATTGAAAAGGTTTAAAAGTGCTCATCATTTGCCTTCTTTAATTTGAATATTCATATCTGCTACTCTCTGTTGAACTGTTCCATGTCTGTGTTGCATTACTACTTTCTTTGAACAGGGCAATTAAAACATAGGTGAAGAGATAAGTAATATTTCAAGAGAGATTCTAGCATCTACGAGGTTAACAGAACACAACAACTTTCAGCCACTGAGGAAAATATACATATAAACAAGGGCCAGTGTCACACGACACTTCAGAACAGTGCAAGAAGGGAAAAATCAGTGAAAGAGAATATGGCATATCTCAAATATGGAAACTAAAGAAAGGTGCCCGCACACACACTTCTTCCTACAGATGTGGCTGCTTTTCCAAGTGGAGCACATTTATTCTAAGCTCAAAAGTAGAGCATTTAGTAAACTCACAATGACAAGTGCAATAACATTAGGAGCTGCAGAGGCAGCATTTCAAAGCAGTAGCATTTATTCTGACTTCTGTTATTAACACCCACTCACTCTGACACCAGAAATCCAGAGGGAACAAGAATGAGAAATTTATTTTTCTGAAGTGTAATTGCATTTCAATGCAGATTCAAACTTTGCTGTAAAGCTGAGCAGTGCCCAAATGCATGGGGAAAAATGTTAAAAAGTGTTACAATTTATAAGATGCTAAACACAGTCTGCAGATTCTGCTGATTGGGATCCATCTCTAGCCTCAGGCATATATTGTTATAAAACTCTAGGAGACAAAACTCACTGTATTTCCTCTATGGCCCACTGTAATATATTTTCAAGATGTTTAGAGATGTTTGCCATGTGGTTATTAGAATTGGATCTTTCCACCTAAAGTGTTACAGTCAAAGTCAGGCAGCTATTGAATCAATAAACACTTTAAAAAGTTTTGATATTAATAATACTTATAAAACCCTATAAACACTCCACAACAAATGGTCAAAATTCAGGCATGTTTAATACTAATTGCAAAATTATGCTCTTATTCATGCATTTTATTTCATTGATCTCTTTTTTTCAGGAAAAAAAAACCTCTTTAATATTTAGAAAAAAGACTGATATAGATCAGCGTTTGTTCCAAAGTATATGTAATCAATTATACAGGTCTGTTATCTGTAAATTTAATATTTTCTGTTTAGAATTAGAGGATTGCAGATTTGAGGTCTGAATATGTAGAAGTAAAACTCCTGCTGTCAGTGGAGGATGAACCACCAGTCTTTCTCTGTAGTCATGAGTGACAACTAGTAAATAAAACAGGATACTACCAAAAAGAGATGGGCTTATGAGATTATGAAGAACTAAGACTTTCAGAGTAATGTCTCCCTTGAAGTTTTTCAATCATAAAAGTCAGAACTATGAAATTTTTTTTTGTTTTAACTATAATTCAATAGGGCAGCTAAAAACACTGAACTCTTGCAAAATTTTGCTATGTAAAATTAGTACATAGGTCCTAGAAGGCTTTCTGCACTTCAACAAAAGTAAACTTAGATTAGGAAATTTATCAGTTGCTGATTTATGATTCCAATAAGAGTTGTTTAATTATTTCCAAGCAACAAATCCAGTAGCTTCCAGACTCCAAACCTTCCCATTATAATCTCGTGCTATTTACTGCATGACTTTTAACATTCACCTGCCCAGTACTTTCCAGACACACTTGCACAAGCTGCAACCTGGAAGCCCTTGCTGCTGCGTTTGGGGAGCAGAATGGATTGTATTGACTACTGTAGTGAGTATTATGTAAGGATCTGAGGATCAAAAGACCTTCCCAAGGCTAGGACCAGTTAGGACAAGCTATTCTATCCAAATAAATCCACACCCAGTAATTCCTGCCTGCATCCATAGGTTCTTTTGAGATTCAGCAATAGGCTCAGGAACCCAAACTCTTATCTGAGCTGCTGCAAGTTTACAGCCAGGCCTGCATGACAGGCACAGACAGGCTGTCTCCAGGGCTCCTAACGCCTCCCTCTTTCCTGCAACAGCTCAGCAGGTAGCTGCTCTCACACTCTGGTATGGGAGAAAATTAGTTTCATGTATTTCTGGTTTTTTTTGTTTGCTTGTTTACTTGTTTTTTTTTTTTTTTCCATTTGGCAACCATTTTTGCAGGTCTTCCAAGGGAACACCACAATGTCTCTGCTTCACTTTGCCACTGCATCTCCTGGGTAGCAGCTTTCTTCCCATCTATGTAGCCAAGAGTCTTAATTCCTCCTCCTATATGGCAGTTTTTCTCTTTATTTTGATTCAACCTGCCCCCTTCCCCTTTTTACCTATAATCTCTATCTTTCTTTGGAAGGAGGACCTGCTAGCTACTCTCTTCTCTTTATTCCTGTGCCTCATTTGCTCTGTGCACCCAGCCCATTTCCCTGGGGTTACTACTTTACGATACTTACTCATGACTTGTGCAGCTGAGCAGCAGAGACTAGAAGCAAAGAACAAATGACATGAGAAGGAAAAATTTCCCGCTTCCTGCTTTTTTATAGATCAGCTCCTTCTCACAGATCCAGGCCCTACTTTCAACTACACTTAGGACTATGGTCAAGCTGGCAAACTTCAAAAGCACATAAAGGTCCTACGGCAAAACCAGACGGAGGCCGCTTCATAGTAACCATCAAGACTCAGAAAATCTTGCAAGGTGCTAATAACGTCTCAGGTTATGAGGAATTCCCTACAAATTCCAATTCCTAGTACTTGCTATATTATAAGCACTAGTGGTTCTAAAAAATGAAGAAATCTCACCACTAACACAACCCATGGCTTGCAAAGTTTACTGAGCTGGCCAAATTCATCCCTTTAAGGAAAGCAAACTGTATCACACGTAAGGCATGGTAGGACCTCTCTTATGGGTGACTGAGCAGGTTTTAAATCTTTCCATGCACATTTATCACCACAATAAACCTTATAAGGGCACAGTGCAGTAGCATGTTATTTCAGAGGTACAGAACAGCAAGATTTCCATTTGGACCTCTTCATTCCCAGATTCAGATTCGTTTTCCAGCTCTCTTGGTGGAAAAGCTAGAGAATTGTCCTCCCGGGAATGAAACAAAAGGATTGCAGAGAAATTCAACAAAAGCCTAAAGCATACAAAATTCAGACAAAATAAAGTATTTTTCTAATTCCTTTTTCGGAAACAATTGAATTGCTCAGTCAAAGTTTTCCAAGCGAGTCAGCGGGAATCAGTCACTCCTTTACAGTGGGGGAAATTTCCGCCAAAGAAAGCATTCAGGCTGAATCACAAATGTTAAACACTGACTTTGGTAACGGAAAGTGCTGGGTATTTAGTACTAAGAATTTTCCTTAACATAACAAAATGCTAAACTGTTCATGCATGTCCACTTACCAGAAAAGGTTTCACGCATGCAAAATAATCAATCAAGGAATTAAAACAGCAGTCCTTTACCTTGTGAGATGAAATAAAAATACACAAGTCACATCAAAAAAACAAACTGCTTGGAGGCGTGTATATTAAAAGCGTTCAGAAGGAAGGAAACAAGTAACTGCAACAATACCCTTGGTGCAGAGCTCTCACTAGCGCCAATATGAAGCACAGAAAGAGTCCTGCAGCCAAGGCAAGAGGCACCGGCCCTCGAGACCCTGTTGCCACAGCTGCCCCGTGGATTAAAAAAAGCCAACCACAACCCCACGCTTGCCCATGAACATCTCTAAAACACTCAACACTAACAATAGGTACAATTTTTGCAGCACTATAAAGTTACCTTGTACTGCTCTGGATATTGCATTGGGGTTCAGACTATTTCTGGCTGTAGTAGGAAACAGATCCTACCCAGTATATTTTCCTCATAAATATAATTCACCGGTTTCTAAAATGTCTGTCATTACAGTAAAACATAAATACAGCTCTCCTGCACAACACCAGATGCGTATTAAGCCCAGCATTAAAATCTCACAGATGTAACTCTCGTGTGGAACTGCCTTTTTCTGCACGCACAGAGCAATCCCCGCCACACGGTCTCTCTGTGCATTTACATTTTAGGGTAATATTTAATCAGATGCTTAGTCTGAAAAATGAAGACCCTGCTGAAAGTAGGTCATGTTTATTATCATGAGGAAAGATCACTGTGCTGGATTGTTTCACTGGAATTTGCAAAACATGAACAGGTTACAGCCTTCCTTCTGTAAAACAATGCATTCCTCACACACCTTAAATAGAAATTTGCATTTTATAGTGAGCTCTAGGGAGGGGTTTAGGACGCAGCCACACAGCAAGCAATGCAGCTAGTGTGCCCTTAATCCCGCACCCAATAACAGCTTAAGTGCAGCAATTTTTTTTTTCTGCTAGTGATTCCATGATAAACAAACTGTCTGCTGAACCAGCACCTTCTAAGATGTTCTTTTTACCAGGAGTTTTAAAACAAGGGTGCATGGCTCAGCTCTCATTTTCCCATTCATCACAGGCACAAACAGTACTTCCTGAGTCTAGTCTTTTACTGAATTATACTACGAATGGGGAGATACTATATATTAAATTTCTTTCATTTTTTGCTGTCATTATTTTCAGTTTTGGACTGCTAAAATTAAAATTTCTATTCCTGAATGTAATTATGGGTTTAATAGTCTTATAGGTAAGTAATTTGTATAATCCTACATCCAAATATCTATTTCAAATTTCATTAAAAAATGCAAATTGCATTACACAAAATGTTTCTCCAAAATTAAAAACATGGCAATTGGATCCAACACATGTTCAAACATTATTCCCTTCATTTTTCAAATCTATTAGTAATTATGTGATAGACAGCAAATAAAGCTCATATCCATTCTTCTTAATCAAGACAAAAATATTAACATATTTCTTGGATTTCAAGAGAACTCAGCTGCAAAAATCTCTACAGTTTAATATTGAAATAGATTCTCTCTCAACAAGAGATTTAAAAGAACCCTGCCAAAAAAAGAAAGACATACGAGGAATAATTAACCAAAAAAAAAGAGTGATAAAAAATGGAAGTTTCTACCTCTAAGAGCAAATTTGCTACATAACAAAAAAATTAGTAGAGGTTGAGGTGAGTATAATTTCAGTGAAGTCAAGGGGATATATGTGAGTTTGGAATTTAATCTTCTTCCACCTGCTCACACTGCATGCTTAATCACACACCTGTTGGGAAGATCCTAACAGAAGTAATATAAAATCACCATAACTACACTGCTACACAACAAAAGGCATATTTGTCTTTAGTCCTGCCTTAAGATAACTTCTGACAGCTTTGAGGTTAAATGCAACAAAAATAAACCTTTTCAGATGGCTGGATGTATTAAAAAGGGAATGCAGTTGAATTTGCCAGTTTCACCTTGGCTATTAAACCACCTACCTAAAGGAGAATTTTCCGTAGGCCCCAAGTCCACAAAAGCATCAGGGCACCTATGTCCTGTTGACTCAAGGGAAACAAAATGGCCCAATTGATCTATACCCATCCGGGCCTTTCTGTTGACCATTAGGCAGGTAACGCTTCTTCATAGAAACAGCAGACGGCTTTGCAGCTTCCCAGCTTGGGAAACATCGTTTATCCTTTGCTCATAAATAGAAAAATGTCCCTCTACTCCCTCTTGCACTTTACGCCTCACGTGGAGATCAACCTGTACTCAAGTACAAAGTTTTGCGATTGATGGTGGTGGGTCAGACCTGTCAACAGAGAAGAAAACTCACCCACAGTGTTTGAACCACAGTCTGCAACACAACACAAATTAAGGGAATGAAAATCTGATTTTCAGCTGTAATCCTCTCTGCTGCAGTAGATAAAAAATGTGGGTTTTTTTTTGCTTTTACGTGTCCTCACTTCATTTTATTTAATGGCAGATTAAAAAAAACAGTATTATGCAACTGCACATACAGAGAAGGAAGGTGGCACCTTTATCAGCTAGAGCTGCTTGTTGACCCAAAAACCTCTCCAATCCAACCAAAAGTTTTAAGACACAGATGAAAAAGAGGTGCGTTGATATCCAGGGGATATCGAGTGAAAGCATAGTTTATTAGGGTGAAAAACCTAGGGGGAGAGGAAGGAGGAAAAAAAAAAAAAAAAAAGAACAAAATCCTTGACAACAAAGTCTGAACTGCAATCCTGTCTCAAAGGGTTCTTCACGTAGAATTGTAATACTGCCTGTATATTTTTATCCTATAACCACACAGCTTTTAGTAGTAACACAACTCAACCCAGAAGAGCTAAAAATGATTAGTTGTACTAAATAATGCCACACTACTTAATTTGTCAGAGTGAATGCTGGTTAGTCACACTATCAATTTCTACTTAACATTACCCCTCTGAGCTGAAACTTGATGGGAGGACAAAAATGTTGGAGTTCCTATCAGACCAGAAAACTCTCCATTGGGATACAGTGCAGTAACCTATCACTTATCAACTAGCACTGAGCAGACTACCACCAGTTACTTTTTCCCATTGTACTAAAAAATACCATATAAAAAAACCCAAAACATTTTAATCTAGGATCACTTTTGATCCAAGGTATTATGAAGACTAATATTAAAAAGAAAAATTTGAACTTGCTTTGAACATGCAAGTTCAAGTGCCTGTCTGAACAGTATCTTGTCAGGGAAACTAATGGTACCTAACAAAAGGCAAGTTCACCCTTGGAGAGAAGCGTACACCGGATCATCTGCACAGTGATGGAGAAGGCAGGGCACGTGGGAATCTCCTACATCAGAACTACATTTTCTGATGCTTGACACCTCAAGCTGTGCTGTTCACAACAGCGCTTTCCCCAAATCTCAGCTGATCCGCCTCCTTCTTGTTCCTTTAATTCTGAGGGAAAAAAAAAAACACATTAGGCCTTTGGAGGCTACATTTAGTCAGAGCACACAGAAAAGCACAAAACTAAGAGGTCTTTATTGAATATTTTCACATATCATCTTCCGAGTCACTATCCTCATTTTTTTGCAGTGGCCGCTTAACACCAATCACTAAGTCAATCATGAGCAGCTCAGCAGCACAGTTAAGAACTGAAAGGACTAACTGGTATTTACAGTACATTGACTCCAAGCCTTCCTCGCTCACAGGCAATGGCTCATTTTTCCTGAGTGCACTCATGGCTCCGAGATAGAACCTGTTGAAGCTGTTTCCCTCCGCTGTTTTGTACAGAGCCTGGGGGATGCTTAGCAAGGCATCTGCTACTGCATGAGCTACCTCAGCTACCAGGGGCTCCTGGCACTCCTTAGCGTAGTGCCGAATGTAATAATGCAGCAGAATTTCAAAGTTACCTCCTACTGGCAAAACTGACCCTGCTTCTATAATCAAGCCGGAATAATTCTGCCCACTACTTGTACAACCACTACTCTTTGGATTGTCCCCAACTAAGTCACTTCCATAATCCTCGTGGACACCACCAGGACGTTTCCAGTTTGGATGCAGTTTGTGTACCTCTCCTGAAGAGCCCTCTCTGACAGCGAGAACACTTAACTCTCTGGGGGGCTTGACAGGATGTGGGGGCACCTGCAGGTCTGTTTGCTCACACACTGGATTTGTACTGCCCTCCAAGCTGGACTCTACAATCTGCATCCCTGTTTCACCTCTGTCTGTTCTCAGGTGATGCTCAAAGCCCTGACTACCATTACAGGAGATATGTGCTGCTGGGAGCTGCTCCTGAGCAGCGGAAGGATGGCAGCCACAGGCGCCTGAGGTTTGATTCTCCTGCTCGACAGTTTCAGACAGCTGCTCCAGCATCTTAAACGCCCCCTGAAGAGAGTCCGCGTGCTGCTCGATAATGCCAGGGGCCGGCCCGCACAGGATGAGGCAGTGGGGCTGGAAGGCACACGTGCTGCTGAAGCCCAGGTGAACGTATCTCTCTGAGCCGAGCAGCAAGGGCTGACAAAACGCTGCCACTGCGACATCCGTGACTTCTCCCTGCGCATCATGGCACTGTGGGGTGAAAGGTGCCACACCGGTGACCTTGCACAGAAGGGTGATCTCCTCAGGCGAGAGGCCCTCGACGACGGTGATGCCATACAGCTTGGCGAAGTAGATGAGCACCTCGTGCTGCTTCCCAGCCGACAGCAGCAGCTTCACATGGCTGCTTTGCAGGCGCCCCACAATGGCCTCGGCGCTGCGGGCTGCCCGGCGCTGCCAGGCCTGCAGCTGCGCCTCCGAGCACAGCTCAAGCTCCACGTCGCCGAGCCCGGCAAGCAGCGGCTGCGCGACCACGACAGCCACCATGTCGTCGCCCGCGGGATGCCCTGCGGTGAGGCGCCCGCGCAGCAGCAGCCCAGCGAGCAGGCGGGAGCGGGCGAGCGGCAGGCCGGGCACGGCAACGTGCAGCTCATGCCAGTGCTCGGCGGCCATGCGTGGTGGGCAGCGCTCGCAGAAGCTGCGGCCGAGCCGCGCCAGCAGCCGCCGCT
>VWPW01009277.1:141352-212548 GCA_013389825.1 Crypturellus undulatus | reverse complement strand
CGCCATGGCGGCCCGCCGCCCCCGCACGTCGGCGCCGCGCGCGCACGCGCCGCGAGGAGGCACCGAGGAGCGGAGCGAAGCGGCGAGAGGAGGAGAGGAGAGGACGGAGAGGCGGGTGCGACGCGGCTTTATTGAGGGCAGGGGACGGCGGCGGCCCGCGGGCCGGCCCCGACACGCGGCGGGGAGCAGGAGCAAATAAATAACGGCAGGCTTCGGCCTCCCAAAGCGGCTTTTCCCGCCTAGTCAAACACGGGCCGTGCAGAGCGGGGCAAGGAGCTGAGTGCCTGAAAATTTACAGGACGGGGACAGGTATCGGTCCCACACTCTTTAAGAAGTATCCAGTTCTTCCTTTTTTATTTTATTTTCTCCTTAGAAAAAGACAACAGGACAAGCAGCCTCCCACATTTATGGGTGCTGTTCTTATGTTACAGTAATTTCTGTGGTGCCACAACCGAAGTTACAGCTGCAGCGTATCAAACACCACCGGCTGCACAACCGTCTCCATCCTCAGCTCACCAGCCGGAAGAGGGAACCCTCCTTTAAATAAACTTTTTTTTTTTTTTTAAAGGGGCATATATTTTTCCTTTAAGGGCAAGAGAGAGTCTGACTAAGCAGGAAAGCTCGCTTTCAAAAACAGAAGCCTTCACAAAAGATGGGGTGTTACATATGGCACACGCTTGACATCCATCCCGACACAGCTCAGGACAGCAAGAAACCCACCAAGAAGGCACTGTTTGCACTACTCGAGTGTCCGGCCATACCCTTGCAATACAACAGTTAAAACTGACAGCTGCACAGCATCCTTGTTACATGATATTTACAGAAAGAGCGGTGAGGTAACACCCTTCAAGTAACTAGACCAAACATTGCATCTCGACTCTGTTTCATGAACGTCGGTCTGGCAAAGTTTCCCAAAGGCCCAGGAGGGCAGCAAACAAAGAAAAAAAAAAGTAAAAAGAAACAACCATCACAACATCTTATAGGACAACCTTTCAAATTATTTAACAGTGTTAAGGGGGAGGAAGACATGCTATACCCTTATAAGAAACATCTACTATTTTGAAGTAATTAATATGTGAAATGCAAGAAATAGCTCTTCATGCTAGAAGTGCTACTTGTTGCATTTCACATGATTTTTTTTTTTCTTTAGGTCATCTGTACCTAAATGGCAAATTAAAGGCTTAGAGTGCTTTTGTAGAAAACAAACAAACAAAAACCCTACCATGGCAACAAACTCTGAGAATATCTTATTTCCTGTACAAGAAACAAATAGTAAAATCAAGTGTGAAAGTAAGTGCTCGTCTGAACATTAAAAGACTAGTTGAGGTCACTGCCCTCAAACATCTGCAAACTGTACAATCATTTTTTATGACTATGAGCAGAGTTCAGTCTTAGGTACATAACATTCAAGATCTGCTACATATCATGGTAAAACAGGACAACAGGGATGCGCTAGTGAAAAGGCTTCAAAAACAAGACCTGCAGCCAGCTGCACTATAAAAGAGTCAGCAAGAAATTGCTCTGTTTCATTCACATGAGGGAGCATTATACAAAACTCAGCAAAATAGGAATTACCGGCTTATGCTTTTTAGTATTTCAATAATCTTTCAGTCAAAGCGCAAGCCTGCAGCTTTTACTTTCAAAAGTTTCACAATGCAGAATATAATGAACTCAAAAATAAAGTGGAGAAGGAAAATACCATGTAATTCACGTAAAAAAATATATCTAGACTGGGTTGTTAATTGATTTTGAATAGAAGTGATTAAAAGTATCATGGAAGGAAAGAAGCACATTCCTGTCTATAAGGGAGTTGATAAATCTTGACCATCATTCATGAGCTTCAGCACCAAAAATTTAGCAGAGTGCTCTTTCAGGGATTTAAGCTATTGCCCAAATTTTCAGTTTCTGTTTGCCTCCCTCTCATTTCCTCGTATACCCCTGTCATACACAAAGTACACTTAAGGAATTGTAACAGATGCTAAAATAGGTAAAACTTTGACATTTGAATAATAAAATGAATGATCTAAGTGCAGGGAGCTTTAAATATTAGAACACCCTGCTTTCTTTTGCATTATGACATTATCTACTCTGCCAACAACTTCAGGTCCTGCTGTGAGGGATCCTACCTGGCCCCTTTTTTCTTTTTTTCCCCTCTCATTTTTTTAAATACAGAGGGCCCTCCTACATTCACATATTTTGCCATATTGCCTACAGACATGATAGAAGACCAATCCAGTTTGGCCATGTCCTCGGAAAACAATGTGGCTGCCCTTTACAGCCTGTCTCCTATCACCCTGCTGTCCCGACTGGGTTTCTGAAGGGGTCTCTGCATTACTCCAACTCCTCTTCAACTTGATTTGGAGGTGGAAAGACTTAACTGGCATTTGGAACTCACCAGACAAATACCAGCACTAAATTATTTTGCTGAAGTTTTGCAAATTGCATACATGCATGTATTTTTTTCTAAATCAAAATATGTTCAAAACCCTGACTTTAAATCAAAATTTTAAGCTTAATAACCAATCCACAGAATAACAATTAGGTGCACCAGGGCAATAAGTTATATAGTATAAGTTGCAGTAGGGAAGAATTTAAAAAAAGACTCAGGGTTTCATTCTCATTTGTTTTGGTACGTGTATTGTTAGCCATCCTGATATTTATGAAGCCTTTTCCCTAGGAAACACACGTTTTCATTTGCAAGTGAACAGTTGACTGTGTGGCTGAATTCTGCTCTGCACAGTATCTCCTTTGGGAGATTCAACTCAAGCTACACACTAGACACAACTGTGTGTTAACATTTTGTTTCTTAATAAGAAAGAGTCCCTGATAGGAGCAGCCTGTCTTCTGACCTTAAAGTGGTCATACTTCACAAAATTCAAAGCTGCCAGTTTATCAAAACTTACAAACATACTGCAAATCCTTGACATTTGTAACTCATAAGCATGCGTGGACCAAGGCAGTACCTTCTTGGCTGCTGCATTGTTAAAAACATGCTCTGTATGCTAGATGGAGGAATGCTTTTATGAAGAAACTTAAGTTTTAAAAATTGTAAAAATAAAACCACTGGCTTATAAGCCCTTATCACAATTCAGAATAAAAATTGTCATACTTCCACACACAAATCAAGGACATTAAATTGTAAAGGTCTCAAAGACTTCAGCTCTATACTTGCCCTTTTCATGAGCTTCGTATAATAATGTATTTGTTTGACCTAAAACAGTTTACTTTCAACCACCCAATATTTGCTCCACACCCCTTACAGATAATGTCTGTAAGCGGGCTACTTCAAAAGTTACCTTGTTCCAAAAACAGTAAGTTTAAATGTAACAAACTCTGCTTATTAATTATTCTACCAAAATAGGAAACATGCCCTACTAGCAGGGGCTGGCCTGTGAATTTGGATTTTGAGCTATTCCACAGTGAAGGTAGAGCAGTGCAGTGTATGACCTACGGCAAAACACAAGGCTGATGTTGCACGTCTGTGAGACAGGAGAGGCACACACCAGGAACGAGAGTGTACTGGCACTTGCACGATTCTTACTTCAACTGGGTAGACGGGAGGATGACTCTGAACCATGCACTCCGGCGCAAAGTTCTGTAAGTTGTTGCTACAGGGCTCTGAGATAATATTGCATCAAATAAAGTCCACTCAAAACATGGTCCCCAGTAAGAGTTTGATCATTCCAGTTCAGAAAGGCCTGTGTTCATACTTCCTATTTCAAGAAGATATTAATGACAAGCTGTAGCACGATCACGAGCAGAATGATGACACAGTGCTTAAACTGCAAAAATTGGCTGTCCACGGATGGTGGATTGGACGTGACTCGATTTCGTAGAGCCATAATGTCCCTGGAAGAAATAAAATAAAATCCTTTAAGAAACAATCAAGACATTTTGGAATTTCTTGATATGTTAGGGATCCTTGCAAAAGACAGTTTTTGGGGAAAATTATGGAATATTAGGGAGTAGTCAATATTGGAGAAGAATGGTAATTGATTTAATTATCTTGGTCCTTTACATACTCTCTAAGGAAAACAAATGCCAGGAAGTGGCATGTCATTTCATGTACTTCACAGATTGCATTTCCAGCAAACATAGTGTCAAGAAAACAAACAAACATCAAAAAGGGAACATATTTGGTTGTTTCTACTTTCATTTATCCTATTTAATAAATAATAGCCAATATCTCCTCTTTAGTTGTAATATAGTCAGCTTATGTTCAACAGTTATGCTGTTCCTTGAAATCTGTGCAAAACATAGTTCCTCAAATTAAACCACACACTAGCTTATAAACAAGTTACATATAAATAACAAATTTCTACACTTCAAGCTGAAGTGTTTAAATCAAGAAATAACAAACTATCTTATAATAATTTATGCATATATTTTGTATGTTTAAATAGCATTTCACATCTGTATTTTCAAGTAGGAAAATATTAGTTGCAAAAAGCCTCTCTGGTTTTTAATATGCAGTTAGTGAAGAGCCTGAGACAACGAGTATTTCCCATCATTTGCTTATTTTATACTGTGAAAGTTACAGATGTGACAAACTATAAAAGCATCAATTTCTATTTATAAAAATCTAACATTTTTCCCATTGGAGGCATAACATGTTGCATGCATATATGAGGTTTGGGTGCTCAAATTCATGAAGACTTTGGCAGCAGTTATCCTCTGGTTGTTTTGCAGAGAGAATTATGCTTTTAAGTTTTATACTTTTAAGTTTCACCTTAAAAAGGTGACCCAACACCAGAAATCCCCAAGCCATTTATTTCAGATAACCCTATTCATAACTTGACAATTCTCCACAGAAAACAGCCTGCATTTACTAGAGAAGACACCAGGCTTGTTGGTGCAACCGTGTCTTTCTCTGAACTACTCTAATGCACACCATACCCCAAAGCAAAAATGATGCCAGAATTCTTAAACACAAGTCCGAAGTGGTTTACTTGGTTTTCACTTAGCTAACTTTAAATTAATATTCTTGAAATTACAAAGCATGTTATTCAGTCTACCTCTTAATATCTTCTTGCGTTTCCTTTATAGCTTCAATTGCACTTTGTAGTTCACCCAGGTCTGCCCCTTTCTTCCTTATTCTTGTATTATGCTTCAGGAGTTGTGCTAGAAAGATTCAAAAGCCAGGCGTAACCGACAGAAATGACTGCTTAGTTCGAAACTGAGTGACGTTCTAAGAAAGCATTCGCAAAAACGAGGAGCAAGTGCTCCAGTTGAGTTGGTATTGAAAGCTAGAGCTCTATTCTACAGTCAACTCTAGCACGGGACAGCAAGTTATGCATCTGAAATATTTTTAAAACACATGCTGGACTAACTGCTACAAGCAATGTTATCAACAAAAATCTGTTTTCTATCAAAATACTGTTCTACAAATTAAATACACACACACACACACATATATATATAAAGGTTGTGGTGTTTTAATTAACGGTTTACAAACACTTTTTTTTTTTTTTTCCACAGCTATTTAGTCTGCCTACATTACATATGGATGCTTAAAAGAACAGGGAAGTTACCAATTAAAACCGTGAGCCATCTGCTGCTTTTGTTTCTCTAGGACACGCTTAACTTTGTGATCCAAAGCACCCAATGGTCTCTAATACAAGCATCCCGGGTAGAAGAGTGTGTGACTCTACATTTCCATTGAACTATGGAATAAATTTACCATTTCTACAAGTAAATGTATCTTTTCCTACCTTCACTTCCAGAGGAATCCTGATTATCAGGCTCAGGGGACGAGAAGCCACACTCCCCTTTCTTCTGCTGACCAGTTGGTTTTCGTTTGATTTTTGGAACACTAACCTACAATTGATACACTTACAAATTATTTCCTGAGAATGAAGAATGTGCTGCTTTGCCACAATTTAACTGTAATAATTACCAACACAATAGCCTAAAGTTTGTACATCTTCTCTTTTAAAGAAGAGGTCTTACAAAACTGTTGAGATCAAGTTGAATGCTTTATATCCCTATGCAATTAACAATCTCCTATAATAAACAAACCATGCAACAGAGAAGTGAGAAACTATGGACTGGGTAAATTACATTTCTGTAGGATAACAGCAGTATCTTTCATGCCTCCCTTCAGTGCTTTGATGAGACTCATGCACATAATAAAATATGCCCAGATCCCTCGATCTTGCGCAGCAGCCAACAAAATCAGAGCCTACCATTGGTGTCCGATGTCGAACTTTTGTTTGGATGGCACCATCTTTTTCAAATTGGATCATATCATTCAGAGGGTCCCATGGCCTGGTGCTACACAGACAGTGAATGCAATTCATTAATGCCATAGCAATATAGAGAAGAAATATTTTCTTATTCAAAGAAAAATACTAAGGATACTCAATATATCTCCCTACTAAAGGGAGACATAGAGCTATCTTTCACAAGAGGCTCAGCAGTGGTCACTTTCAAATGTTTAACAACAAGGATTACAGACATTTCAGCACTCACTCTGCGTATTTGTAGTGCCATTCTCCTGTGACAGAATCCTGATCAAACAGTTTGCATGTCCACTCTTCACCTTTAAGTTTCCTCTCTTTGGCACCCTTTCTCTGAGCTTCTTCAAGAACATATTTCTCTTGAGTAGCTTCTGTTTGGTCTTTGTTATTTATTGCTCGAGTCACTTGTTGCCAAAGTCTGATGAGCGAGAAATATAAAACAAATTACAATCTGGTCGACAGAAAAAAAGCCCTGTAAACATTTCCCTAACAAGTAAACGGACCAACCTCCGAGAACAATGTGACCACCGGGTAATGCATCTTTGAACTACGTTTTCATTAAGACTTTCCATAAGAACAGGGTTTCTAAATAATGACTTTGTATTTAGCAGCATTTCTGGTTTTATAGGTCATGATCAGAAAAATACAGTAAAACAGGAAACATCATCTACCGGCTAATGTTTACAATTTGTAGAAGATAACCTGAGTTACTTTGTAGAAGCAATTACATACACTTCTAAATTAAACTTACTTCTCTGA
The DNA here is from genome assembly GCA_013389825.1 of Crypturellus undulatus. Lineage (NCBI taxonomy): Eukaryota > Metazoa > Chordata > Aves > Tinamiformes > Tinamidae > Crypturellus > Crypturellus undulatus. The sequence continues at coordinate 205,550 of VWPW01009277.1, read as the reverse complement.
CTCAAAGTCACCCTGCTCTTCAAACTTCACTGTGTATCTGGGTAATCTACGCTGCTTGATATCTGAAGTCGGGTTCCAGAAGGTCTCTGAAATGTCTGTCTTTTTGTCACTAATGGTAACTTCACTGTCCTGTAACACATAGAATTTGGCTTAATTTTAAGTCTCAAATAATGCTAAGATGACACAAAAGGGAGAAATAAGCAATTTTGGTAACATGAATTTCTTTTGTCGATGATACATATAGCTAATAAAAATTACACATACTAATTTCAAAGTTCAATTTCCACTGCCTGTACAAGTTCTAACAGGAACAGAGCAGCAACGGATCATTACAATGCCCCCAAAACTCAGTGGTGACACCATCGTCTCCCAGAACTGATTCAAGCTTGAACATTTCATGCTGGTGCCCTAGCAGTTTGTCACAGTGCTAACATGAAGATGTTTTACCAGGTGAAAAATATTTTTGCATGAACTACTCGAACACGCTCAACTTATCCATCACTAAGAGTTGCAAGCAACATTATGTTGATAATTTTGTCAGCAAATGAGATGGACTTTCATAAAAAAGTCAGACTAATACTATAGTCAGAATGACTGTAGTATTATAAGATTCTTGAGCTGACTGTAAAAAGACTTTTACGGAAGTCAATCTCACCAGTTCTCAAATCTTAGGAATTTGTTTTGTAACTGAGTACCATTTTCACTTGTCTTAACTGTGAGCCAGAATTTATTTAGCACTATCACTCACGACTACTTACCCAGTGACCCTCCAAAATAGCCAGAACTTCTTTGCCAAGCTTGATTTTCCCTGATATTTGATTAACACTGTCATTGTTACCCAAGAATGGCTGTAAAAGACACAAATGCTTTCAATTTTATTTTAATAACAAATTATATTTTTATACATGTCAAGTGTTAAAGAAAAAAGCAGAGTTATGAAATCTGTTGCAAGCAGCCTAACCTGCTTTTAATATAAGATCTTCCTATTTAATCCCAGAAATAAGTATAAAATCACAGCAAGCTGTTCTCCCTCTATGTTTTCTCAAACGCTTTGCTGGACAAAATTACAAGCGCTGACTAAGAAATGTGGAAAGAAAATGGCAAACGGCTTCTCTTAGTGGCAGTATCCTCTTGGAGGACATTGTCATTTCCTAATTTTTTCTACACTAATTGCACCAGTTTAAGGGTCCTTTCTTTGTAGGGACAGACTCTTGCAGAAACACCAACAAATCAGACTGCCAGGAATTTCTTTCACTGCTTTTGATAACCTGCACATACATCATTTGCTGATGAGGCAAAGCTTCAAGTAATACAGCCTCATAACTTTTAATTTTCACCTAAATATGAATGCACAGTTGCCACCTCCACACACTTCTCCTTTACAATTGTTTGTTCAGCTTCTTATCAAATTTTGCCTCAAAGATACCAGAAGTGCAAGCCACCCGTATGTACTAGGGAAACCCCCGCTAAGCCTTTGTGAGTGGGTTAGTGGCAGTATTACAAATACTAACATTTTTTTCATTGCACCTAAACCTGAGGTTTTGAACAATGTTTCTATAGCACAAACCACTTTCAAGAGCAGCCCACGTAACAGCCTTGGGCAGACTGATTGAAATGCTAGTCAAAACCTTTGCATCGTCATTACTCAAGAAGTCCCCAGCAACTTAAGTTTTTATCCTGGATGGAGGAGGGGAATTCATCTTCAAAGGTTCACTAGGTGGTTCATAAAGACCATTTACAGCTTAAAAAATAAAATAAAAATGATATGGGGCAATGACATGAAAATTCCTCAGTTTCCAAAGAAGACAAAGAGCCAATTCCATATTAAAGACCTGATCATTTATTACTATGCTTATTCTCTTCTGGTGCCCACCCATTTCCTAACCTTGAGCTTGAATTCAATGGTTGCGCTGTAGCCCGTTTTTTCACAGGTGATGTTGACAGTTCCCCCAAGCTCTAAAGTCATTGTGCCATAAAGAATTCCTGAAAAAAAAGATCCCAAACATTTATAACTAAACAAGGTATAAAACTTAAGTTCTTTGTGCACAATTCGTAACAATTCCTAGAGTAAACACTGCTGCATCACAGGAAAAATAGAGAACAGCTCCAGTTATCATCTCTTTAGCTGATCTTTTCTAATTATGAGTATTATCTTCCTGTCATAACCCAAACACACACAAACATTCAGGTGAATTAAAAATAGAGTGGAAGAATAAAAAAAAGTATCTGAATATGTATCCACTGTAAGTGGTAACTTTTGTCACCAATGCCACACACACATAAAAATAAGGAATATCAAAATCATAAGCAAAAAGTTATAAGAAAATGGCCAACCAATCCAATGTCAAATTATTTAATTCTGATAGCTCATTTCCATACATCTCAAATGAAGAAATCATTATAGCTGGTGATTGGCCAAATTCTGTCAGAAAACATATGGTTGGTTATACTTTGTTCAAATATATCCATTCATAGAAATTAAAGCAGTAATTCAAAAAAAAACCCAAAAAAGGTCAGCAATACTGCCCTGTATTTTGTACAATTACCCACCTTCCAGAAAGTTTTACAAGCTATTGATGGGTTTCCTATTTTGAAATTAGAGATGGGCATGATTTACAGTTAAATAATATATTCAGGTGTAGATACTAGCTTGACATTCACACTTAGAAGAGAAGATCAACAAAACTGTTCTTTAAAAAAAAAAAAAAAATCGTTATTTTTGTCCTGTTGAAATACTTGAAAGTCTCGACAAAAACAACAATCTAAGTTGCCTGTGTTCAGAAAACTCAGCTGACAAACTCAACTCAAGACAATCTGCTACTTAGAACTGGGAAGCTCTGCTCTTAGGATTTTGCTGTCTAGTAAATGGACACGTGGCTACCTTTGCAATGAGCGTATGGCATGGTCATTACATAATCCTCTCCCCTGTTCAGGAATGTTAGCCGTCCTTCTCCATCCAGTATGGCAGATAGCGAATTCCCTAAAAATCAGAGAGAGAACATTTTAAGCATGCACTTTTCCCCCTGCAAGACACTCATCAACATTTCTTAAGAACTGAGCAACAATATTAAGAACACTGGTATATCCAATGCTGCAATTTACCCTTTCTATTGAAAATATTATAAAAAATCAGCATCTGCAATTATAAATAAAAATATTGATTACTCTCCAAACTATCAGCAAAAACTGTTTAAGGAAACGTGAATACAATGTTCAAAAGCCAACTTCTTTACCAGCTTTCTTCTATCCACAAAACTTAGCTTGCGGCATCATGCACAAATTTTATACTTTATCAATAATCCAGAAAACATCTTATTATTTACCATAGAATTTGGATTTGGCCAGAATGCTACCACTAAGGCAAAAGCCATCCTTGCGATTGCTAACGTAGAAGGCAGATATTGGAGGATGATGAGATACCTGTTGAAAACACACATATTTGAACAAAACCATGCAACACAGTATAAACCTTGAGCTAACAGTGACAGAACATAGAATTCAAGTTCTTTAGATAAAGATCAAACAGTCTTACTGGATTTCATGAGTTATTCAGAAAAATAATGTTTGACTTTTCCTGGAAGAAGAGGGAAGAGAAATGCAGGAAACACCTCACTTGTGATACTTCTGTCAGAAGACAGAGCAAAAGAAAAATCTGTAGAAAGGCAGTGCTAACGAGGAAAGCTTTCTGAAGATTTTTTCATGTATTTATATACTTTCCCCCCCAAAAAACTGCCATTTGTCTTGCACAAAAATGCCATAAATGTATTTTTCTCAAAAAAAAATATGTTTTATAATTACTGTAATACGTTTTATAAATACTGTAATACGTTTTATAAATACTGTAATACGTTTTATAAATACTGTAATACGTTTTATAAATACTGTAACTACCTGTTCTGCGATGTAGAAAGTCTTGCTGTTCGTTCTCGGGTGAATCCACATGCAGCGGAAAGTCTCACCAAGTATAGGATTGTAGGGCTTTTTAAGTCCCTGAAAAGACACAGAACAGTCACACAATGCAGGCAGAGAACTTGCAAAATACCTTACCAGTCTGACACTGAAGATAACATTGAGAAAATAAATAAATAAATAAGTAAATATATCATTTAGAACATGTTGTACTTGACTTCATCATCTGAATATTATGCACATTTATTCTATTCTTCATTCTATGGGAATCAGCACAGATTTGATACATGACTAAACTAAACTGAAGAAATGGGAAAAATACCATTACCCTCACCAGAATTAGGCCATCATCAAAGACTGGTAAACAAAGAAGTTTTATCTCAAAAAAAAAGTTCAATTTCTACTTGAAGGAAAAAAAGAAAAAAAGCAGTTGGATATAGTCTATTTTAAGCATAGCTAGCAACAGTTGTATAAATAATGAAAACTTAACCTTGCAGTTTAAAAAATTCACAGCAAAATAATTAATAACAAAAACATGCATACAACATATTCCAAAGCTCAGAAATTACACAAAGCATCTAACATAATGACAAAATATATGAAAAGACACCTTTGGCTTTTTGTAGAATCCTGACAAATACCACTTCACTACCTTCTTCATACGGTTGTAAGCATTCTCTTCAAGAGCAGCTCTGAGAAACAAATGGAACGGACAGATCAAATACAAAAAAATATTTCCATTATGCACTGTTTCAGGTACAATATCCTGTTAATGCTTGTGCTGTATCTTATAGCTAGGAACCAAACTAAATGACTGTATTGTGATTTGCATTATTAGAAAACCTTCTGAATGATGTCTCAAAATAAAAATTATCAAAACAGTTGTGCCAAAATGGAAATCAAATAGAAAAATCAGAAACAGCACTTCCTGAACAGTCTTTTCTGTGAAAGGAAACTCTAACTATACAAACGATGAAACACAGGTTGCCAGAAACCTGTGCGTGTAAAGAATGTTTGTAAATCGAAAATAAATTGGAGGAAACCATATCAAGACCAGTAAGTTAGTGCTTCTTTCAGCCAGGCTGTCAGACGAGCTTCCTACTACTCACAACATACCCCAGAGAGCACAAGCAGTGCACAGATTGCAGGTAGCTATTTTGCATATAGGATTTCAATGTGGGAATAACAGAGCAGATAGAGCAGGCTAAAAATGGTTTGACTGATGAAAGAGGAACATGCAAGAAAAGCTTCCAAAACACAGAAAGTATTTTGTTTCAAGCACCGGCAAAATTCTCCTTGGAGACTACTCTTGAGTATCTTCCAGGGAAAATTTGTGTGTATACACACACACGCACACACACACACATTTACCTACATATATATATACACACACACACACAAAATTATTTAAGTAAGCCAGAGTTCTATTAACATTTAGAAAACTCATCTATTCAGTGGGTAATAAAAAATTTAAAAATGTATTTGAAATTACACTAAATATTTTGTTTTCTGTCTTTGACTTCTGCTTCTTTGCGAACAGCCCCTGCATCTGTGGTATAATCCACCTCAGCAGACAGTACTTTTAAACCATTTTTACTTTCATGTTTATTTGACAAACTGAATCTGTCTCTCTCTCCAAAAGAGAACTGTATCTTTCTGGAGCACACTGCGAAATTTTAGGCCAAAAAAAGCTCTCTCCTTCCTATATATAACAGGGAAAGACATAAAAAAATGTTTATTTTACAAAGCCAACCAAAATTCATCACAAGAAAGAATAGTAGTGCAGGATGTACAATGTTTAGATGTTTGCATCACTAAATCCTATTCCACTTCTTGCATCCACTGCAGTTCTTCCATTTTTAAAAGATACTGCTTTAGAAAACTGTTCTACTCGTGTTCAACTCGGAGTTGAATAATATCTCAATTTGCTTCCTTTATTTGAGCATGTAAATTCATTACAAACTTTTAGGTAAGTAAATATTTTAAAATAAAAATAAAAAAGCAGCTAAGGTGGTACTGTTTTACCATTTAAAATATACATCCTGAAGGAAAAAACATCAAACTTTAGTGAAGACTTCCAACCACTGTCTAAAAGCTGTAACAGAAGGGTCTGCAACACCCACTTGTTATTATGTTAAATTACTAATAGGCATCAGTCTTTAGGATGCACCTACCACATGAGCTCTTAGGTATTTATTTTTCGAAGGAAAAAAAAACAAAAAGTATATTTGATGATTTGCCAGACAGGCACTCAAACACTAAGTAGTCTATGGCTTACTTTAAGAACAACACACAAAGAACAAACATTTTAATATCTCACCTGTTAACTGGTTTTAGTTTAAAAATGAAAATAAATAAAAACAGAGACAGAATTGACTCACTCGGACAAAAAGTCTGCATGGTAGTAGTAATCAGACAACTTGTCCAGGAAGGAACGAGGTTCCAAGATAAATGTGGGCAGCACGACCTTGGACAAGTCCATTCCTGGACGGACTTGCTTCAGCAACGTCCAAATGAGGCTCTTGTTTTCTTCTGACACTACTTCTGTCTGAGCAGCCTCCCCAGCCTAAAGTGAATAATAATAATAAACTCCTTACAGAAAGGCAAAACAAAATATTTTTTTAAAAGAGAGACCAACACATTCTAAGGATGTAGCAAGACAGGAAAATTGGATACTCAGAAGAGTAACTGCGGGAGAGAGATCAAGTTCTTCTAAACAGACATATGAGAGACATCTCCTTAATTCAAGATGCCAGATTTACTATTCAGCATTAATATCAGATTTGTTTTATTAGTACTAAAATGTTACAAAAAAATCGCAGATGGACTATTGTTCAGAATTCCTCCCTTAGCTTTTTTTTTTTCTAGGTATCAAGAACATTTTCCTGTGTTCTCATGTGCAAGATTTATAAAGCTATTTATTCTATTAACTTTTCCCCACTATGCAAGCTTCCACATTTATGCTTTTCAGCACATGCCGAGATCAGTCAACAGTATCAATTTTCCCTCAGAGTTGAGGGAAACTTTGGGATCTCAACTTTGGGTTTAGTGAGCGCAAGCAGCAGCCCCAACACAACCCTTTCTGTCTGAGAAGAGGCGAAATATTTTTCCTTACAGCTTTGGAAATGAAAAACAACAGCTGCAGAAAGAGCAGGCTTCTTTCTAGAACAGTTCTAAAATACAGTCAAGAGTTAACCATCAACATAATCTTTCCATAAGGGCCATGTAAAATCAATACTAGAAAGTAACAAAGCACCAAGCAGTTTTGTCCAGAAGGTACATATATATATATATATAGAGAGAGAAAATTTCACACAACACCTGAGAGAGGAACTTTCCAAAAAAGCAGTGGTAGAGTATAGCAGAACCTGCATGGAAACATTTTTTTTTCTCCCACTGTCTCTAAAAACATGAAAGCCAACCCTGCACATTACTTTTCCACCTCTAAAATACCAGCTTGCTCTTTGGAAAGGAGGGTCTGCCCACTACATAAACAGCATTTTTACCTCCCCAAGCTCTTCATGACTCTGTTCCAAGTAAGTAGTTTCCTTAACATCAATTGGTTCAGGATCAACATAAGAATCATCCTGTCGCTCAGATGTGTCACTGTCACTTTCTTCACTTTTTCCCAGTCCATCGTTATCAGATTCATCATGATCATGATCATTTTCCTTATCAGATTTGTCAGAGTACAAGTCTGGATCTTTAAACTGATGCCTTTCAATTTCACTGTCATTTAACCTAGAAGAAATAAAGACAAAATGAATATTCAGCTCTACACATAATAATGTTTTGCTTCGAAGACAGGATCTTGGCGAAATAGAAAACATTGGTGTCAGTGAATATCAACAGCCTTGATCTAGCAGCAATGCTGAACTAGCTTTGCCAGAGTGATAGACAATTGCCCTCCTTGTACTGAAATGTTACATATAGCAAGGCTAGTTTCCTTGTATTTTTACCTATGAAGTTTCCAGATTAGTCATCCCTGTGAAACATGCACGTAGACCAAAAGAGCCTGTAAGCATATATAAAGTTCACTGATCACTAGATCAGTGAGTTAGTATATATACTAAGTAGTTATATTTGGTAATACTTCAAATAACTTTTATCCATATTATTTATTTGTGCAACTGCACGAGGGGACAGGGAACCTAAATTACCTGTCTGAACCAACACTACAGAATACAACAACACCATAGCACCACAACTGAAAAGGAAGAGGAAGACTTCTGTGGGCTTTGGATAACTGGGATCCCACTAACACAGTGGGGGAAGAGGCTCACTACCTACAAGAAAAAGATAAATTTAAAACAGGAGAGGGGATTCTTTATTTGAAGTTGTATTTCATACAAGGCAGTACGTGGCAGATAAAGAATACTGCCTCTTCTCTTAGATTAAGGCAGTGAACACTGATTTTTTCCAAGGATGCAGGAGCTGAAGCTTTTTAAAACTTCCTGGGAGGCTGCACAACTGTACAGAAGTAGGAAGTGCACAGGGCAGTGTTAACATGGAGCTAAACTCACCCTCACCTTTTTCTCACCCTCTCCTGGCAACCTCAGTAAAACCGAGGCTGATTTTTTATTGTTGCTTAGGTAGTTAAGCACTGAACACTCTTGGAATAGGTTATACCCCAATAACTACCTAATTAAAACATCATTCTTAATTAAGCTTAGCAGTTGTGACTAATTGCTGTGACTGCAATCTGGGCCAGCTGAAGAGTTCCTATCTACCAAAACAGAACACAGTGATTTTCATGACAACAGCTCTTCAGTCAAACTGTGCAGAGCAATTTTATTCCTTCATGAGAGAATGGAAAGAGCAATAACATCCACCGAAACTCCTCAAATATGTGGATAGGGCCATGAATTGGATCTGAGGCAACAATTTGCCTTTTCTCAGACTGTTTATGCCATAGAGAATCATATATTTCCCAGTGCGAAGCTTTTGCTCTGCCTCAAAAGCAGAACCAAACTACAACAGGAATACAAACTCCCTTCCTACCCAGAGCAAACAGACAGGCAACTGACCTTCACACACGAGTGGTTATTCAATACATGTATTTTTTTTAATGCCATTAAAAGTATATTGAATTGGTGGAAGATTACTCAAAAAAATCACAAACGCTGAAGGTTCAGACCTAATTATTTCAGATAAAGGAGTAAATCTTTTGTATTTTCTAATGCGCTTTGCTGCCACAATCCAAGTGTTTGAAAAGATCACTTATCATGCTTGCTTAATAATATTTTTACGAGAAAGTTCATTATGCTCCCAAAAATCTAGCGGAAAGCATTTACTGAATTGATCAGGCAGATAACTTAAGCCTACTTGGACATTGTATGCCATATGATAAATTTTATACACTTTCTGATACCAAAAAGGTTGAAGCGCTCCAAATGTGAGAATTCAGCTTTGATGCTGTTTTTGAATTGAGTTGCATCACCTAATGATTCAAAGCTAAAAACATGCTGAAAATGCATAAATATTATTCATACTTCAACCAAAAACAACAACATATATTCAGATCTACCAACTTTTGTCACACAAAGTAAATTTTATATTTTCAAGTGAAACGGAAGAGAGACCAACTGAAGATACCAAAAATTAAACTTTAACAATTGAACTTACAGATGTTGTATCGCATTTTGAGTTCCTTGTGCTAAACCTCCCTCTGTACCCACTTCATTCTTACAAACCCTTATAAACACAGCAAATAAGGCATCTAAACAGAATGCAGGAGCAAAAGACGCTGCAAATTACCGCCACAGAGTTTTGCCAAATGGGCAATCAAGTTTAGTAATTAATTAATTTACTTACGGGAAGTTTTCTCCACTGTGTAAGTTGTTAGCACGAAGTAGACCATAGAAAGACACGTGCGTGCTGTCTGATGAGGAGTTCAGATCATGTTCTTTCCCTTCCCTAATCATGGTGCGCTTAAGCAGACTCGAACATTTCAGAGCCAGCTCCAAAGCATCCATCCAACATCGGCCTAAAGACAGATTTATTACCAAAGTGTTTAGCCAAACTGTACAACTTCAGTTCCCTAATTTCACAGTCCTTTATTGATCTGTTTACTTTAGCATGGGAGACATATTTCAGTGAAAGAGAGAGTTGTTCTATGCTACATGCAATAGATTTTATAATCTGGTGTCAAAAATCTGGTGGTGACAAAAATAACTCAATGGCTCAATGACATCCAAAAGATGTTCCAGAGCAGAACAAGCAGGGTAAGTTTAGATTCTATTTCAGTATATTCCAGTGTTTCTTCCTTAACATAAGTACCATCTAGGCCCTACTGGTTTCCTATAAAGTCGCCTGTAACATTCTCTCATTATGAAGACTAAATAACTGCATCACTTAGCAAAATTTGCCAATATAATACAATAACAATGTGAAAAAGGAGCTAGAATAGTAGCATGTAACTATCTTTTCAATACAAAGCATGGCTATTTTAATTTGACAAAGACAAGTAACTAACAAACACTGCTAGTACCTATGCATGGTGCTAACGGAGAGCTCTCAACTATGGAATTGCAAACACCCTGCCATAATAGATACAGTAAAAGAACTAAAGACATCTGTCTTCTAGCAAATTCTAAAATTCTGGAAAAAAAATACAAAAATATCTATTTACCATCTGATTCTGAAGCAGCTCGGATGATCAAGTAACTGCTGGGTAATGGCTGAGTTATAGAACCAACTGCTTCACCTTTTGGACCCTTGAAATACACAAAAGAGAAGCAAGAACATTAAGCATCTTAGCTCAGGTTTAGAGTGCTTCATTCAGGCTGACACAGTGCAGGGCTATTTGCTGTCACTCAGCAACATCTAATGACAACATGAATGGAGAGATGGACAGCCCTCTTTTACTGGATTTCTTCTGCAGGGTCTTCACTCTAAATATAGCTCCCAATTCAACCCCACTTTGAAGAGAAAGGTCTTTGGCATTTAGATCATTTTGTTTTCTTTTTTTTTTTTTTTTGTAAATCACACTTGGCATCCTAACTTTCAAATGCCCTGCTGATGCCACTTATAGCAGGAAGACAAAAGCATCAAAAGGAAGCCTACCAGGCGTGTCACCCTCACTCTTAGGGATTAGAACACACAGAGAGATTGCAAGGGACCAGTTATTGCTTCTCAGCTCTGTATTTGAGCTAAAGGGCTGAGACAAAAGCAAGCAAAACAGAAGGAACTTCTGTGAGGAGGCTCGAGACACCTGATTTACAACAAACGCTGCCAAGCAGTGGAGCCCACAAGCCCCAGTCTTCCCTGCTCTGTTCTCTGCTCTTTTTTGATGAGAGCAAAGATTCTTTGGTGCCCAACAGGCTGCTCCGACTCAGGAGGCCCAGCCAGACACAAACGGCGGCCGAGAACGGGAGGTCCTTTTGGGCTGATCTCACATGCCTGTGTGCTGGGCTCCACACCGTGGTCGCCTGCCCATCTTCCACAGACGGATGAGTCGCTCTGCGCTTACAGAAAATGGAAGGCAGCACCTCCCGCCCAAGCACTGGAGTTCTCCAGAGGTTTCCCCTTCTTCCTTTCTCCTTAACTTCTTCAGTGGAATTGGTGCCCCCTAAAGGGGCATACCTAGGTCTATAAAAGGCAGTTAGATGCTTAGGTTCCTCTATAAAGAGTATCAGCAGGGCACCACAGCATTGCGCTTCATCAAAAGAGACAGGATTTAAACTGCCCAATGTGAATTTTCACTACAAAGTTTTGTCCATTTTGAATTTAGAAATTATTCCCAAAGACCCTTCTGTTTTTGCCAAGCATTGGTCTTGGAATAGAACATCAAACAACCACTTTAAGGCTCCTTTGAAAAGTTTATTTGTGGAAACTTTACAACTGACAGGCAAAGAGGGCTGTATTAAAACAAAAAAAAAAAAAAACTTGAAGCTATCATTGGAAGCCGGGTTAAGCCTCCCTAACTCGTGAGTTAACACATTCTGCTCTTGATTGATTTCTCCAGAGAAGCCTAATGAAAGGTTAGTACAAGTCTTAGAAGAGGGAATTTGAAAGCAAGCAGAAGTTTAGAGCAAAAGCAGATAAAGGCAGATATTTTAGAAGCAAGCATATGAAACAGCCAAAACATTTCCAAAAGTGGGAGGGGGGTAGCAAGGAGTGTTGGTGGCACTTAGACACCAATACACACAAGCTGGCGCTGGTGTAAATGATGTTCAGCATCTCCTGAATACTAAGGACACAGTAACAGCAACCGGGCTGTCCAAAAGCTCATATATTGTGGCCCTGGTCCAGAACAAATTGAGAGGTGTTGGTGAAGGGGAGACAGGAGGGTTGGAGTTACCTCCTCGGTCACCACGAGTCCTCCATTCCCAGGTGACTGAACCAACACCAAGGGCAGAGCTCTGCCCAGGAGCCCTGGGTGCAGAGGACACAGCACTTACTGTGCACTGAGACTGTGATTTGGGATGGTAAGACTGCTCCTGTGGGGAAATACAGTCCTAAATGCTCTGCCATCATTAGAAGTGAGCAAATCCCTTGCTGTGGACATTAAAGGAGCTTGGCTTTTTTTGGAATAACTGTTTGTGGATCTTGATTTCCTCTAATTAATGTACCAAAAGCACTGGATATTTTTTGTTTTGATGTCACCAGTTATGAATTCAAAATAAGTTATCTGTAGATTAATATTCTTTCACAAAGACACTAGGAAGTTTCCATTGGTTAAGTGACTTATTGGAACTGTTTCTGTCCTTGAAAACTTGACTGTACAAGTGCTCAAATACAAGGCAACAGCTAAGTTTAAAATTCTGCTTTCACAGATTCACAAAAACTTTTAAATTTACTTCCTGACAGAATATTCATGCCAATAAAACTCGAGTGTCATGAACATTCATAGAAAGTAACAAAGATAGATAAGCACACTTTTAACTAAATGTGTTAGTGAAAAAATATTTTCAGTAATTTTCCTAGGTAGCAATCTCAGAAAATTGAAGCAGCATCAGGATGGGGTATGTGAAGGAGAAGTAACGAGAGAGTGCACAGGGCCTCAGAGCGCATGAGGAACATCAAAGACCACAGCAAGAAGCTTAAGGGAGCATGTTAAGTGACTGGCCTCAAACTACTGCAGAAGAGAATTTGAATTCTGCCAAAAGTGGGAAGTGTGTTCAAGCAAGAAAATCTCCTGCAGTACTTACACCTGTGTAAATATTTTCTTGCAATGTCATCCTCCTAGGCTGATGGCAAACAAGGTTCACTTTATCTTTGATTTAGACTCGTCCTGGTAAAGCTACTCTGTAAATCAGTCAATTGCTATTATGCTTATGAACGTTTGCCTCACAGTAATAAATCTGTAACTAGGAAGTTATAGTTGACTACGAAAACAAGGCAGAAAGTTTCAAACTTCAAGGCCTTTCATCTAATTAAAACTAGTAATTCTCAACTGCAAATAGCCATACCAAAATGAACAAATGCCACTCCAGCTCTTAGCACATTTAGAATGGACAATTACCAACTTGTTCATGTTCAAGATTTGACCTACCTTAAAAAAGTAAAAATCTGGTGGGCCATGTCCTCTAAATTCTAAATATCTAGTTAAAAAAACAAACAAATCCATTTCTCATTGCCAAGCAATAAAGAAATAAAAGATTGATTTGTGATCTTCTGCAGACAGGCCACCACTTTGCAATGTAGGTACATGAGCATAAATCATTAAGTCATGCTAACACCACACCCTGTAGCTTTGTAAACGAGCATTAAGTTTGTGTTCTGCAAACGTGAGATCACAACTAATCAGTGAAAAATCCTCCTGAGGAATATAAAGATAACATTATTCTAAAACATAACTACAAAAGATTTGCTCTACAAGTCACAAGTTTATATAATACTGTTAGTGGTAATACTTCAAGACGATGACCTCAAACAAGCATCAGGAATTACACTTGCTGGCTGGCCTCCTGGTCTGAGGGAAGAAGCAAAAGCAGTGTAGCACATTCTACAGCTATCACAGTGCCACATCTGTATCAACTAAAAGTGCAAAAGATGCAACTTAATATAGATGCTAATTGCGAGATAAAGGTTCTAATATTGTACAATAACTTCAACTAAAACAAGTTGTCATTTCAGGAGATAAATATGTTCCCTTATGGTATGCTTCCACACTACCACTCCATATGTATAAAACAAGGATTCTATTAGCTTGTTTATTTGAGTATAAAAGTAAAAGAAAAGCAAATTTTGAAATAAAGATTCCCATGAGAAATTGAGCTAATCCTCTACTGTGCAGAACACTATGCTTTTCAGCAGTTATGGGCTGATAACTAACAATATTATGTCACGCATGACCAGGCAAACACCAGAAGGGAAGGAAAATATTTATCTTTCTAAAATTTCAGCCAAAAAGGAACATAAATATGTGATAATTTTTAATATATACTATTATTGTACAAGAAAGGTGCCTGAATGTTTTATTACACCCTTAATAATAGGAATGCTTGTAAACCATCTCAGCTCTTTCATTCTGGCACAAGACTTCCTTCTTTAAATGTCCCTCCATAGCTAATGGTTGGAAAAACAGATTAGATTGATGGAAAATACATTATTATACTTTTTTCTTCCTCTGTATTCTTTTATACTCTTTCTTCCTCTTATACCGCTGCCAGGGACTGAACTTGTTTGTTTAATCTCTCCACACACCTCACAAAGTATTTAAGCATATAGAGCAGTGTAAGCTATACAGCATAATTCAAATAACTTTTTTCAATTAGAAAGAGTAAATGTTGAAGTTTAACATTCAAAATAGACAAACCATTTAAGCTTTAAATTTTTTTTTCATTAAGGAGGTTTTCACTCATAGCCTGGTAACACTAATAACACACACAGCTCTGAATGGACAACCACTAACCTTCACAGCCCATATGGACTGCTCCAAAGGATGAAAAAGTTTGAAACAAAAGCCATCTTTTTTAGAAGGCCTCTCAATGAGTTCACAAGCGTTCAGGAGCACTGTTCCTACCCACTGTCCATTTTTGGGAGTTTTGTAAATAAGCAAGACTCCTGGTTTTAGTACACACCACAGCTTGGTCCAGCTTTTCAAGGTACCACGAATCTAGAAGATAAATCAAGTTAAATGTGAGTGAAGTCAGTACCAAAACCATCCCTTTTAACAAAAGTGTAATTAAAATAGAATTTGTTTAGTAGCTTTACTCTAAGAAAAGTCTATCCAGTGCATAAAGTTTTATGAAATACTTATTCAGCTACATCAAAAGAACAGTAAAAGCATAATCTTAATGCCCATTCTTCTACTCATTCTTGATTAAAACTTATTCTACAAATGGATATATATTTCCATTTATATAACTCTATATATATCACTAAATCTGAATTGTATTATCTGGCCGATTTCATCTTAAACCTCCAAGAATTCACCTGTTTTAGAAATACTTGCCCACCAGCATGAAATTAATATGTATAGATACATATATAAATGTATAAATATCCTTGAAAGCAAAGTTCCTCTGAAAATTGATCAGAAGTCTGTTGAAAAAAACAGAAAAGTAGGAAAAGAGCAATTCTCATATATATGTGTATTTCTTGGATAAAATCTCTTACAAACAGCTGTTAACTTAATTCCATAAATGATAGGAGAACCTTTCATGCACTCAAATTTGCCTACATCTGATTAGTCTGCTCACATCAGCTGTGGCAGATCTGGTATTTAATTTTGTGAGCACCTGGAGGACTGAACACCAATCAGACATCTGAATAGTATTCCAGCCTATTTACTTTCATTTTGCACAAAGCTGGAGAAACTTTTCCCAGATAAACTATCACTCAAAGCTAAAAAAGTGAGTAACAGACTTTCCTGTACAATTTGCAAGAAATATGTTTACAAATTTAAGGAATTACACAAGACTGCAGTAATGCTTATGACACTGACTACTCTAAAGGAAATGTGTTTTTTATACAAGTATTAGAGAGCAGTTAGATCTTAAGAAAGAAAAATATCAGAAAGAGATGCATAAAGAAGTACTCAAATATCTAACATATCTGAATGACTTTCTTTACTAGCAATAGAGCTTACATTCAAAGTGTAAAACAAAGAGACAAAATCAGAGTCTGAAAGACAACTCCTCTGAAGTTAATTGCTATGCATACAAGATGCATGTGATTCTGGTGACTGCAGTGAGTAGGAGCTAGGTCTACTATATTATTCCCCTAGGATTTAAGCAAAGACTCTGGGATGCAGTTAATAGCTCCTGTGCTTGTAGAAAAACATTAATCAGCAGCTAAGAGATTGACCCTTTTCTATTCTGGTGAGAAAGCAGCAGGCAGCTGCTAGGTCTTCAGTTCAGGTTTCACCCTTAAATTCTGACCTTCAGCCAGTCAGCCATGACAATAACTGATGGGTCTGTGATAGTGCTAAGTAATTCTTTCGTGGCTCTCTTCTTCTCTTCTCTGTAATTTTTCTTTTGAACCTGTAATTAATATTTACAAAAAAAAATATTTACAATGACAGACACAAACTAGTAACCATAGCACAAAAAGTCATCAATAAATATGTCAAGGAAAAAAAAAAAAACTTACAAGTTCCATTTGCGATACAGATACAGAAAAGTATCTTTAAAATATAATAGAGCATTTGACTTCAAGATGTAAAAGACTTTTGAATGATCTGTTTCAAGACCAGCTACTTCAGATTCTTGTGCACTTTGTTTTTAAGATGGAGAATCATGGAAAACACTGTTAGAATCCCAGAGGAAAAAAAAAATCCCTTTTGGGTTTAAGCACAAAAACAAATTAATTATCTGGTCAGCCATCTTCATTTACCAACTACTTTCTCTTGCTAGGGAAATTCACAGCTGTATAACCTCCGCTCTTCTGGTTGCAAAGAAAATTTAAATTTCTCCTGCTGTGTTATCTGCCAAATGCTAGAGTTCGGTCTTTTTACAATACAGGGACAAAGCCTTTAAGAAAACTACAGGTACTACAAGTTGCAATCTTGATAACTCCTTTCACCATCCATCGCTTGGAGCAGATTATATCCCGAGATCCTTTCGAACCTAAATTATCACTTAATCTTCTGTCACCTTAAAGACTAAATTACAGAAGCCCATACTCAAATAACAGCACAGTAAGATTGGAAAACTGAAGAGAATCAACAACACTGCTTCTCACAAGAGTTAGATATTCCATAGAGGTCTCGTCACTACTTGGCATTTGTTTTCTCACTGGAAAACAGGGTAAAACTAGGAGGAGATGCTCATAGTCCCTGAGGAGATGCTTTGATATTGATTCACCTTGAGAGATTCCTTTTTTGTAAGCTTGCTTGAAGACAAAGAGATGTCCTTCTCCGAGCCATTGAAAAGTTTGGATTCAGACTGCAATTCACAAAATGCACAATAAATAAGAGACAATAATAGATACAAGGATAATATTGTTTCAGGTACTTTCAAAAAAAGTGTTTGAAACGCATAGACAGGTTTGCAAATGTCCGTTCACATTCACTTTCCTTCTGTTTCCTCCACACAAAAAGTAATGTGAGCTGTTTACTATCTATTTATGGAGTCTTGCTTCTTAAAGACTGTAAGGGTGGAAAGAATCCAATTTCTTCCCAAGCTGACTTACAAACAATAAATATTTAGCACACGTACTCTGTTGCTCATGTGTTACATTCTTGACTAGCTTGGCATTATTTTAGCAGGCAGAGGTTTTCAGGGTTTTAGGAAATTCCTGGAATTTAGACACCAGGGAGCCTACGTGTCTGACATGCTTTCATTCCCAATCCCAGTCCCAATGTCTTCAAAACGTGGCAATTTCTCCAGACTGACTGCTAGAGAGGCACTTACCCCATGACCCATGAAGGAAAATAGTCTCTTCAGTCTAGAACTTAGCTGCTGTATACACTACCAGAGCACAGCTGACCAGTAGCTTTAGTAAGCTACTCGTTCTGCTCCTTGCTTCCCAGCCCCACGATCTGATTATTTCTCAAGTCACCTTAGAGAAGCTCACAGTTGTTTATAAGAGCTAAGTCCTCATTCATAACAGGACAATATGCTACCTCAGCACCACATGATTTCTTCCACCCTTTCCCATGTCTTATAAGGTTCAAAGTTTATTCCTTTGCATCTCTTGCCCACTAGTTAAAAAGGAACTGGAGTCAACTAAAGATTTGCCCTGGGATACAGAGGAAAAGAAAAACAAAAAAAATAGTCTACTGCAGAGTTATTATCATTGCCATAATTATTGTCATTCCTATTGCAACTCTGGGAATGCTGAGCAGGAACCCACTATGTATATGATAAAATACAAAGGATTATATCTTCTTGTGCACTGAAATGCACAATTGTGAAATGTAAATTTGATTCCCTCAAAATTCCTTCATATATATATATGCTCATCTCCTTATATATATTTTATATATAAAAAAAGAGATCAGCATGATCATCTAAACTTTGTAAATTCAAGGAGATTGAAAACTGCTTCTTATTCTGTTCAACATTTCAAAAGGGTAATTTCAAATCTCAGACTACAACACAAAGTTTTATCACTGAATTTCTATTCTTAAGTACTTTAAAGAGATAGTAAAAAACAAAAGTATTGCGAAAACTAATCATTTAATGCATTAATAAAAGTAGTGCCTTTGAACATAATTTCTTTCCTAGCACATGGATTACTCAAACCAAAGAGATAAAAATTAAAGAATTACAAACAGAGCAAACAACAATTTAATCTTGTTCCTGCTTCACTGCCTCAGAATTAACACTTTACAAGAGTCTACTTAGATAAGGTTATTAATTTGTTGTACTTGCCAAAAAGTCTAAGTAATCTAACAAACTTCTATTTGTTAAGTGCCAGACTAAGTGAGTTTTATTTCAAGGCAAAGCACTGTTATTTTGTGCCAACACGAAATTAGTTTTTCCTTGTTTGTTTCCACTGTCACACATGAGGCATATTGCCAGAAAAGGCACCAAAAGGATTCAGGCAATTCAGGCAAGAAGTAATCCTGCTATCTCAAAATCATTTCAGCAATTGGTGCACCCTACCTTCCCCTGCACCTTGAAGGAAGGAATCCTTATCACTACTTATCAAAGATATACTCTTAACACTCAAGATATGTCTGTGAAACAGACATACAACTTTAAATTTGGTCATGTAATTCCTCTGTCTACAAGTTAAAGATCTACTGTGCTCTAAATGTAGGAACAGAAGCGGCAAAAACACTTAGCACTCTCTCATAAGAAGAAATAATCCAGTCGTTATGCAAGGTATAACTTAAGTAAAACATTCATAACTAACCTAGTTGCTCACTAACAGAAAGCTAATACAATCCATTAATATTTAAGCCCCCAAACGGTAAGTATGCCAGGTTACAAAAATTCATTTTCTCAGTATCAGTCCCAAAGCCCACTAGCATGACACTATATTCAGCTGTACAACAGATTCTGGAATAGCTGGGAGAGTCGGCTATTTTTAAGCTAATAATTCAGTGCTACCTCCACACATTATGTTTGGATCCCTGTAGCTTGTCAAGAGGAGAACCAACTGCAATGGCCAGCGAGGTGCATTGAGTACCTTCAGACCAGGCTCTGGGCAAGCCTCGTTACTGCTTTCCTCACCCATGGTTAGGAGGGAGGGCTGTCACTTGACCCCACAGCTAGGGCAGCTGACTGACATGGTCAGCCAGCTTTGTATCATTTGTGGGCTGTAAAGGAGCCACTGGTCTTGCAAAGCCCAACAGAGTTATTGCAGAAAAGAAAAACCTGCATTAGGGCAACTAGAAATGCCCATCTCCTATTGGATAAGAGAGAAATGGAAGTAAACAAAGTAACAGCAAAGTATACAGAGATTTAAGATCAGAAAAGAATCCAGAAAGATAGGCACAGCAAAGAAAAGAAACACACGGGATAGTAAAAGGTAAATAATTAATAGAGTTTGAAAAGAAAATACAAGTTAAAGAGCTTTGACTTGACTTCCAAATCAAGAAACAGCTTTAATGTGACTTGCAAATCAGAAGTGATCTGAGGTTTCTGGACTAAACTAAGTATTTTGGTCAGAAGTGAGTGGAATGGCTAAGAACCCTTCCTGGACACCCTGCCCTGCGGGCCTCTATGAGGGGGCAAAGTGGAGGCTTGTGCTCGCTGGAGGCTAGTGGTTCCAATGAGACCTGGGCACTAGCTCCAGGCCAGACTCCACAGCAGTGACATGACAGAAATCATCAAATTTGGAGCAATTTCAACGGCATCATTAACTATTACTAAAAATCTTTAGGTCACTCAGATTGTTTTCAGCATCTATTAAACATTTGTCTTAAGTGAAGGAACTGGTAACTCCTCTTTAAGTCTCTGACACGTGAAATCTCCTTTCACGTGGCTGCTGCTCTGGGACTGGGATCACTCCCCAGCCCAGCTCCCCTTTCACTTGGGAGCTGCCTGCTCCTGCTGCACCTTGATGACTGCTTTTTAGTGGCTGTCATCACATTCTACCCATGGAAAAGCCAAAAAGCCAGTGGATGCACCAGCACAAAACACACACACACTTAGATAGCTTGAAGTATCTTTATTCTCTGTCTTGTAGTGATGCTTAAGGAACACAAGCAGACAACAAATTCTCAGTGCAGTGATCAAACTATACAGGACTTCCCCCTCTGCAAACACAGTTTCTCTCTCTCTTTTCTTTTCTCCTAAACACATTAAAGACAGCTGTTTTATCAAATATGTGATAAAAATATTTTTTCAGAACTCCAACTCCTAAATAAATACACCAGATAAAAATTTGACATGCCAGATGCTTTTTCCTGACCAAAATATTCAGCCTCTGGAAGAAGAGATCTGGGATCACAAAGTATAACAAGTATAACAAGAGTAAAGGTCTTTTTGGTTGCTCCATGGTAGCCCACGTTTTCTTTCTTTTTAAAGTTTAACAATCCCACGATGTTAGTGCTGTTTCTGGTGACTGCAGTGTCTATCCCTCAGCTCTCATATGTACAGTCTCACTTTTCAATGCATTTAATAAGCTTTTTAAAAAAAATCTATCTTGCAATTATACCACAGTGATTATGATTTGCCTGGCTCTTGCCTTCTTCATTTCTATAAGACTGCCAGAATATAAACATGCATAGCCACTGTATCTAGTTTATTGTACTACTGAGCACACTTTCCTTTGTGCACTCATTGCCACACAGAAATGGACCTTTACACATGATTTCTGAGGTGCAAAAGCCCTTTCAATAAACAGAACAAAAGAATACGTGCAACTGTGTTTGAGATTGCAACTTTGTAAGTGACAAAACTAAAGCTTTTCCAGTTTCATTTTCTTTAGCATTCCTATACGAATATCTGCTACAGCTCAGTGAGCAGCATCCTCACCTACATCTTACAGGACTGTAAATTCTGCTCTGTACAAAGAGTTGGTCTAAATACATCCAGTTGGCTAGGCAAAACTTGATACCAAGATGACTGCAAGAAGAATCCACATTTCCTTTTTACTAACCTGATCTGTAGATTTCCATGTGATGGCATCCTGAGAATTGTATTAATAAACTTGCTTTAATCATTACTGACAAATCTGAAGAAAAACCTTCAAGATTATCTAGAATGAAAGCTAAATACATTTGTATTTCATGGAAAAGGTACTCAACACTTTTTATGCAGACATTTTTAAGCCACCTTAAAGCTGCATTACTTACCTTGCTTTTTGATATAGAATGTGCCGCATCCTCTTTACTTTGTGACACATCGTCCTTCCCTTTGTCAAAACCTTAAAGAAAAGACATTGTTGTTATGAATGATTTGATGTTACATTTTACTTGAGTTAGCCTGTGAAATAAGTTCAGCAATTTGTGTTCAACAAACAAGTGCAAGCAAGTCAGATTTCTTTAATGATGTTGTAAATCATTTAAGCATATAGCTTACCATACGTATTCCACTGATATTTGTTAAATTAAAACTCACTGAAAAATCAATTTTCAAACAACACATTCATTAGTCCACGACATCAGCTAAAAACTTATCAGTTACCACAACACAGGCAAATGTAACACTAACTCAGGCCAGAACATCCATCCTATTCGGAGGGTTCTGTGACTGATTCAATAACCTCATCGTTGCTAACTGTGGTCTGCAAAACGTCCTTTTCTCCCCCACCCCCAAACATGTACTTAGACATACACAGGGCATTACTGAAAAAAGCCTTTTTTTATTCCCTTAAATAGAAATAACCTGCTAAATTCTAAATGCATGAAAGCAGCGGCTATAGGCCATGGAAATGCACATTATGCTCTCTGTGTGTATTAAGGGAAAAGAACCAACTACATATATAATCATCACCCTGGTGTTACATTTTGCCTGACCAGGTCTGTTCTAGCTTATAGAGAGGAATAAAGAAAGAGGGATAAAACAAAATATCTCAACTAATTTACCCCAGTAACAAGGCGGACAAGCAGGAAGCCGCACACCAGCTCCAGGAATGGCCCAACCAGCCCCAAGCGTCGCCCCACCAGGGGGCACCAGGGCAACACAGCGGTGAGTGGAGGCCAAGGCTCTCCAGGGCCTCCCTCTCTCCTCCAGGCTGAGGCCCTCCCAGACCTCTCTCCCTGGAGTTGGAGGCTCTCGTAGGCCTCCCTCCCTCCCTGCCTGCACAGGCTCGGGGCGCCCTGGGCACCGGGAAGCGGTGGCTCGGGTGGGTCCCTGAGAGGAGGCCGCGAGCAGGTTGGTTTTGTGCTCCCCGGGGCAGCGGGCGCCCCACACGTCTCCAGCCCTTCAGGGACCCCCTGCAGCCATGTGGGGAAGCTCGTGCTTCTGACGGGCACCCCGGGCCCAGGGGCTGGGCGGCGCAGTCAGTACCAAGGCACAGGTTCTTCTACAGCACCCCAGGTCAGGTGCTGAAACAACAACAAAAAAAGCTGCTTCAAGCCTTAAAAGGCAGAATTGCCATAGCGCCTGAAACGCGATGCCAGTTTTAGGGAATCAAGCATTCCCTATAACCCTAGCAATGGGTTTCTTTTCTTTTTACTCCCGTAACCAAAAGAAAGTCCCAAATAGGAACCAGGCTCCACTGAAAATATAACNACAGGCACCCCGGGCCCAGGGGCTGGGCGGCGCAGTTAGTACCAAGGCACAGGTTCTTCTACAGCACCCCAGGTCAGGTGCTGAAACAACACAACAAAAAAAGCTGCTTCAAGCCTTAAAAGGCAGAATTGCCATAGCGCCTGAAACGCGATGCCAGTTTTAGGGAATCAAGCATTCCCTATAACCCTAGCAATGGGTTTCTTTTCTTTTTACTCCCGTAACCAAAAGAAAGTCTCAAATAGGAACCAGGAAATATAACGCAGACATTTTCTAATAACTTTCCAGTCTGTGTACGCATGTCTACCTCTACAGGTCTTAGCAGCTGGAATCGACAAGAAAGCGCTACATCAGAAGTCACTTTTTAAAGAAAAGCAGCTATCATTCACAGCTGGCTTTCCACAGCAGAGCAGCTTTAATGACTTTACACATTTCTACCCAAGGAGCCTTCAATGAACCTCCGCCAGCAGAAAGGAAAATGGAACAAGCTGCCATTTCAGTTGGTAACACAAACCGA
Organism: Crypturellus undulatus; assembly: GCA_013389825.1. Classification (NCBI taxonomy): domain Eukaryota; kingdom Metazoa; phylum Chordata; class Aves; order Tinamiformes; family Tinamidae; genus Crypturellus; species Crypturellus undulatus. The sequence continues at coordinate 182,105 of VWPW01009277.1, read as the reverse complement.
GCACTGTAACTCCCTGCCCCAGCTGCCCTGCTTGGAACTGCTCTCTCGACGGGGGAATACGCGGAGCTCAGGATGCAGGCGGTGGACTCTTCTCCTTGGGGGAAAGGGCGGGTTGCAAGTATCTACATGGGCACATTAGAACTCAGGTGCTGACCCAGCCTCCCTCTTGCTCATCAGAGCAGTGACTTTGCCAGCCAAGTCTCTGCTCAGACGGAGGTGGCTGATATGGAAAATGGTCCTATCTCTTAACTGCAGTAGTTTGAGACTGCATCCTACAGGGAATTCGTTCTGAAACACCACAAAAAGTGATATACGGACTAAAAGCAAGTATGCCATACAGTTTGACTTGGAAATACTTGGTCAAGCAAACAGCTGAAATGAGAATGATTCACAGGATCAACAGTAAGAAACACTGTTTTCTCCCCCTACCTGCCATCAGTGAACTGCAGTTATCTCTATGGACTCCTGACTAGGAGAACAGCCCAGCCCATGAAAATACACCTCACAGTGCTGTGTGCTATTGCTCTTTTTGTCCTTTTGTTAGCCCCAAAGATACTGAAAGTAAGTTGCACTTTCCAACAAGAAATACTTGCACAAAAAGTAGCTGAGGCCCCTGTCTGGAGCATAGACACAGTCCAGCTATGGGAAGCTAGAGGCAGTACCTAATAAAAAATGATTTTTGTCAAGATGCCTAACGTTTTGCAACTCTCAGTGTTTTCAGCTCAATATTTTCATTTTCTTTGCATTTCCAATCTCAACTGAGCACTACTTAAGAGGATAATCTTGGCTCACAGTTCAACACAAAAAGGGCTGAAGGTGAAATCCTTTGCTGTGGCTTCTCTTTTACCATGCTTGGACTTGTGGATCTTACGCTACCGAAACTTACAAGAACAACCTTCAGCCCTAACAGAGAAGGAGATGTCAAGCAAATGCAGTTTGACCTCCCTCATTTAAAAAAGAAAACACCCTAAACTTCACTGCCAAAGCTGCTGAAAGTGGTTCTGGCCTCAGGACCCTGTGCGCAGCAAACTTTTCTCCCTCCTTGTCTTCATCCTGCAAGCGCCACTTTTGCGTGGTCAGGACACTTCAGCTGACTAACAAGTCTACCCTCAAAGTGCCATTTGCTGTCAAATCAGAGGGGCAACTGACGGCCACTCTGAAACCGAGCCCAAAACTCAGTGGAGTTTATAATATGACCTTAGAATCCATGGGAAACTTTCCCTCACCACATTCCTACAGGGAGCACTCGGCAAATCGCTCTAAACCTTTCAGACCTGAATTTAAAATGGAGACTTGTGATGAACTTTCAGACAAATAGGAAAGTTTGATATTGCTGCACACATAGGATGTCAACAAAATAGAATGGAACAAAACCAAACACTGCTTTTTTTGAGATAGTGCTGGAGCATCCTGCCAGTGGTGAAAAAAATAAATCCTTCAAAATGTTGCCTTCAGGAACAAGATGAATATATGCACATATAGCAGTGAAATCCTTAGTTTATGTGCAGCAAAATTTTAAAACAAGACTAAGAAATTAAGCTTTAAGCTAAGACATTTCAATTGGGAAGGATAATTTTGTTACTGTTCTTTAAGCTGCACCTGCAATCTGTCCCTTCAATCAGTCTTGAGAGAAGGGGAAAAAAAAAACCTCCCCGACCAGGCAACATCAGCATTTCAAAGCCTGATTTTGTAGCTTTCAGCAAATATCATCTGTAGTTGGGATATCTGAGTGAGAAAAATACATTAAAAAAAAAAATTGCTTCTTAGTTCCAACAAACCTGTTTTATCTAAAAGATAAGAAAGAAAAAAAGCAACAAACATGGGATCAAATAACAAGCAATCTATCCATGAAAAGATCACAAATAGCAAACCAAGGCAAGACATTACGAAGGCAAGGAACAGACAGATTTGATTATTGTTATGAATAGATAATTTTGAAGACTAAATAATTGGGCTAAAAAATGTATCCTGCAACAATTGCCACCAGTTATATACTTAGTAGGAGACAGAAATACCAGGATTGTGAAATAACCATGGCAGGAAAAAAAAAATCCTTTAAAATCTGTACACTGAACAGCACTTTCAGATAATTGTTTTTCAAAAGCTTGTTGACAACTAGTTTTAACAATACAATCTAACTACCTGGGATTCTTCCTTCATTTTTGAAAGTGAAGGCTACATAAAAGTTTAGTTTAGACAGGCAAAATCAGCTCCTTGTTTAACATAAACTGAGAGGCCAAGCCTACCAATGTATTCATATTATCTAAATTATTCAAACAAATGAAAAATTTGAGAAGACAAGATTTTCTAGTTATCTGATTTAACTTCATTTTTTTTCATTATTTCTTTTCCATTTGCTCCTTTCAAATAAATCACTATTGTTAACTAACAGAGAGTCTCCAGCTGCAGTGTACAAACCCATGTAGGAAAAAACAACTGGGAAACTAACTCATTTTTGTTTCAGTAAATACCAGGTCACGTGCATTTATTTTAAAAGTAGGAGGGTTTGGTGCAACTGCCAGCTCCACACTTCCAAGCTTTCTTTGAAACCCTTTTTTCCTGAGCCCCTCTAATAAAGCCCTGCATTACATTCTTTGCAGAAGGCTAATCCGGCTCCTGAAGCAGAGTGAAGGGAAAGGTTATAGGGTAAAACACAAGGTTTGCCGGCGCCCAGTCAAACCATGGCTCATGCAGCAGCAGTTGCAGCTCCAGGGATGCTGCCAGGCCCGGGTAGCAGCCCCAGGATCACACTCTGCAGCTCCCAAACACTGTGCGCCTTTTCCCCATGCCAGGACTTATAATTTTGGTGACCTTACGCTGCAGACAGCACACAACTAAAATTGAAAAATTGTTTCTTTCTTCAGCATTCTACTTGCATGAAATGATGCTGCAAACGAGCCACGTGGGCAGGCACAGGAGAAACCACACACGCAGAATAATTCTGCTGAGAATGCACAAATTTTCCTGTTCAGAAAGAGGTGACCTTGAAACGCATTTTCAAGGACCCGAGTTTTCTGAAGTAAACTGCTGAAATTCAAGTCCGTGTACCAGCAGTGCATATTATGCAGAATGACATTCTAAAATTCACTTCAATATCCCAGTACTGATTTTCAGAAGACGATAAACCTGACCAGAAGGAGACCCAAGCCTTTCCCTAATGTTAAATTTCCTGAAGCGCAGAGCTTTACTGGGGACTTTGCAAGGGGCTCTTAGCCCTTCCTCCTAATTCACTCTAATTTGTCACTTTATGCCCAGGCATGGATGACATGCTTGCTGATACATCAGCAGTCAGGGCCACATTCAAACCTTATGCAGTATCTTCCTATATTAAAGCAAGATCTTTGGGGAATGGTGGGGGGTAGGGGGTTTATAAACCACATCCTAGATTTTCAGTCATGAAAACCCAAAACAGAAAAAAACAAAACAAACTACCCAGTCAGCACCAAACACACAAATCCCTTTTACGTGGATATTTGCTCTGGTGTAAGCTAAGTTACTCCCTTGCCTATCTACAACAACTCCTGGCACTGCAAACAGCTAATATCTAAATGCAAGCAAGCAAGCAATATTTGTTCTGAATTCCTGTGAACAGTTCCTACCATCTCTGTAGGAATGTGAGCATCTCAGGAGATTATTTTCATTCAGGTTGAAGAGTTTGAGGTACCTCCTGTACATTAAGAAAAGCAAAACCAAAACAAACCTGGTAAAGCAGGAGAAAGTTCGTTATATCCTCCAAAGGAAGCGTTCCGGACAAGTTTTCGGCCATCAGGTCTCGGGGAAAACACCGCTGAAATCCCAGCACATGAGGAAAACCTACGTCGCGGTGGCCCCTCGTCCTTCATGAGTTAAGGTGTTTGTGCAGGGATTAGGTTCGCTCAGAAAGCTGGTTAGCGCTAGCTGGCTGGAACAAGAGTGTTGCAGTAACAGCCTTTTACCTCACATTCTGATGAGTAAGACACGAGAGGGGGAAAAAAAGAACAGAACAGAACACAAACGAAGGGCACTCGTGAAAAACGCAGCGAGGAGACAGAGGCTGCCAGATCAGCAACAAAGCAAGCGGCAGCAGCGCGTCTCGGCCGTGCCGCAAGCCCTCAGAGCGGAGCCTCCCGCCCGCCACAGGCGCTCGGCGCAGCCCCGCTCCGGGCTCTGCTCACCTCCCTCTCCAAGTGCGCGGCTTCTTATTTAGGAGTTCAGGACTGTTCAGGGAAGGACATGAGTGCTAAGGTGTCTTCCCTGTTTGAGACCTTGCTCACTTGGAAGGACAGCGCAGGAACCTGAGAACCGAGCAATATTCTGCTTTTGGTAGCAGTATTAAACTTCCCTGCTTAGGCACTTATGTAGCTTGTTTTCATTAACTGATGGCTGTGGCCCTGTATCTTCATTTCTCATTTTTTATTTAAAAGGTAAGGCGATAGCTCCTTCTTCTCTAAGACTCTGCCAAATGAATACAGCAGCCTAACCATTAACAACCAGCCTAGCCTCTGAAGGAGCTGCACAAAATAAGATCCACTTATGAAGTTGGGGTCTTTTTTCCCCCTTCTTATAAAATTAATCAATGTAATAGCAGCATGACTTTGATTCATCCTAACAGAGTGCTGCTTCCCCCAGCTGCTTGTGTTAACAACAGTACTAGTTGTGACTGCGTGATTTCAGCTCACCTTGGCCCAAAGAACCCTGTGGTCGGCTGAAGTCTTCTCTAACCTCTGTGAAAGGTTAGAACCAGACAGGGTTTATAAAAAAATTATAAACAAAATATTGTGTCTTTTTTTCCCTGATTATATCTCTTCTCCATGATGCCACGACTCATTAAAATGTCTTTTCACCTCTTAACAGAATAATCCTAATATATGGCCCCCACTGAGGGAGGGCAGGAAAAAGGTGAAGAAGCTGAAATACCCCAACATGAGCAGTCAACAGAAACCATTACATGGAGTAATCTTGTTTCTTTCGTACAAGAACTGAAATACCACAGAGAAGAAGTGTTGTGGGGTGGCACAGATAGCTACATAAGCATACAAAGCACACGGGCCTTGTATTTATCCTCTGTGTATCCATTACATTGTGTCACGCTTCTCAGCTAAGGCCAGTCTTGTTTGCATAAAGGACAAGAAATAGCAGCTGAATAAACAATGGGGGAAACCTGCATGGATGGAGACTTTTTTTTAATATAAAATATGTACCATACCCTTCCCCAATACTACTTCTTGATGATAAAACAGCAAAAACTACAGTGGTTCAAGTCTCTGTGGTCTAGAGAGAGAGTTTTACTTTCTCTAAACAAAACCATGAAAAAAGCTCCTGTGGAAAAACTCCCCTGTATATACAAAAATAACCATATCCCCTCATTACAAACCTACTTTGTCCAATGAATGGCTCTTCTCTGCTCTTTTAGAGTCAAATTGATGAAGCACCCAAGGGACCTCTCCTGACGTGGTTATCACAGGACATTTTCTCTGTCTTGCACTTGCACCAGCTCCTCAGGGTCCCAAAGAAGGGCCCCAGCAGGTCTCATGCAGGCACCTTCTTCTGGGAGTGCCACGATGCAGGTCCCACACACTGTCCCTGCTAACAAGTGTCTACCAGGGCCTTTTACATATCATCTTCTATCATGTTATGCGCCTCTACTGAAAAGTGGCTGCACACACAGGAGTTTGGAGAAACAATATAATTTTGAAGGTTTTCCCTTCATTCCTCCTCATTCTCACTCAGTTCCCTTGACATTGCTCTTGTAGCCAAGCTGGAAAAGAGAGCAGATTAAGAAGCTGTTGTTTCTTCTCTGTTTAGAAGCAACACTAAAATCTTCAGCTACAGAATATTAGGAATTCCAACAATAATAATATCGGTCACATTTCTACTCGCTGAGGCTGTCTTCCAAGCTGTTATCTGAGTATTTTGACTAAATGCCTTTTGCTTTAACTCCGCAACACTACAGGAGAGCCAGCGCACATTAAATGCCCCTTTGTCAAAAGATATCTCTGTGTCACCAACACAGAGGAGGGGGAAAAAAAATCTGATTTAAACTTGTTTATCTCGTTCCCCCTTCACTTCACTTCATATTTCACTTAAACCTTCAGTGCTACAACAGTTGAGGTAATGGTTTAGCTGAAAAAAAATCATCAGTTCATCAATCGCCACTTGTGATTTATGTATGCAAGTGTGAGCAGGCATTCATAACTTCATCTGCTTTATTACTTCAAAAGAGTGTATGTTGTTGCAGAAAGGACCAGAAGTTCAACTCCTGAAGCTGCACGGAGACTGAGAAGTACATGCACCTTGGAAAAGGCCAGGACTCATACAAACGTGTTTCACATGCACGTCACTGTCTGTACAGGAAAAAAAAAAAAAGTTTCTTCCTACTAGGCATTAACTACATAATGGAAGCATGTATTGACTAATTACACCACGCAAAGGATAAAGAAAGTCTTCTGGTTTCTCTGCTTTATATAAAGCCTAAATTGGTAGGAAGGAGGAGGGAAAAAGAAAAAGAAGGGAAAAAAAACTCTGCAGATTTAGCTTAAATATCTCAGGAAAACAAAACTAAACAAAAAATTCTCAGTCATAATTTGTTATATTTCTCTTTAGAGTAGGAAAACATGTCCTCTTTATAAATTTTCTGCAGGACAGACTGTATGTCCCACATTGTCTACTCAATCAGCACTGCTTTAGTGTAAATATCAGCTGAAAGCCAAACCATAATCCAGTGCTTAAGACATTTTTGCAGGATATTGCTTGGGGCAAAACTTAAATCTCCGCACACAAAACAGTGGCAAGCAGTGTGGCAAGCAGAAGACACACGTAATTCGAATAGTGCATGAGCACTTCTGGTTTTATCTTTAAAACATTTTCCAATTGAAAAATATCCACAAAAACAGCACAGACTTACCAAGAAAGACCTCTCTGAATTGTACAGCTATTAATTAACTCTGAGTACAGAAATAAATGGAACTCAAATCAAATCACACTTTGAACTATCCTACTGAGGAATTTTTAAAAATCCTCCAAACTTACACAAACACTATACACAAGCAAATGATTCTTAAAGACAATGAGCACAACACTGCACAAGCTGATCCTGGTCCTAGTGGGATAACAAATACAACTCACAGTACATCTACCTATGCAAAAAGACCCTATTCCTCTCCCCTGTCCCCAAGGGTATACAGGTAAAAACAAAATCTTACACGCACCTCCCTATCAGCTAGTGCAGCTGAGGAAATAGAAGCTTCTTAGACTCACTTTTCAAGTCTCTGACAATAATTTGCCCCGACATCTCAAAAATGCTATTCTTCCTTGCACAATTCTCCCCCAGTCTGACAAATGAAAAGGTCATAAATAACTTCACCTTGCCTACATGCAGCATACACACATCCTCCCTGGTATATAGAAAACAGACAAAGCAAACCGCTGGCAAATCTTACTTATAGAGGGGCTTTATCCATCTATATTTTGCACCCGCATTGCCCATGAAAGCCTTTTTCTCCCATTTATCCAAAAGCGCTTTTAAAGATGTACTTGCCTTCAGACAGCAATTATTTGATTCCCAAAAGAGGCATCACAAAAAAGGGCTACCCGTTATGCTGTCATTTAGAGCGACAGGTTCCTTCCATCAATACCCTGGCGATCGCTAGTGCCTGCAGGACGAGCACACGTTGGCTGGGGCGCCTGCCACGTGCCCAGTCGAGGAGGCCTAAGAAACAAGGGCAAGGCCCCCAGTGCCTTGCTGGGGACTGCATTCGACTGCACCTCAGAGCTTGCTAATAACCCAGCTCCTCCCACCCAAAGCAAACAGGCTCAGTCACTACTCGGGTTTCAGCAGTTTTGATCTCACACCACTTGTAAAACTCTCAAGGTCACAGGTGAGGTTCAAGGAGGACAGTGCCGCAGAGGTTTAGCGCAGGAGAAACCTGCTTGAGAAGCTGCACAGTAATGAGCCATCCCTGGCCTTTTAAACCCATCTCCCTGGCCATAACCAAATGGCAAGGAGACGATGCAATTTACTGAAGCCCTAAGTGCTGGGTGGAGCAGCGTCGCAGAAGTGGCGAGTTGGAATTAACGCGCAGCAGGCTTGGATCAGAACGGGCAATTAGAAAAGGAAAGCAGGACATCAGGATACGACTTCAGAAGACTAACCATGCACAGCAGGACTTCAAACATTCAGCAGAAATGCAGCTTGGCAGCATAAGCTGAACAAAAATGAATTATTTAGGGACCAAACTGCTTCCTTGCTTGCTGTGAAAAAAAGCTTACATTCCAATACAGAGAATGTCGGGAAAGCTTTACCCCTGCACTGCTTGGGGTTTCACCTTCACGATGTGCCCTCCACTCGGGACGAGGAGCCCCCTCACGTCACTGGGGTCAGGCCCCGGTCCCTGCAGGGCTGAGCCATGTGCTGCAGTCAACAGCAACAGCAGGCTTAGAATTGAAAGCTGCTTTCACTGTATTGGGATAGTCGTTTTTCAGCTGTTCTTCAGTCTCCCTGCTTGAAGGATAGAATGGAGGGAAAGGTGGAAGTGCACAACGGGCTTTTACAAAGATGACCTGCTTATTACTTGCACAAATAAGCGAGTTTGGATACACAAACTGAAGCTGGAGGAGGCACGAGAAAACCAAAATCAATAGCAGAGATATGACCCAAGTTCCCAGGAAGCAACTTGAATTGTAACTAGTTCAGCCGGCAAGAATTTACCGTCCCCAAACCAAAACAACATTGTCAAAAAGACATATCAATATTTTCAAAATGGCAGTCAAAGCAAAAGTGGAAGTTGAGGTTTCTGCAGAGACGAATACTGTAACAGTGCAGTTGCCATCTCCCCTGCCTGCAGCATCCCATGTAAATCCAGGCATGGAGGATGCCTTCCCCTGTGCCTACACAGGACCTCTCCAGTCCAGTCTCAGTCCCGTGCAGACCCACGGGGACTTCTCAGCCAAAAGTGCCCATCTAGCAGAGGCAGCTGGTCCTTTAAGGCAGCTTCTGGTTTCCTGACACGGGGCCACATTTTCCTATCTTTGTGCCATGATAGCCCCTCTTTCCCCAGGGTCCTCAGCTTCCTTTTATTTGGTCCAAGGGCTGGGTGAGAAGTGGGATGTGTCCTGCCCGGCCAGTGTTTCCTTTCTGGCGTCAGTAATTCCAGGTGCTTCCTGGCACCTGGTCCAACAGAAAGTGCTGCCTCTGCCACCAACTGCAACAGCCTGCTTGGAAAGGCTGCAAATTGCGCAGATTTCTATGGATATCATCCTTGTCATCGGCAGATCCATAATTCCCCTTCCACTGTCAACCAACCTCCCTTCTTAACTCCCGTCTAGTCCACTTATTATAAATGATCTTGAGGCTCTATCTGCTTCTCAGACACAGGAAGCCAAGCGCACGGAGTGGCTGTTACCCGTTCACCCCCACACATGGAGACTCCAGCTCTCACATACTTGTAATCACACTTGCCACAGCAGCCATGTGAATTTTCCTTAACACGCAAGCACAGGCACAAACCAAGCGCGCTCCAGCAAGGGTGCCAAGGAGCTCTCGTCTCTCCCACTGCCCCTGCCCAGCCAAGGACTCCAGCAGCTGCGGCGTCACCTGCTTGTGCCAGGATCACCATTCACCCACTTCAACCACGATTAACACTGGCTGCCCCAGAGGCCAGCTCTGCACAGGAACCACTTTATTCCTGCTCGTTCTCTTTCAACCACTAACTCCATGCTGTGTTTGCCAAGCAAGCTCTGTCAGTCAGGCAACAACAGCAAGTTGGCAGCATAACTTATTGGTGACCAGTAACATGCAACAGGGTCAAACTGTCCAGAGACAAAAGCCAAAGCACCCAAGCTGCAGTTCCCCTTTAAACACAATTAGCTCCTTGCAGGCTGTACGATACGTTTCTCTATACCGGTTCTCTTTCATCCTGTGCCTAAATCGCCTTTCATCGTTTGCTAATGTTACCATCTCCAAAGGGTGCACTCAGGTGCCAGTAACCAAAACCACCTCCACTTAGTTCATAGTAAATACCTTTAAAGGCTTTATTTGAACATTTCATACCTTTATGCTTAACCACTCCATACTGCAAGCACCTTGACCCTTGCCAGCTCTTTCACAAGAGGGACGTTTGTAGTTACAGTCACACTCAGGTAACCATCACTTCAAACTGCGCAGCTACATTTGTTCTGCTCCCCATCTTCAGGCTTACACAGAATATTTTTCCTACATAAATTGCTCCCATTTTTGTTAGCCCTGTAATTCCCCTGCATGAATAAGCCCTACAAAGTAACCACCACAGACTAACCGCACAATTTCTGAATGGGGCTGAGTCATCACCATGAAAGTCAAACCTACCACTTCCAAGGTGCAGCTGGGCTGGATGTCAACAGTGAAAGGTTGCTGAAGCCTGGCCCATTTTCTACCTTTTCCCTGCTGAAATTTACTGCAAGGCAAATTCCTTGTGCTAGGCAACTACAGCCTTGATTCTAATAGCCCCGCTGAAAGACAAAGCCATAGTAGTGACTGATGCTAAGCAGAGCACAGACACACACAATCAGCTTCCAAACATTTATAGAAGCCCTAAAATAATCAGAAAAAAAATAGGAGAGAAGACTTGGTATCTGCTAGGAGATAGCACATAGCACGAACAAGACTATTAATTCTTTTCAAGCCTGTTTTATTGCTTCTCATATGAGTAAAAGCCCTTAAAGCACAGTTGGATTATACCCATAAATTAGTGAGAATAGCAACACTGAAAGGAAGCATTTACTAAAATATTTGTACACACTTATACTACATCATTTATTACATAATACAGTGTAGTATGAAGAGAGAATAATAAAAACAATCTTCAAGTGATGCAGTAAAAGTTACAAACAAGTTACCTGTGTAAATTCTACAGAAGTTATTTCCACAGTAAGCACAACACAAACCAGAGAAGTAGATGCTTCTGTTCTGGAGAGATAACAGCAGCTTTCAGAAAATACCCCAGAACTAACTTTAGTAGGGCAGAAAATATTACAATAATACTTCAAATATGCTAAAAAGATTACAAAATTCAACATTCGTAACAACAGTCTTCAGCTTCATTATTTTTTTTTGTTTGACCTATAGTAACTGGGAAAAGAGCAAAGTAATTTGGAGACAGCTGAGAGGCTGCCGTTATTGCTGCAACAGATTGCGCTCAGCACCTCCACAGAGCGTGTTACACTTTAGGAACAGGAAGTCCAGAACAGTTCAGAGCTTTCCTCAGCTCAGGAACTCAGCTCAAAGAAGGTGCAGAATGCTAGCATGGCTGTCAGAAGTAAAATGAGAGAGAACACTTATGAAGAAGCCAAAAGGCTTCATTAAGAACTGCCTATGCCATGACAGAAACACTTATAACGATACCTTGGCCAGTAAGACACTACAGGCAATTACAAGGGCAAATACTTACAAAAATTCAAGGAAAGCAGCTATGTCTTGCCCTTTAAAAAGAAAAAAAAAAAAAAAAAAAANNNNCAAGTCTTGTCATGCCAGGTTTACTAACAAGTTTCATTACTGTTGCTCAAGTTTACTTTGGATCCAAATCAGTTCCTAGTAATCCACTGAGAGTTTCTTTCTGGTAAGCTTAACAAGGCAGAGGAGTGTTTAAAGGCTGGCAAATTGCAGTGCTGAGACTGCTGCTTCCCTTTCCAAAGGAGAAATGCCTTTCAACAGAAGTGATCATTAAATGAGCTTTACTTTCAGGCTTAGGAGATGTGGCATAGAACTCCTCCACAAAGAGACAATTCAAAATACCTGAGACACTAATTTGATCATCAATTACAGGATTACATGTGCACAATATTATTCACCATGACGTGGACTGTTTTCCCACAAGTCACACCATACTTTAATAAAGTAGTGCAGCTTGTATTACATGTTATCCGTTTCTGATTAGAGCATAAGGATATGAAGAATTACATGCAATATTTTAATATGTTTTCTTCTTTACATGACTATTGTGAAATTCTTTTTGAAGCAACATTTGCAATAGGTAATTGAAGTCAGTATTGAAGTTCTTCAAATCCTCTGTAAAAAATAACTCTTTCTTACCATGGCTGTGAACTGTTCCTGGGCTGAGAGATGGCTGGAGTTGCTCTTTGGTTGGAGTAAAATAACCTTCTTTTCCCTGGCGCTGGCTCATCTTTCCTGGGGTTGAAAGGTGTGATTCATCACTGTTTGTTACCACCGCTGAAAAAGAAGGAAAAAAATGCTCAATCATACTACTCAGTCATACTATTTGTATTTCTATTAATAATTTCACTGATATTTATGAAACTGGTGTTCAAATGCTGCCTTGTGGAACTCTTCCTTTTAGAAAAATAATATTTCTAACCAGGGACTTGCTTGGGAAGAGAGGGAGAAAGGAAACCGCAGGACAGTTTTAAGACTTGAGGCAGAAATTGGAGACAAGGACTCGTGGAGGTAAGAAAGCTACAGAATGGGCACTAGGGTGCTGCCTAACTTCTGGCATGCTGCTTTCCTCCTCCTGTGGCAGTTCTTGCTTTCACTAGGCACAAGAGCTTGCCAGGTTCTACCCTCCTGCCCCAGAAAGCAATGATGAATGCATTTCTTGTTGACACGTATGGATATACAGGTTCTGCTAATAAAGAGAAGAGAGCTGGTAATTAGTAACTTGTCTAAAAGAGCATATTATGACATTACTGCTCTTGCTGTAAGATAACTAGAGCTTTTCTCAGTTAAAATTCCACAGAAGAACTACTCAAAAAAAAAAAGTTTGTTGTTCTAGACAAAACCTTTCAAAATACAGATAGCTACAGATACCTACTTCTTCATTTTATTACTACTATTTATAGCTACCCAAAGCAGACTTTTTTTTTTTCTGGCAAAGCCTGGAATCAACATGGGGCAGTATGAGGAACGCTGTGATGAGATAGCCACCTACCGCATTTTACTCCATCAGATAAATCATGTGAAGCAGCTATGCTCCAGACAAATGAGACCTTATGCAGCATACACTTTCAGCGAGCTTCCTGCAAACAGCTCTGGGAATGCTGCATGAGGAGGACCCCCTGCTCCCACTACACTGTTTTCTCCCCCCATTCCTCAATCCTCCAAAGGCAGGATTATTAATCACTAAGTCATTAACCATCAGTTTTATTTTCTGGAGATATTCAACACCTCCCCACACACACCCCAGATGAGACACTGTGCCACATGCTCTAGCTGACCCTGTTTGAGCCGGGGGCTGGACTAGATGATCTCCAGAGGTCCCTTCCCAACCATTCTGCAATTCTGTGGCTGTTGCAGAAGGCTCCTTTACAAGCACACCAAGTTGCTAATGTTTTTCCTACCTTTTTACTTCCCAAGTTACTAGAGGGTGGTTTCAACTTCAGAGATCAGTTCTCAGCACTCCCAATTCAGGGTGCAAGCAAGCTCTTCTCACTTGGGTTATACAATGCTATGAATTAAACTTGATGACTAGCAACTCACCAACACCCCCATAGGGTTACAGTCTTCAAGGTCACAGTTAAATTTGTACTCCATTAGCCTAAAAAAGGCTAATTTCCTACAAAACATAGTTTACATGTTCCCTAATATAGAATATCTTGTGACAAGCCCTTTGCCTGCTTAGGGGGTTAAGCTGAACTTCTTAAATCTAGTGTGCTTTTAAATAGAAATAAAACTGCAAAGCAGGTGACTAATAGGGAAGTTTTAGAGTTTTCCTTTAAGAAGTGCTAAACAAATGGAAATGAATCAGATAGGAACATACATATCAGTTTGTACTGCAGCAATCACCAGGAAGTAATATTCCCCTTTATTCAAAATACCTCATCCTGATGCTCAGAGACCATCACTTTGGGATGAGGAGGAAGACAAGGAAACACACATCATACCTCTGTTGGTCACAAATTAGTAAACATTACTAATTAACTATCATTTTTTTTCTGAAAAAAAAACCCCAATGACCTGATTTTTAATATGTGCTTTATATGTGTCTAGAGAAGCTCCTTGGCTGCTGATTTTATGAACTCTCTGTAAATTTATAGCATATACTCAAATCATCCATTCGATGACAATGTTTGATAGTCCCAAGCTACTTTCAAGCTCATTAACAAGAAATGATTTTTACCCTTGAATTACAGTATACGCAACAGAAACCAAGTCAGCAGTGATACTGGAAGTGAGCAAAGGTCATTTACTCTTCTGGCCTTGCTTACTTGTGAAATAAGAGTCACCATTAATGACTAAACAAGGATCCTATTCCAAAACATTTTACTTCTCATTTGCCCAAAATACCAAATTGAAATTTAGTTTGACTCAAGTGTACACAAGTACTTTTAGTGAAATTTTGCCACACGAAACAAAAGCTGTAAGCATCAAAAACATTACTCAGTTTCTGACTAACTTTCAAAGCCCTCACACTGAGGGCTGCGAGCCCTGAGTCAGTTCTCAGACCCTTGATCTGATCAGTAGATCTTTGTAATTTACCTATCTGAACAATGACTTTTTAGTCATCATGCCATTGTCCAACTTAAGAGACTGATCTGGTAGACATACACTCAAAAAACAAGAACTACAAGACTATTGCTTTGTGAACCATTCCTTTCGTTCAAACCTCTCAAATGGTGCTCTGAGTTAAACCTTTGGCTTAGGCTTTGGAGCACTCATCCAAACTCCAGAAGACCTCAGTTCATCCCTTCCTTTACCTGAATGAGTTTAAAGCCACGTCATCCAGCTACTTGAAAAGAAGCAGTGGGTTATTTTGGAGAGAGAACATGAAGTATTTGTGGAGCATATTTCAATATTAATAGAACTATTGGAATTGGTAATACATACTTTGTTCAATTCACCCACTTTGAACATCAAATTACTAATTTATAGTTTGTCAGTGAGATTCATGTATCAGAAGGAACGCCAATTGGAGTCTTCACAGTCAATTTATTATGTCTTCAGAGGAAGATATGGAAAAAAAAAAATCTGAAATGGCAAATTCCCAACTCTTTTATATCCATAACAAGAAAGTCAAAGTGACTATGTTCTGGAAAATAGTACAAGGACATCAGATTAAGAATAGGTTTATTATAATTCATTTCTGTAATAGTTTTGAATGTCTATAGATCAGCAATATCAGCTCTACTTGATAAAAAAAAAATGGGAAAACTAGAAGTTGTTAAGTATTATTTGCCCATTAGCTTTTAAAAGTTCTGTTTCCAGACATCTCTCATTAGCCTATATACTACTCTCCAGGCTTTACCTTTCATCAAAAAATTTAAGAAGCAACTTCAGAACTTGAGAAAAAGGTTTCAAGAACTGTGCAGATTTCTTGTATCTCCTACCTACGCAAGCAGGAAATGAATCTGGAGATGCTGTCAACTGCACCACCAACTCACAGAAGAGACCAACAGTAGCAGGGAGATATATTCACAAAACAATGTTAAAAATAGCTGAAATAAGTTTATCCTCTATAAGGACATATATATCAGACTATAGCACAAGAACCAATAGCACTAAGGGATCTTTGATTTCATGCATATATATACAAAGAAGTTTAGCCCATTGATGCACCTGGGACCATCTTTATTTGGGTATTACAGTATATGCACCTGTACTGTTCTCATTATGTAAATTTATTCAAATTATGTGAACTATACAGCACTATAAACAGTAGTAGCTCAAAAGTGAAATTGCTTTCAAATCATTATTTCCCAGGTGTTTATTATTCATACTAAATTAATATTTGAATCTTCCAAATCAGATTATAGTCTCATCATGCTTGGCACTCAAAAAAACAAACATAAAAGCTCCTCCCCCCCAAAAAATAATAATCTGAAATTTTTAGATGCTAATGAATAGTTTGCAAGGTAAAATACTTTTCCAACAATTACTTTTCATTATACTTCAGTTTCTCAATCAGAGCACAGAAGAAACCCTTATACTTAGCCTAGAGGCCTATCTGGAGAGACACATATTAATATTAGGAACATAAGGCAAACACAGAGTAGGAAAGGAGAGTCACTTACTTGATGGTCCATGACAGTCTCTGAGCTCACCGTGATGCTGTGCACACACACAATTGAAGAACGAAGAACAGCAAACAAAAAAATCCAGGCCAGGAAGAAGCAAGTGCACAAAAGCAGCAGCAGCAGCACAGGGAAAGAAGGACAATGAAAACAGTGTTAGTCCATAACTAAAACACAACATGCATCTCAGTTCTGAAGGCAAGTCCTTGGAGGCTTTGCACTTGAGAAATCCAAGTTGAAGCAACCAAACTGACAAACTTATAAAGAAGACATTACAAGAAGCCACCCTGGTACATGGTTAGTAAAGAGCAACTGCCCCAAGTGCCACCCGAGCGGGGCTCCTCAGTGGGCAGTGTGATGCCAACAGGACGTGATGCACAGCACACCGGGAGAAACTGTTACCTGGGACGTTTTCAGAAGGCTAAAGCTACACAGGAAGAACAACAGAAGATTTATTTCTGAAACTGCCCGTCTTTTAAACAAGTGTTTCGGAAACACAGAAATTCTTAAGTGACCGTTCACATGCAAACACCGACGAGTGCTACGGCCAAGCGTAACTGCCTTTGCACACAAACACCAACTTAGAAGCCACAGTTTTAGTTCAATTATAACCACAAGTAGCAATTAAATTGCTTAGGAAGCAAGACAAGCAGTGCAGTTTTAAAATTAAAAAGACATTTCACATCCAAGTGTCTCCAAAGAACTGACTTGTATTAAAAATAAAAATAAAATCCCCCACTGAAACACATCAATTGTGAGCATTTAGGAGCATAATTACACAGCAACAGTCTGCAATCCCTTTTAACATTGGAGTCGAATCTTTTATGAATCACTAATGCTCAAAGCCACAATCAGGGTTCATGGATGCTCTCAGCATACAGAGGTAAAGCAATATGCAGGTATCCATCCCAGCAGGAGAGAGGGCTTCCCACCTTGGAGGCATGTGAGTAAGGAGGAGAAAACAAGCAACTCATCAGCATGAACATACACTCCCTCCTTAAAAGGTAAGGAAACCAAACATGCTGCATCTCCCATACACTAAACAAAAACTGGTGCTCCATTTCTAGGTAGGAGAGAAACCCTTGCTCTACTTTAAAGAGCACATCTTTTTGCACCTCTGTTGCCAGACATAAACAACACTGAAACTGGAAAAATCTCAGCAACCAGGAGCCTCTTGTGTCCTGAGCTGCTGCTGCTCTCAAAACATGGTTTACTCCTCAACTGCTGGGAGAGGTGCTGGCGTTAAACCAACATTGTAAGGAGCAAATACGAAGTACTGTAGTAATAATAATAATAATCTAGTATTACTGTACAAAAGAGTGGAAAGATAAGGGAACTTCTTTTTTCTTTTTTTTTCTTTTTTTTTTTTTTTTAATTCTCTCTAGGATTTTGCACTTTGTTTAAAAGGACTTAAGTAAATAGGAGAAACTAGAATAACTAAGATACACCCAAGCACTTCTGGTAAACAATCTATCCCTGCCAGAGACTTGAGGTGGAAGAAGGAGATAATCCTGAAGCAATCCATGAACTTACAGAGAGATTTAGACACTAGGCCGTGGGAGGCTTTCAAGAAGTCAGGAGTTTATGCTAAAGTCCCTTTGACTTTATAGTACTAACATCATAGGCAGGGAAGCCATGTATATGTGATTCGGACCTGTCTTACCCTATGCTGCATTTAAGATTCAAGAAGATCCTGCCTGAGTAGAGCAAGGAGAGGAATAGCACAGAGAAGGTACAACTGGCCCAAGCACTGAGCACCAGGGCTTCCTGGTCAGCTTTGTTTCCCACAAGATGACAGAAAGCCGGAGCAGAGCACTGGGAAACAAAATTATTAGCAGATAGAGAGGAAAGAGGTTCCTGCTGCTCAGCCAGCCTGTCTTCACACACTGAGTACGCGGAGGGAAAGGCCCGGCAGCAGGTTGTGTCTCGGTGCCCATCTCTGGGGCTGTCCCATGCGTGCTTACAACACAACAGTCCGACACAGCGTGACGCTCCGACACAGGGCCACTGGTCACCCAAGACCGCGCAGCAACTGCGATGTAAATAATTGAGCACCGAGCGGTTACACCTGTGAACGAGTCCCAGCAGCTCCTGTGGCACAAGCCACAAGCAGGCCGGGTCATCGTCACGGCCTCCAGCACACGTGGAGCCCCGGCTCAGCAGCCCTCGCTTGGCAGCACTGTCTCTGGAGCCTCATCCATCCACCCAACACCAGCAGAGAAGCTGTACTACCCCATCCAGACATGATGATAAACATCAAGAGACTGAAATCAGATTATTTCTGCCGCAACTTTCCAACATCTTTGTCTACCCTGCACCATCTGCAATTCATATCACTGTGGATTATGGATTCAGAGCCTTGAGGGAACAAAACATGACAGTTTTTCCTCCTCTAATGTTTTTTAGGAAAAGAATGCCCTTGGGGTATTACTTTTTATTATCTCCAAAATGAATAGAAATACATACTTAGTTTATTAGAGCCATAAGCTCTAATAATAATAGATCACACTTACTTTCACATTTACTTAAGTCAAGACAGACTTCCACTGCAGAATGAGAAGTTCAGCATAAAGCAGTTCAGTGCTTCATATAAAACTTTCCTCTTTAGCCCTGATTCTGCGCAGGGGATTCCCAACACCATGTCGTGTTGGGACACCTGCTCCTGCTGAGACACATCTAGTTCAAACGTGGCTACCAAAGTACACTACAGCATGTGCTCCTCCCCATTACGTTTTAGATATGCAGAACTGTAAGGACTGGAAATATCAAAATGGACCATCACTAGAGACCAAAGTCACAATTCTGACTGCATACCAGAGCAGCTCTCTGCTTCAGAAAAATACTATTTTTAGACACTCATTTCTCAGAGACAAAGCTTCTAAAAATTGCCATTAAACCTAAAATTACATCTGCCAACTTGTTCTATAAAACAAAGCCCCTTTTCTTCTGTTGGAGATTAGGGTAAAAGCAGAAACATACATCTCCTTGCTAACATGTCTGAACCTCACAGTTCTGAGATTAATTTAGAAATTTTAACTAAGATACTTCTTAAAAGTATTTATTTCACTTTTCAGATGTACTAAATTAGGCAGTCTGAAATGTAGCAACTAGTTTTATTTCAAATCAAGTTCTTCCTGTACAAAAGCTCCAGGATAAGAATTTACTACTGATGTAATTATTGACTTGATTTGCTTATTGATAAATTCAAGTATAACACGCATACGGAAAGCACAATACAAGATGCTGACTTTCATCTGAATTTGTGCTGGTTCTGCTCAATCTTTCATTTTTCTATGCAGTCCAAGGGCACCATCAGAGAAAGCAAAAAGAGCTCATGTGCAGCCCCTGACATGCTACAAATCCATAGAAATTTGCCTACATGGTACATTATCTCAATGGACTTCTAGCAGCAGTTCTTAAGTAACTAAGAATTATGTCTACATGCACACTTCAATTTGCACACTTCAATTTACGAACAATGTAGAAAACTGAGCCTCACCATTTACCCACATAAAATACCTTGAATTACTTGTTCATGTTCTCAGACAGCCAACTTTCTCCCTTAAATATTGGAATAACAAACAGCTGCTTTTGGAAAATGAATCAATTGTTTCATCTTAAATCTCTGACATACACAAGCTATGTATTTATATATTAAAAGAAGAAAACTTAATCATCCCCTAAAGAAAAATACGTATTAGCCTACATGTATTATTAGCCTATGTCTTAATTTTGTCAATGTTTTCAATTATACATTTTTTTCATTCACTCAGTCAGCACTCGATCTATCATCACTCTAATGACACCTCATCAACCTGCAAACTACACATTTTGAGTCAAGTAGAATACTGGCATCTGACCTATGAAGAATTAAACTCATCAGAAGACAGGCAATCTTAACATGAGGTGAAAAAAATACTCTATTGTGACAAGACTGTTGGGAGGAAAGGAAAAAAAAAAAAACAAATAAACAAACACTGAAATTAGAGACAGTGCTTTGGCAGGTCATATAAAGTTGTTCCTTTCCTGTCTAACCGAAGACATTTAGGAAAGACGATTTAAGATACATTATCTACTTATCAAGGAAAAAAGACACACAGGAAAAAACAAGAAAAACAAGATATAACCAACTTCACCCTTTATATGCTCAGAGAAGCAGCTTGGAACACTTGATTTTTGTTGCCACAGTAAAGATATTGTAAGTAAGTGACATAAAATTCAAGTACTAAAAGTATGCTTTTAAAAATGAATACATGCTATGAAGTATCAGCAGATAATTTATCCAATCAGATTACAAAGTAATTGCAATAGTGATACATAGCTGTAGTCAAATGAAACAGAAGAAAACAGTAAAAGGAGAAAGGACAATTTTGATCACAAGATACTGGATGGAACTCTGGAAGTCTGTAATGAATCATTCGTTTTGCAGCAGTGTAACCTACACTATAGATTATTCACAGATCTTGAAGTGAAGGAAACAAGAGTCTACCCAGGCTCAGGAAGAAAACAAACACACTAAATCAACTCCTAAATATAGCCATTTAGGATCTTGAGGTAATCCACATCTGCTTTGAAGAATATCGTTTTCACTTTGAGGAAATGCAGATGTTGTGATGGTGAATCACATCCTTGCAACTGTTCAAGAACATAAATCACAGTGTACAGAATTACCGGAGAAGAAACACAATTAAGAAAGGAAAAACAAAACAAACAAAGAAAATCACAAATTGCTGTGTTAAAAGTTCAGGCACTGACATCCAGTAGTCATCCTTTATACTGAAATCTTCAACTTCAAGATGTAAGCAGCAAATCCAGTGTCTTTGATTAAAAAGAAAAATGTGGATTAAATCCATGCTAGTCTCCATTTGAACACAAGCACAATTCTTCAAAAATTATTTAGAACTCCAGAAGGTGTCAGGATTGGCATGCACTCAGGATTTTCAAAATAATTAGGCCCAAATTAGTCATTTTTTTAATATATCAGTTTCATCAGACCAAATAATTTACATATTCCAGATAAACATTCAAAAAATATCTTCACAGCTGTAGTGCAACGCAGCTCTACATTATATCTACAAGATACACAATTTCCTAAACTAAACAATATAATGATGAGGACTCAGATTAGCCAGTTATATTAGATTCTTAGCATGCTGCAACACTGCTTGTTTCCAAATTTATCACAAGTACCCAATTACTGTTTTTATGTTAACAAATGTACAACTTCATGTAGTAGTTGAACCATCATAAATAATTTGTCCCTAAGGAAGCACTAAACCTGGCCTTCCATTCAATTACAGGAAAAAAATATATATATATTTTGCATTTTTTGATGCAGTGCTTGCATAAGAAAGTGGATTTGAAAAGAAAAAAAATCATTTCCCACTGCTTATGAGAGCACTTCCATGTATTTCATGCAAAATAGCTTACAATTAAGTTCTTAATTAACTTCAATATTAACATTTCGCTGATTTGTCACAGTATCCATTGGCCCTTTTTTTTTTTTTAAGTGCAGTTCAGATGGGGGAGAGAGGGGTAAGAAGAGGTAGTATTTTCATTACTCCAGACAGTTTTTAACCTGCACTGATTATTGTTATAATTAAAAGAATCCTGAAAGAAAGTAATTATCACCCCTCCTACCTTTCCTTATTTTTCCTTTATAAGCAATAAAGTGCTGATCAGTAAAACTGACAGGAAGACCTTCTTCATTTGGGTCTTAGAGACACCAAGTACAAAATCCAAGAAGCAAATGTGCTCGGATACCCACCCTTCTTGCTATAAGGATTCAGCAAGTTTTGCTACTGAATGCATTTTACCAGGAAAAAAAACTCCATCCAAAGTAACCCAGGGCTCATTCTCAGTGTTTAATCCTTCCCCACATAAGCATCTTTACTTTCAATTGAGTATGTAGAGGTATATTTAAATTACTCACTGAATTCCTATCGGGCTCCCCATCAACCAAAACGGTCTCCATGCTGAAAGAGTTCGTCTCCACCTCGTCTTCAACTAGAGTTCTTCCATCCTGCAACTCAATGGATCCTGAGAGGAAAAAAGAGAAGGAAAAATAAAATAAGTAGAGACAGGAAAGTTGCTTTCAGGGGCTGGCATGAAAAGGCCTATCCCTCCCTATAGAGATCGTAGGCAGGTAAACAGTCGTCTCTCATACGCTGCCTGTATTGGAGTTCCTTGCAAAACATGTGCATGAGAATCACTGTATTTGGGAGACAAAGGGCAGATTCAAACAGAACCACCAAAGCAGGAGTTATTCCACATACACCCCCACAAGGAAGCTTCTACTTTTAACCACATTTGCCTCAAATGAGGAATAGTTTTGCTGCAAAAACAGAACTAAAAAATGAAAAGGCCACAATCTTTAAAGAGCTGCAGGCCTGGCAGCAGCCCAGCAGTCCCCCAGCAGCCCCACGCATGCCATATCTCTGCATAAAGCTCTTGTAGCAGCACTCCAAATCTGCTCGTGCAGAACTTCTCAACATCATTTCAGCAATATTCGGGGGAGGCAAAACCGCGGCCAAATCTCATCGGGTAAGTCTCTGGGGTTAAACAGCACCACCTGCGGGACACTCGGGCGCTCAAGCTGGTGCCACAGCAGTGGGAAAACATCTCCTCCTCCTCCACACTATGCTTAAAGGTACTGGAGAGACAGGGCTTTGCTCTGGAATCAGATAAAATGCTGGGGAAGGGGAGGGGAGGGACTGTTTTATATCGTTAATTATCTGTTTTCTGTTCTCACATGTCATCAAACATACTAGAATTAAAATTCCCATGGGACAAGTGTACAGCATGATAGCAAGTTACCACAGCACACTCCACTAAAACACAGAAAGAAGAAACGCTAATGAGAAACGTGAAGAACAAAAGACACTTCATGCAGCAGTGCTTGAGGAATTGCAGTTCTTACTGTACCCTATTTCAGTTCAAAGCAGAAAAGAGAGTCTGACTCCAGGACCAAAGCACTGACTAGATAGCACGTAACTGGGAAGCAGCTTCTATTTAAATTACAAACAGTACATGTTCTGAGGAAGACTGAAGTTATTCATTCAAATTATCACTATGAAAGACAACACTACCACAGAAAAAGGAATTTTTTACAGGTTTCCTTCCACATGGCACACAGACAGTTCATTTTGTTAAGGCAGAATTTCATTAAATGTTTGTTTGCTTAAATGTCTCTTGCACCCTCTTCGAGGTTTTTTATCCTCCTCCCTGCTGTTTCATGTCCCACTCTTCGGCAACACTGAGCTGGTTGCATGCGTGCGTGATTTACAGAAACGTTAAGCACTGTTAAATGGGATAAAAAGAACAAGCGGCACCGCAGATATAAGCAGTGATATTTAAAGCAGCTAGTGGGCCCTTCTAGTGTGGAGAACCTGCTGCCATCATCGGTTATCCAAACAAACAGATCCTTCCTGGCACAGGAACAGTCACCCTACAAAAACACGCAAGCTGTAAACACACATTTCTGTGTGTGCTTCTATTTCTAGCAGCCACTTTAACCCCAGCTTTATTGTGAAGGGGCCTGGGTCCTTGAGGCCTTTGCTTGTTTACATAACAGGGCAGCTCCTCCTTCCTCATCTCAGCCTCAGGAGCAGCAGAATCTGACAGGTCCCTCCTGGGCCTCCTCAGCAGGACTCGCTTTCCTGCTTCCCAGGAAGCTAAATCCAACTGTTTTCAGGGGAAATGAGGGAGAGGGGAATTCTACCTACCTGAAGCATTCGCACAATGTAAAGCAGGTGCTGAAAGGACAAGGTCCCCCCACATCACTTAGTGCCAAGCAGAGAGTAGGTTTGGCTCATTTGTCTTGGCAAAGCGAAGGTGGAAAGGGAACAAAAGGATTTCTGAAATAGGCCAAAGTCAACACCGAGGAAGGAAAGGGGATCTGCTGGAAGAACGCTGCCAGAAAAGCAGCATGCAAATAAGCAATTAACTTAATTCTAATGCAAATAAATATTAACTTCTTCAAGAAGGAATTTATTCTGAGGAATTACAGAATGCTTCTATCCCTCACAGTACCAAGGCTTTGAAACAACTTTCCAATCAGGGTAGGAAAGGGGAGGGGGCTTTATTTATTTATTTATTTATTTATGCAGCTAGGTTAGTTTATTTGAGAGGTGCTACCAACAGAAATCTTTTCCACACCAACTAGCCCAAATATTAGATCTGGAGCCACAACCCCAAATCTCAATCAGCACCTCTGTAGCTCTTGGCTGGGGGGTGATCACTTCAGCCACTCACGGGCTTTTTCCACAGTCTTATTTTGAATTAGCTGCACCTTAGGAATGGGCAAATCCTACTTAAATCTCTGAAGGAAGTAGATGACGTGCCCATGGAAGCCACTACTTTGCACCAACATAATCTCATACACCTACCTACATACACGAATATCACATGCAACTCCCTGCCTCTTCCCAACCCTCATCTATTAAAACAGCAAAAATAACTTCAAAAGCCATAAAGTACGCTTCAGGATTTCAGTGCTACAAATACTCCCTTATCTAGTCAGGCAGACCGCAAGGCAAAGGTAGCAGGAGCTGATGCCTTGGCAGTGTCAAGTCACCTGTATGAGCAAGAGAGAGCCCCCAGTCTCCCAGGCTGTCAAGGTAACTCATACAGCTAGAGAGGCATGAAATGGATTTAGAGCAGCTCCGTACTCACTTATGAACTATGTTGATTAGATTACTAGAATGTGTATTATAAGGACATGTTTATTCAATTGAATAAAAGGGTGTTAGGAACAAGAAGTCAATAAGTTCTTTTTTTTTTTTTCCCATCAGCGAAAAGACTCCACAAATACATTTTTAAAAGGTGTTCCAGATCTATTAATGATTTAGCTCCAACTCCACAGCAGCACTGCTCTCCTGAGGGGATGTTTCTAATATTAATCAGCAATTCAGTTCAGAGAAGAACTTTTCCTTCTACACTCCTTCTTTCATAAAGGTTATTTTTAGTTCAAACACTTTGCTAAATTTAGGGAAATTTATCAAAAGTCCTGTTTAATCATATGGCTGAGATGCCTGCTACATGTGGTCCCCCCCTTGCCCTGTCCCCACTCCTTGCAAGAATTCCCAAACTTCAGGCATGGTATCAGCTGCAAAGAGGGGGTGGTAGAGGTGACACGTGTATCTGGTGGGTGCAGGTGTGTTTCCTTTTTAACCCGTGGATTCGGGTTTCTCGAATCCTGCATGACGAATCAGGCAGGTAGGTCTGAGCTCTGCTCTGAAGTCACTACCACGCGGTCATTAGATACCCGACTTGCACAGTGCTCCTGTTATAGGATCACAAGAACTTCTGCACTCGAAGCTCCTGTTTCAGAGGCAAGAGTGCAGCCTCACGCGCGTCCTGCTAATGTACTGCTCCAAGTGCACGGAGATGGAGTGGCTGGGGCGGTGCACAGTCACCAAAGGGCCCCATCTTCTGGGACACTCAAGTCAGACCGATCTTGATGGCATCTCCTCCTTTCCTGAAGGTCCAGAATAAGCTACTGCATTTAAATTGCCCAGGATGAGTATCAGTTAATGGTGCACTCTACATTAAGATGACACATGGATAAGATACTTGACTTCAAAGATCAAGATGGCAAGAGCAGCAGACAAGGCACGGTGAGAGGACCAAGAGGTGGCTATTTACAATGGCATCAGGAAGGGTAAAACTTCACAGAGATCCTTGCTTGAAAGCAAAGAATGACAACACCAGAAAAACGCTACCCGCCAGGAAGCAGCTCTCAGGTGCGGTCATCAAAGCGAGCAGAAATGGGAGCTGGTGGAAATGGAGTGAGGCCAACACTTCACATCTCCAGTTTTCCCCACCTCCCAAAATAAGCACCTTATGCACACTGACAAGAATGTGGAAGTGCCAGGAAAAGGTTTTATTCTGCAGCCTTCAAAATAAATTTGAGAACTGAGGAAATTCTAGTTCAATGTTTTTTACTAGGGAGTTATGTGAAGGAGGAATGTCTGCCATGACAGTGACATACAGTGAAGGCCATACATGAGTAACTGCATGGTATGTTAACTCTGAATCGCAGCTCAGCAATCTGCTCCTAGGTGGGACCATACTAGGTTTAGTGGCTCCCTCAGTTAGGTTCCCCAAATACTCTGTGCTCACTTCATGCTATAAGCCCCCAAATACACACTTGTAAACACTTCTGCCTTGGGTTTCATCACTTGCCTTCTCATTTCCTGAATAAACAGTTCACAGGCGAGGAAAGCTTTGCTTCCTCTCTCTGCATTGCAGCTCTCAGAGGGAACAAAACAGGAAGGGTGAAGTGCTTATGAAAGAGTCGAAAAAAATCTCTAGTCTAGAAAAAACCTGCAAACTAGCAGCACAACAACTAGAGGATCACTCAGCTGATCCTTTCAGAGTGGCAGATGGCAATAAATGCCAAGAAAAGCACAACAGACTTCAGAGCAGTCACTGCAATTTTATTAAGTTTACTTAAACGGTTGTCCTCAGGCAAACTTGTCCAGGTAAAAATGAAGGAGTTGAGAGCAGGCAGCAAGAGCTACTTCGGGGTTTGACAAACAACATCCTCTAACTGCTCAAGCCCCAGACGCTCCTGCACCCTTTCATTAACACACACTGCAGAGCTCCCCAACCAGCCTCTGTGACGTATTTTGCAAGACTGCTTCCAAGATTCAAGGCTGGCTGCCTTCATGGTAAAGATGGCCATGTCTTCAGGTAAGGGGTTTCTCTACCTGGGACCAGGGACCACAGGCCGCTTTGCCTCCATGAGCCATTTTCAGCTTAACTTTCACACAGGGGAATCCCAGAGGCAGGGGATGACTGAGGCTCTTACCTTGTTTTGTTTTTTATTTTAGCGTGAACTAAAACACATCCATAGTGCTTCCTACCTTTCAAAAAAAAAAGTTCTGCTCTGTTGTTACAGCATGGGGAGAGAATACTTAATCAAGCCTCACACAGTCAAATACTGTATTTTATTTTAACATTTTGAGATGCTAGGGCAGAGGTTGCTCTCATCTCATATTTTGCAATTTTATTTCTGCCTTGCATTGCTGATACTTTAAACACAGTCTTCTAAAGCTTGTTGTCTTCAGTCAGTTCTAGTAACATATGAACTTTTTTTTTTTAATTGCAGTAATTAGTAGCAGTTTGGGTTTGCCAGGTTCTTTACTGATGTTGAGGGCAGATGCATGCATAGAAAAGAAGATTTTAGACCACATCTATAACTAGCACTTGAAAAATATGGCTTTTCAAAAATACCAAGCCAGACACAGATGTTTACTGGAATATTTTAACAAGACTAGACACACCTCTAAATTAGCAATTTGAGTAATGTTTTGTAACTTTTATTTTTATGATCCATCCTGCAGAACAGAGCAGGAAGTCACAAACATTGGATACTACAGAATTGCTACACAGGGTGTAGCTACACAGGGTACTTGTAAATGATCCCAATACCAGTTCCTCCCTCAAATCATTTCTTTCACAATTTCATGAGAAATTTGCAAAAATCTTTTCTTTTTTCTCTAGTGATATCAGAACTTTTTTTTCCACAGCTGTAAAGGTATTGCTAGTAGTCAGGCATATCTGGCTAGCCAAGCGATGTTCCTGCAGGCAGAGGTCTGCACTGGCAGCAAAGCTACTCCTCTCAGTACCTAGGAATCAGAGGGGTTGCCCTCTGCTGCGAAGCCAGCTGATACCGCCCGTGCTTTCTTGGCATGTTGAGCTTCACTGAGCAGCACAGCGCCGAGGGAGATGCCCAGCACTGGGCACGGCTCCTTGCTGCTCCACTCAGCCCTGGCCAGGGCTGCCTGCGCTGGCTCTCCCAAACCTGCTGGTGACCGCGCTGTTCTCAGCGTGTTTACAGACACTTCTCACAAATCATGAAAATGGAGCTAGGCCAAGGAGATGCTTTGCAAGTGCCTTCCTGCTTGCAGATCTGAGACATGGCAATGATTAAAAAAACACTGCAACCATCCAAAAAAGGACAAAACCCACCATCAAAACACACCCAATCTACCTCAGTTTCTGCCACACTTGGGGCAGTTGCAGGAAATGAAAGGAGTCAAGGCAAGGGGAAAGGAAAAGCCAGGCTTTTGTTTGAGGAATTTCTGCAGTGAAAAGGAAGATAAGTCAGCAGAGATGTTTCCACAGACAAGATGGATAGTTGGAAGAACAACTCCTTCCATTTCTGATGCGAAAGTGGAATCAGTTGCAGTTCTGAGATACAGACATGGATCTGAATTTCCGCTGCACAGAACTTTCCAAAACAAAACCCAACCTTGCTTTTCTTGAAAGGAACATTTTTCCTCTTCCCTTGATATGCTTTACTGTCAAGAATAAAGATTCAAAGCATTAAAAGGCGAAAAGGGACACTTGCTAGTTCAAATTCATGAAAAAATATTTTAATCATATTAGTATCAGAACTAACTGAACATGCTGAAAAGAACTTCAATATACAGACACTTCAAAAATCTACTTCATTATTTTAAATAAAGAAGAAAAATATTTTCAGCAATGGAACTGTCTAAACATCTAGAACAGAACACAATTACTTACATAGAGATATTTGTATTTTTGACCTTCACTTGAGACTTCTATCAATTTAATAAGGAATAAAGCTTCCAAGACTATTCCAAGCTATTCTGAAACTACAGTGTAGGATTATTGCAGTCATTCATATCACAAACCAGTGAACTGTCAACTGTCAGATAAACTCCATCAAGTGACTAGATGAGTACTTGTAACCTGTTACAAAGGAGACAAAAGAAGTTAGCTTACACCATTACGAAAAAGGAAAATGCTTTGACTTCACCTGAGCACACAAGCATCTTCTGTGGATGAGTCACTGACCTGTCAAGGCTATTGGAATTGCTATTGGTATCATTTTTTTTTTCTGCCTTAAGCAACCGAGATTCTAGCTTGCAACAATTTCAGGGTATGGACTTGGATCAGACATTCTCGCACATTTTGCTTACTGAGAGTTTAGGCAAGTTACAGTTGTAATGAGCACCAATTATGGCCGACATTCCAGCATGTGTTAATTATATTGCAATGTCATTCATGCTTTAGGAGAAGTCTGCATTGCTGCAGAAGGACAAGAAATTTTTTTTCAAATCTCAGTCTAAAAGTTTATAGAGATTTCTGCTTATGCAGAATTATCCTCTTTTCTTACCTGGTCTTTCTTTCAGCTGCCTGGAAGCCAAGGACTCCTAGAAAAATGAGAATGGGAAAAATGGGAACAACATTTCTTGATGGATCCCTCTACTTCTAAGGACTAAATAAATAAATGACAGTGGGAAGTGAAATAAACCTTAACAGCTCTTTTTGCACTTTTATTTCTACCTGTACAAAAGAAACCTTTAGCCTCATAAAGGGCATAGGGGAGCAGAACTGGTTCCGGGTACTGAAAAATGAAATCCCAAAACATTGCTTAGCCATTTGCTAGGACCTATCCAAAAAGAATATAGTGTCTTGGCAATTCCTCAGAAGAAACTGCCAAGACACTGCCTTAACCTGTATTTATTTAGAATTGGCACCTGACTACAGACTTCCAAAAGTTTAACCATGCTAGAGCATTTTTGGGGTTAATCATTGAGGAAATACATCAACCTAAAGAACTTACTCATCTTTTCTGACTCGGATCTTCCAAAAATCTACCAGTACAGAACCTCTCCTATATCGCCAAACACCTTAATTGCATCAAAGAACTAAGATGATTTCTCTGGTTCCTGCTAGTAAGAATCATGAAGACACTGGGGTTCAGTTAGGGAGCAACTGTCTGCTCCAAAGTGAGAAATACAAAATAGAAAAATCAATGCCAGCTCTAAACATCCTTTCATGATAAACTAACACTCAGACAGATTTCAGCTGAGTTGCAATGCAGTTATATCATAAATGGGAGGTTTCTATGTAATGTATATTCTGTAGGACTAAGCAGGCACATTTCAAGCTGCAATCTAACATTTATTCTCAAGCACAATTTAGTATTCTAGCAGTTTCTTTCCTTGGCATTAATATAGAGCTGATGGCATAAGAGATGTCTTGCATTTGAATTCCCTTCAGCTAGTGCTAGAAGGTAGTGTCCATGATTTCAAGATATGGGACAGCTGTATTAGAATTAAGGAATAGAAAGTCAGAAAATTATACAGTAATAGGAAAACCCCTAGAAATTCTAATTTAAAGGAGCAGCAGGTTCAAACTAGCAGCGATAGTATCTGGATTACACATCATGGATTATTAAAAAGATTTAGAAAGTCTAATTTAGCTTTCCATTGTTTATGCCAAGTTTAGTTTTTCACTTCGCTCTTTGCCTAATTAAAAGGAGCTAGTGAACTTAACTTTTGACTTTTATGTATCAATGCCAGCCTCTATGTTTGCTATTCAAGGCTTTCTGTAGCTTTTTTTTTAAGCTTGCCTTTTTTCCAGCTGCCGAGTCACTGCTGATCAGCTTGATTTGGAAGCTGCAGGAATCCACAGGGCTTTTACCTGAGCAACCAGATAAAGACCTGGTTTACCTGAGCAACCAGGTAAAGACCACGCAACCAGGCCCCCCACAGCTGTCAAACCCTACAGTATTCCAGAGCTGTCCAGTGATACCACACTCACTTTTTGGACAGCCCATCTTCAAGCAAATAAACACTTCCAAGAAGGTTCTTTGGGTAATGAGGTGCTGCAAGCCGGCAGCTCAGGGGAGCAGGAGCCGCAGGAGACAGGGGGCAAGACACCTCAGAGAGGGGGCCAGGGACACATTGGCTGGAAGGAAGGCCTGAGTTCCAGCAAAATCGGTTGTTAATAACACAGTAAGGGCAGGATCACCTCCAAAAGGAAAATCTTTTACCTCACAAACTTAAGACATTATAAATTTAAAACATGTATTTATTTTTAAGAGAAAAACTATACTGCTCTCCCCAAACCATAACGCTCATTTCAAGAGTGCTGCTAACATAGACTGAAGTAATCCTTAGTTTTGCTACCCTTTTATAGGTTATACTCATATTTAAAATTCTATACAATACCCAGATAACAGTGGCTCACCACAGTTCAATACCTTTTCTGTAATAGCAGTTAACTATACCAATAGTTATTGCACACCTTATTCGCTTAAGAGCAACTTACATATATATGTCAGAGTTTAATATTTTGAAAAAAAAGTAATATTGATTTCAATTAAAACAAGAAATGTGCAAAACTCCTCATTCTCAGAGCACTTGATGTGCTGAAATGCTCAGCTTTGACTGGGAAAAAGGGTTTTTTTTGTTCCTTCAGTTTACAGCCCTTGGCATAATTCAGATGAGCCAACTTCTCCTAATGATCACAACTGAGGAAAACATGTGACAAACCAGTAGTTCTTAATGCAGTGCAAGCCATACTTTCCTATGATGGCTTCTAGAAAGCCTGAGATATTCTTATGTTTAGTTTTTGTTTTAAAAAAGGAAGCAGTCAACAACATTCTGTAATCTTTAATAATAGTTATACAGAGACTCTGTAACACATCAGAAATAGGAAATTAGTGCCTGGTAACCCCAAGAGAACTATTAATTTTCTAAAGTCCAAATCTTTAATGAATAGCCACTTGGATCTTTCAAGGCCCTTTGTAAGTGATAAATTGTGAAATAATTGAGAAAATCAGCCATTCAAGCAATCTAACCAACAAAATCATACAAATATTCTCATTAGATCATAAAATGATCAGCCATTTGGGTCCTCCCTCAAAACAAAGGGAGAACTATGCCAACTCTTCACACATGAGAACAACTGTTTCCCAGTGTTGATTAGTATAATTAACCTACATAACCCTGTCTTTGGCCTTGCACACTAAAGATGAATTCCACTCGAAAACCAATTAAAATGCAAAGCAGTCTATGCACTCTGGGACTAAAGAACTGCATATGCATTTAGTTTTTTTTTTAAGCAAATCAAAAGTACAATTATTTCTTCAGACACTGCAAGGGATTTGTTGATTGTCTCTCTAAAAATCATAATTCACCACCAGATAAGTAACTCACACTTCAGCAGGAACTGAAGAATGGAAATCTTTGATTCTCCATGAAAACACTAAAACATTTAAGGCTTAGGAAGGAGAACATCTCTGATGCTAACAAAACTGAAATCTTTCTTCCCAAGTCCTGCTTTCCCCCACGTGATGCCCATGCACTGCTTGAAGAATGCCCAAGGTAGGAACCCAAACCATGCCACATAGGTAGGGATGAGTATAGTACATTAGGATACCTTAAACTTGTGTTCTGATCCTCACTGCTTCAGTAGAAATAACATGGGGATAACAACACTCTAGAGCACAACATGTATTTAATGCAGTGCAGTTATGCTGGTTTGTAAAGCCTTCTTGTTTGTGTCTCAGGAAGAACCTGCAGCAACTCTTGCCATCAATAAACTATTAAAAAGGATAGGTATTTAAGATTTCTTTTGCTCAAATTGCCTTTTCTGATGTTACCATTACTAAAGTAGAAGAAAAACTGCTGGACAGACAAGTGGAACTGGATTTTTCAGTTTTGTCATTGATTGCTTCTAACATGCATGCGAAGAGCACAGAAAATGCTGGGCTACAATAGGTAATTACAAGGTTTCAGAAAAAAAAACTCAGACTCCTACAAATTGAAAGCTTTATTAAAAATGTAAGGCTGTTCCACTCTTAATCTGCCTTTCTTTAAGAGCTGACCCTTAAGCTCAGCTGGCCTTGAAATAATAAGAAACACCACAAAACCACAAGCAACTGGGTGTTTTCAAGAATGTTTCTAAGAATGGCAACATTCCAGTTTAGACAAATGAAGTATCTAAACACATCAAAAGTGGTTCTGAACTTTTAAACACTGTTAAACATTAGGTTTCCTCTTGTTTAGGCAAAACCATTTTTAGCAGTTTTACAATGGGTATCAGCTCTTTAAAAATACGACAACAGGTTGGCTTGTTGCAAAGACCTACATGCGTGTGGTCTCCAAGTAGGTGGTCAGGTTTTCCTGATATATTGAGCTTGTTGCAGCTATGACAGTCACTATGTTGATCTGACAGAGCCCTGAGTAATGGTGGGTATGGAGGAGAAGAGACCAACAACCAGTCGCTAAAATAGCATTTTGCAGTACACAAACAAGAGCTGCTCTGCATGTCAGATGATACAAATATTGTGACAGCTGGGGACCAAGGGAACCCTTCAGCTTTGCTTATAAACAAATCTATGGCTATTGCCCATTTTCCTTCCTTCCCTACCTGAACTTAAAATTCATATTATATTATCTGATTTCAAGCCAACTGTAAAACACTGCTTATCTAACATTTTATTTTTCCATGCTATTCTATTTAGGACACTATCACATTTTAACAACAGAATAAAAATTTGGATATTTTTGTAGTTTCTTGCTGGCATCAGTTCCCTCACATTAGCCATCATCATCATCATTAATGTCTCTGACAAAAAAAAAAGCAGAAATTCATGATGTTTTCGCTTAAAGCACTAGGTAAAAATATAACATACTTTTTTTTTTTTGGCAGCAGGAACTGCAGAGTAAGTTGCTTCTGCTTGTGTAATGAAGTCAAGCTGCTTATCATCATATTAACCTTACTGATCATTTTAACATCTGAATTTTGCTTCCAGTGACCTGTGTTTTATATTGCAGTATAACCTTGTCTTTTCCTAGCAGGGTTGATGGGGGTATTGATTTCCCCCTCTACCAACATATGTTGAACTAACAAGGATTTCTTCAAGCATTTTGACAACCTTGAATCGACTTCTCTTTGAAAGTGAACCCTTTATGAGGTAGCAAAAGGGCCTGCTTAGAATGATCTCATGTAACTTCAATGCCAAATTAAGACATTAAGAACCATTTCAAATTTTTAACTCTGATTGTTATTTGATTCTTGACAACAGCATTTCAGTTGCTCAGTACGTCCGAGTTGTACAAAATGCTATGCCATTTACAATAACCTGAGGTTAAATAGTGCTATATATAGACACACACAGACACACATACCTGCACCATTTGTTACAAGAATTCTCAGTATTTGCAGAACCTACCTCAGCAAGGTAGGTCAGCTAGAAAAGTGGAATCTAAGTCCTTTCTCAGCCAGCTAAGGACATGGACCATAACGTCTAATAAATCTTTAAAAAGTGTATGTTACTACAGCTGAGATAACATCTTTCAAAATGGTTACCCACATTAAACTGTTCCTGTGCATGGGAATTGATCATATTTAGACATTTTACTCTAGCTGACCTTGATCAGAACAACTTTTTGCCTAGAAAGCACAGTTAAGATGTGCAGAGCACATCTGGGTCCCCTAAATTTCCAAATACCACAGAACCAGAGTAGAGACTTGCCAGATAATACTGGTATACACAGGAAATATGTGAGCTTCAGACTAACCTCTAACTTTTTTCTTCAAGACGAATCCAGGCTGAGAGCTAGAAGCTTCTCTCTGTGCTGTTTCTCCTGGAGGAGTCGCTCCCATCTGAAGGGTGTCACACATCATGGCACGTGGGGCATGAGCTCCTCAACAGTTGTTAGCACACAGCTCACACCTGAGAAGCATGGGACAGGCATCCAGGTGGGTTCCTTGACCTGCACTTCCCCTGCTCGCTGAGATTTCAACAGGCATTCTTGGAGAAAAGCAAAATACATTCATGCAGCTCTAGCAACACACCTCGTAAAGGAAGAGCTACATAGTCTTAGAAACTGTTTTAATTAAGAGCAGCAGTATGAAAATCCTATACCACGAACAAGAAAAATGGGCTAATCATTAGTAAGTCAACGGTTTTCCAGACCACCTCTTCAGCAATTCCCATGTTTGCACTCTGCCAGCTGAAAACAGTCTCTGAGTTTCAGCTTCACTATATATAGCTCAAGTGAGGTATGTAAATATTAAAGAAATTCTTAAGGGACTCGGTGTATACAAGTTTATCATAATGCTCACAAGCCAAAATTCATCTGTTACCACCATTTCCATTAGAAAAGGACAGACTGATTCTCTTAAAACCAAAATTACCATCATCTCTGCTAAGCAAAATGTTTGCAGGGAGCCACAAGAGGCAGGAGATATCAAGAACGATGATGAAGGAGGAGCAAAAGCCAAGTCACGAAAGCATCTTCCTGAAGTCAGCAAGCATAACAGTATCAAAATCCACAGCTGCAATGGAGGACAGACCTATGTGACTGCATTTTGACAGAGTATCAATAGCAATGCTTCTAGAAGGGTTCTGCTCCCAGCAGATAAACATATGCTGATAACAACTGCCTATATATAGGATGCTATACACTAGTTTTGCTTGCACAGCAAAGTCTGTAGTAATTCGACTGGGGAGAGGAAAATCTCTTGCTGACTTAAGCACCTCGCTGCAGCTTCTCCCGCTCTGTTATGATAGCCTGGCCTTTGCCAGGCAAGGGAAGCAGCAAAGATTGCTAAGAACAGGCTTCAAGCAGAGACACTTAAAACTTTTCAAAAGCAAAAGCAGCATCTCGACTGATGAGAATAAATCAAACAAATCAATGAACACATGCCTTTTCCTCCAAATAAAGAAAACAAATGCAGATTGAAGTTGGGGAACTTCTATTTACTATACTATAAGCAATGATATTAAAGCCCCCAGAGCCCTTCTCTCCAAGACTTAAGTCCTTCCTTGATCTTTGATTTAGGACTGCAAATTAAAACCCTTTCCTTCTCTCAGGTCTTCTTCCAATATGAAACTTGCTTGTTTTTCCATTTCTGCTGTTGGGACTGCCCTGGAATACACAGCACAGCCTGAAGATTAGTTTACAGCAAGTTATAAGTAATGAAAACTGCAGCTGCTCTCTGACAAAACAAACTTTTGCTTCTCAGCATTCACAGACAGAGTGTTAGGCAAATTCAAACATCATCTCCATCAAAGCACTAAACTATATTCTAATGATTTTAAGAGCCAAGAGCTTACTTACCATAAACCCCAAATAGGGCCCTGTATTTGCTTCCCTCAACGTGTTTAAGAATTAAGAAGCAACATGTTTAAGAGTCACTACAAATGGCACCGATGCTGCAGAAAGAGACAACTTATGTCTAAATACTTAAGACAGAAACACCTGATAAAAAGAAGCAATCAAAATATTATTTACCTACAAGGAACTCATAGCAAAAAGCAAAGAAACAGAAGCACTCAAAACCTAAAATCAATTGTTAATACTGAAAGTGTTAATCCTGGAATTTCTTTTTAACTCTCCCACCAAAATACCTACAATGAAGAATAGTGCAAGTCTGTGACATTAAAGCTAACAAATCTTCTCTATAATTTATGGTAAAAGTCATGTTACCCTTTACATCACCCTTTAAGTAAGATTCAGCAAGTCGCAGCTTCCTGAAATTTAAAGTAAAAGCAGAAAACAAAAGAGTCAGAGGTTCAAAGTGTCTGATCCTTGCACTCCTACCCAGCTACACCATGCAGTCATGGTGCTACGGAAGAGTTACTAGCCTATTTTTTTCCAGAAGCAGATTAAGTCACACAGCAAATAGCTTTTCTGCCACGTCTTCAAAAGCCTGGTGCTGAGCAGTCAGTTCTCGTGAACATTTCAGACCCAGAAAAGTATGTATTAGACAAGAAGACAGAATTTGTAACTGTTCACAGCACAAGAACTGACAAGATGTTAGAAATTACAGAGGGATAAAGAATTCTTGCATATAAAATAAGAGAAAGGAGGACTTCACAATGTCTTATATAGAGTATAATTAAAAGAGTTCAAAAATCCATTGGAAGGAACTAAGAATTACAATAATGGAAGATAAATTAGCAACACATGCAAAGTATTTTCCCCAAGCTTCCTGTTGGCAGACAACTAATTTATTTAGGATATAAAGGTAAATATTCACTTTTTTCTTCTCTTTCCAAAAGAAAGACTCCACAGGTGAAACTTGAAAGCATTCACAGCAGGTAGCAACTCAGTGTTAACAACTGCCTTATTCTATTCACGTATCAATTCCTTCCGGACTGCTCATATGACAATTAATACAAAGAAAGTAATTTTGTTATATTTACAAGATAATCAAAGCTTTATCTTAAGTAGGTGGTATTTATAAAATAAGAAAATTTTCAACTAAAAGGGAAAGCAGCTTAAGATAAGGAAATAGATTGCTTTTTGCTTATTTCATAATTGTGTTTCATTTCATAAATAGGAATCAAATATCCTTTGATAATTAATAAAATAGGTATTTAAGATTTTTGAATAAAATACTTTGATCTCTTATTAACCAAAAGTAACTACTTTAGATTCAATATATGCCACAACATACATTTACAAATAATGTTTGAAAACAGTGGCAGAGTAATAGATCTTTAATCTTTCTTGTGATGCAGGTCAAACTTTGCTAGGGAAGAAAGCAAAAAATCAACAATAAGACATACAAAAAAAAACCTAAAACTTGTTTTAATTCAATATGAACTTACCTATTAAGACATCAAGCATTATTTATAATCTATGATATGAAGGGACAGTGACCACAATAGATGCCTTTTTGAATAAAAAGCAAAACAACAAGAAGCTCACTTTCTAACGCTAGCTCTCAGTTTATATAAAAGGAAAACATGAGAACCAGCACTGGTAACACAGAAAGGAACGAATTTAACTTAAATATGAAATATTTTTGTTATGCTTGGAGGAGAATATCAAGCACCTTTCCCTAATGAACTTCTGCTCTTCAACAAGCATCTTCTCTGCTTACACAGTCTGACTTGGAAGCACTGACAGTAAATACACACTAGTTAATATTTAATTCAAGCAGCTGACATGGTACAGACCTGTTACCAGATTTGTATTTTGGAAGTTCTTCTCTAATGTTGTATTAGAGTTTCCTGCTCTCCATTCTGCTTTCTACTCTGATGAGCTGGGATTTAGTTTTCTAATCAGTGCTTCTTACTTCAGTGTGATGTATTCAAATAAAATGAAGTTTTTCCCAATAGGAGAACATTCTTTCTAGTGGAAGATTTCAAAAAATCCATCTTCAAACTTCCCTCTTATGTTCATTAGTCTTATGTGTTATTCAGATTGGTGTGTCCTGCTCTAGAACCTGCATTTGTTCAGAGGATGTTGCTTTTACTTGCAAATATGATGTTTTTCTCACCAGAAGAGAGCTGACTTTTCCATTGCATTTAAAAATAGTTGTTGCATTAAAATTTACCCACTCCTAAAAGGCAGCATAAGCCAGGGACAGTGAACTATAACCACAATTCCACAAGTAGAACCAGAGTACTGATATTTTGTTTCCTTGTTTTTTTTTTTCCTGTTGATAATAAATCTTTATAAGTAAATAAAATTTGGGACTCTAATTTGGCTTATATAACAAAACTCAAACGAGTATCAACTCACTGAATATATTTCTGAAGATTACATTTTAATTAATGTAGATTCTCATTTGATCACAAAAGAAACATTATAAAACCCAACTCTCCCTACAGGATATATGGATGGTTACGTGAATCCTCCAGCCTCCAAGAGATCACAAGTGTTCACCTAGAAAAATCTTGAGTGTAAATTCTGAAGCCAGAATTACTGTCTGAGAATTGCAAATTCTTCTCAGGCATTGCAGAGACTTCATTTGGAAATCAAGAGAGATTAATCAAAGAGTCATATTCAAAGTCTACAATTTGCATCATGGAGATCACATGAAGTTCTATCTCTGCTTATCCATACAGTAACCTCTTCTAAAAGAGGCTACGAAATGTAAGAACTTCAGGTCATGTTTACCCTCTGCTGCTGTGTTAAAATGAAGGTCTAGCTGAAAGGGTGCTGCATTGAGAACTGGCATCTGGCAGGAAGTTATCTACTTACAATATCCCCTAGCACAATTTCCTTTATATGCACAAATATACACATGCACTCACATATCACGCTCTACAGGTATAGCAAGTCCTTTCAGTACAGCAGATACCACACAGCTGCTCTGCCCATGTCCCACGGTAGGCATGTAGGCCTGCAAGCACACAGCTTTCAGAAAAACTAGCACCCTCCACCCTGAGCTATCTGGAGAAAACACTAGGTTATGATCATGCCCTCTTCTAAAACCATGGTCTCCTAAAAATAGCTAAAGCCATGATTAGTCATATGGTGCCTCAAGTTATAAAAAAAAAAAAAGAGGAAATTCCCTGCAGCAAATTAACCATGAACTGTATAAGACCAAGGAAAGAGAAAGATGACAAATAACCAGGGAAATGAAAACAGGCAGCTTAGCTGGAAAGGCAAGCAAATGTAGACAGGTCATAAATCACACACACACAAAAAAAAACTATAATCCCCAACATTTTTCCCTCAATAAAAACTAACATGCAAAGGGCACTAATCATCCCACTTACATAGAAGAAAGGCAGAAGCAAAAAAGCTACCTAAATAATGAGGGGTAAGTTTGCCTACATCTCCTGCTTAGGAAAATTATGCGTGGCATCTTCACTTAAGAAAACCCCACAGCCTTCCATTAAGCATCATGCAAGCTGCTTCCACCTAAGAGTGTTATGTGTCAGTTGTGGAGTCACACTAGCAGGCAGCACAGTCAGATGTGCACTCTCAGGAAGCTAAACATCCCAGCACTTCAGGTAAGGATTTTATAGTTTCCCCACTCTCCTTCTGCCCCCTTCTCTGCATTGCCAGAACTTCCATAAGTCGTGCAGGAATCTCGTCAGAAGGGACACAGTTTCACAGATAGAAGTACTGAGCACCATCTACTGTTCTTATTAGAGGTAAGGATAATAAAACAATGCCCATCTTGAAAGCTACTGATAAGTTTGTTGTCTGTTGAGTGAGAAAACACACAGATCTAAATGCTACAGTTGCTCCTGATGTTTCTCTTTATTCTCCTTATTGTTTCTCCTTATTCTTGGCTAAAAGATGACAAAAATGACTTCTGATGTACAGACCTCTTTTGCCTTTCCAGAGGTTATTCCTATATTAACTTCCACTGGAGCATAACCAGTTATTCAAGCTCAAGCTAGCAAAATTGAACACATATTATAAAAACTTGGATAAAAGACAATTCATTATGCTCAAAATAAACATATGATGGCTGTACAATAGATACAACTGGCTCACAGAGGCTCGTCAAACCCAACGGTTTACAGCAAAAAGTGGCTCACAGCTCATCTGATGAACAAAACACTGTCAGATGAAAAGAGACCAAGTTCTTGAATTCAGATCATTGTGATACCCTTTTCTCACCCACCAAGCATATGGATTTTTCCCCTGCATATCTCCCAGCCACACTAGCTACTGAGTCATCAACAAATCACTAGGTTTCAAGTATTTTATTTGTTTTACCTTTACTTGAACTACTACAGAAGCATTATTTTCCTTAGACTTGATTAAGTGGTAAACAGTGGTAAATAAAGATTAGTGAAAATATGCTTGTTAAGTGGAACAACAGCTGTGCCCTTAGCCTTCAATTCTTATCATTTTTGTCACATTAATATTTATATTTCCTAGATTCACTACTATACCAGAGGAGTTCAGACTTCCTTGTCACCCTTCCATACTTCATCACCATGCCGTTGGATATTGTAGTTTATATTTACACATGAAGTAGATACAAATAAAATCAGTGTTTCAATTGTTTGAACATTTTTAGTTACTTTAGTTTTTAGTTATTTTAATTACTACTTTAGTTACTGTTACTTAAAAAGTCAATATGGATACTATAAATTGGTGCTGAGAGACAAGCTTGATCTCTATGTATTAAAGCATGAATCATGGAAAAGGATTAGTATAACTTGATCCTAGAGTTTAGTGAAGCCATTTGCAAAAAAAAAATGACTTAAAAAAAAAAAAAAAAAAAAAAAAAAAAA